>CP129456.1:1817500-2235000 GCA_030445155.1 Quercus variabilis
GAACTCGCCGTTGAGTGATGGTGGTGGATCGGCGTTGAAATCGGGTCGGTGAGGTCTGGGTTTCTCGAATCGGGAAGTGGATTGAACTGCGCTTTTATGAGTGGTGGAGGATGACTTCTCTCGGCGTGGAGCTTCGGTGTCTTCTTCCTCGGATGGTCTCGGTATGGAGGATGACTTCTTCAAGTTTCTTGGCTCTCTTAATTTCTCTGGCGTTTTCTCTATTTTGTGCGTTCTCAATCAATTTCTCTGGCTCTCTTTTGTGCGTTTTCTTGTTTTTTTTTTTCGTTTTCAATCAATTTCAAATGGCTCTCTTTTGTGTGTTCTCTCTTTTGTGCATTGCTGTGCGAGACCCGGAAATGGTTTGAAGGGAAAATAAGAACATAAAACCATTTCCAGGTCAAAGGAGTAAAAATGGTCAAACCTGAAGCATATTTTCCGGAAAATAAAATTTTCCTCATCTTCCAAACACATGGGTCAGGTGGTAAATGATTTCCTGAAATCATTTACCACCAAAACAAACGGACCCTTAAACTCGATTTTTTTGATCCAAAGTAAAAATGGATTGATCTGTAACCGGACTCGATTTTTTTACTGGTCAACCCAAATCCAACCTAAATAACCCGTGACCTGACTCATTAAAAAAATTTGCTAAAAAAATATTTTAATTACGTTATGATACTAGTGCATAAAACACAAAATATCAAAACCAATAATTAATATATTATAAAGAATGATTATTTAATTCATCAAAAGTACCACCAAGCAACAAAAAAAAAAAAAAACATCAAAAGTACCAATAAGAGCTAGCTAGCCTAGTTTCTATCACTGTGCTTGCCTGCCAATTGCCTACAACACGTTACATACAGCACAAGGGACAAAAGTCATCACTCATCAGTCAACTGAGTCCATACAAGGAGAGAGTATTGTATGTTTCGGAAACACGCATCCTCCCTCTCATAGGGGGGTGGACCCTACACGTGTGAGAGGGAGGATGCATGTTTCCGAAACGTATAGGATTTTCTCCAAGACAAGGGACAAGCCATGTGTTAGATGTATAGTGGTAAACAATCCTTTTTCTTTTGCCACTTTTCTATCCTTACTTTCCTTCCACATTTTCTTCTATCTTCCAAGTTTTCCTCTCTACCACAGGTAGAATTACACCCTTAAAGGGTCTTCGACAAGGAGATCTCATTTCTCCGTACCTTTCCCTTCTTTGTGTGGAGGGTTTGATGGCCATGTTGAAGAAGGCGAAGGTAGCGAGTAACATCAATGGAGTGGCGGTGTGTAAGGGTGCTCATAGAATCTCTCATTTGTTGTTTGCTGACGATAGCATAATTTTCTATAGAGCCACGGCTAAAGAAGGAAATAGGGTGCTTAAAGTGTTAGTAGACTATGAAGGTGACTCAGGCCAAAAGCTTAAAAGGAAAATACTTCTCTCTTCTTTAGCAAAAACACGAGGAGAGAAGTCCAAGAACAAGTAAAGAGTCAATTCGAAGCTCAAATTATCAAACAGCATGAGAGGTAAGTGGGGTTGTCGCCACTTATTGGAAGGGGAAAAAGAAAAGCCTTTAATCGCATAAAAGACCTTGTGGGGAGAAAAATTGCTGGGTGGAAAGGCAAGTTGTTTTCTAACGAAGGGAGAGAGATTCTCATCAAAGCAGTGGCCCAAGCAATACCTACCCATACAATGAGTTGTTTCAAACTTCCGAACTCTTTGTGTAAGGAGCTGAATTCAATGATGAGTAACTTTTGGTGGGGACAAAAGGAAAAAGAGAGGAAAATGGCGTGGATCTCTTGGGAATAGTTGTGCACTCCAAAAAGGGAAAGGGGCATGGGTTTTAGGGAGTTAAGGACCTTCAACCTGGCCCTTTTTGCCAAAAAAGGGTGCGAATTCAGCAAAATCTTAGTTCTATGGTCCATAGAGTTTTTAAAGTGAAATACTTTGATGGTAGCTTTTTTAAGGATGCACAATTGGGTAATAGACCTTCCAATGTATGGAGAAGCATCATGGCAGCCAAGGAAATTGTTGAAAAGGGGTCTAGATGGGTCATTGGTATTGACAAACGGGTGCACATATGGGAGGATAGATGGGTTCCATCACCGGTCTCTTTCAAGGTGGTCAGTCTGAGGGGTACTACAAACAATGTGGAGTGGGTTTCAGACCTTATTAATACAAAAACTAGAGATTGAGACATTGCAAAGGTGAATAGTACTTTCCTTTCTTTCGAAGCTCAAGTGATCTTGGGAATTCCTATTAGCCTTCGACTTCCCTTTGACTCCTTGACATGGGCAAGGACTGCCAATAGGCGTTTCACTATTAAAAGCACGTACAAGGTAGCCCAACAAGGTATGCAAAAGACAAAAGGCAGAGTAGATCAGGGAGAATGTTCAGATGGAACAAGACTAAGAGCACTATGGAAATTAATATGGAATCTGGACTGCCCAAATAAAGTTAAACATTTTATGTGGAGGGCTTGTAAGAATATTCTGCCTACCAAATGCAAACCGCGAGCTAGGGGGATTGGACTCGAAGTCAGTTGTGATTTGTGTGGAGGTGAGGAAAACTCGGGTCACATTTTGAAGAGTTGTATGACAACAAAGGAGTTATGGAGTGCAACGTGGCTAAAACTATCTTCTTTACCTGATTCTAATTTTGAATTTTTGGATATAATGTAGGAATTCATGGAGAGATGCCCGTTAGTTGATTAGGTGTTATTTGCCATTACTGCCTGGAGCTTATGGAACAATGGGAATGAGCTTAGACATGAAGGCCGAACCAAATAGCTTGCTGAAATTGTTAAGGAGGCAGCAGAGTATGCAAAGGAAGTCAAACAAGCAAAGCCAATTTCAAATCGCCCTCTACTAGTAAGCCCCTTTGGACTCCCCCTAGACTAGGCTATTATAAAATTAATGTGGATGGAGCTATTTTTCATGAATTGAGGGGCTGTGGTGTGGGAGTTGTAATAAGGAATGATAGGGGTCAGCTAATGGGAGCGTTGGGTGGGAGGCTTGACTTACCACTGGGAGCTTTGGAGGCCAAAGCCAAAGCAGCTGAAGCAGGAGTGCAGCTGGCGTGGGACCTGGGTCTAAGGGATATTTCCCTTGAATGTGATTCACAAATGGTGGTCAGCGGGCTAAAAGGAAGAGACACATGCCACAGTTTCATTTAGAAACTGATTGAAGGAATCCATGAGGGTCTGAGGCAGTTTAAATCATGGGAGGTTGGCCATGTATGCAGAAACAACAATGTGGCAGCCCATTTGTTGGCAAAATATGCCAAAGGGTTAAATGAATGTATCATTTGGGTGGAAGACATTGCCCCAGTTATCTTGAACCAAGTTCATAGAGATGTATCCAATGTGATTTTTGATTCAGATTAATGAAAGTTTGCGTCTGCTGTTTGTAAAGAATAAAAAATAAAAAAGCACCATCAAATGAGGTCCTCAAAACGAGAAACTAGGGTCAAAATATTAGTAGAAGGAAAACCATACAAACGTAGATTTATTGAAGGCAACAACTTGTTGGTAGACATGGCAATACAGGTTAGAATTTTTTGATCTGACCTGAAAAATACTTGACTTAAACTCGATCTTTTTTATCCAGAGTAAAAACGAATTGACCCGTAACCCGACCCGTTAAAAAAATTCGCTAAAGAAAATTTTAATTACATTATGATACTAGTGCATAAATCACAAAATATCAAAACTAATAATTAATATATTACAAAGAATGACTATTGAATTCATCAAAAGTAACACCAAGCCAAAAAAAAAAAATCATCAAAAGTACCAATAAGAGCTAGCTAACCTAGCTTCTGTCACTGTGCTTGCCTGCCAATTGCCTACAACACATTACACACAACACAAGGGACAAGAGTCATCACTCATCAGTCAACTAAGTCAAGACAAGGAGAGAGTATTGCATGTTTCAAAAACATGCATTCTCCCTCTCACAAGGGGTTGGACCCCACACATGTGAAAGGGAGGATGCATGTTTTTGAAACGTATAGGATTTTCTTCAAGACAAGGGACAAGCCCTGTGTTACACTTTCTTCTATCTTCCAAGTTTTCCTCTCTACCAAAGGCAAAATTACACCTTCAAGGGGTCTCTAGCAAGGAGATCCCATTTCTCCATACCTTTTCCTTCTTTGTGCAGAGGGTTTGACGGCCATGATGAAGAAGGAGGAGGTAGCGGGTAATATCAAAAGAGTGGGGGTGTGTAAGGGTGCTTCTAGAATCCCCCATTTGTTGTTTGCTGACGATAGCTTAATTTTCTATAGAGCGACGGCTGAAAAAGGAAATAGGGTGCTTAAAGTGTTAGCGAAGTATGAAGGTGACTCGGGCCAAAAGCTTAACAAGGAAAAGACTTCTCTCTTCTTCAGCAAAAAACCGAGGAGAGAAGTCCAAGAACAAGTAAAGAGTCAATTCGGAGCTCAAATTATCAAACACCATAAGAGGTACTTGGGGTTGCCGCTACTTATTGGGAGGGGAAAAAGAAAAGCCTTTAATCACATAAAAGACCTTGTGGGGAGAAAAATTGCTAGGTGGAAAGGCAAGTTGCTTTCTAATGGGGGGAGAGAGATTCTCATCAAAGCGATGGCCCAAGCAACACCTACCTATATGATGAGTTGTTTCAAGCTTCCGGACTCTTTGTGTAAGGAGCTGAATTCAATGATGAGTAACTTTTGGTGGGGGCAAAAGGAAAAAGAGAGGAAATTGGCATGGATCTCTTAAGAAAATTTGTGCACTCCAAAGAGGGAATGGGGCATGGGTTTTAGGGAGTTAAGGACCTTCAACCTGGCCCTTCTTGCCAAACAAGGGTGGTAGATTCAGCAAAATCTTAGTTCTATGGTCCATAGAGTTTTTAAAGCGAAACACTTTGGTGGTAGCTCTTTTGAGGATGCACAATTGGGTAATAGACCTTCCAATGTATGGAGAAGCATCATGGCAGCCAGGGAGATTATTGAAAAGAGGTCTAGATGGGTCATTGGTAATGGCAAACGGGTGCACATATGGGAGGATAGATGGGTTCCATCACCAGTCTCTTTCAAGTTAGTTAGTCCAACGCGTACTACAAACAATGTGGAGTGGGTTTCAAGCCTTATTAATACAGATACTAGAAGTTGGGACACTGTGAAGGTGAATAGTACTTTCCTTCCTTTTGAAGCTCAAGTGATCTTGGGAATTCCTATCAGTCCTTGGCTTCCCTTTAACTCCTTGACATGGGCATGGACTCCCAATGGGCGTTTCACTATTAAAAGCACGTACAAGGTAGCCCAACAAGGTATACAGAAGACAAAAGGCAGAGCAGATGGGGGAGAATGTTCAGATGGGACAAGACTAAGAGCACTATGGAAATTAATATGGAATCTGGACTGCCTAAATAAAATCAAACATTTTATGTGGAGGGCTTGTAAGAATATTCTGCCTACGAAATGCAAACTGCGAGCTAGGGGGATTGGACTCGAAGTCAGTTGTGATTTGTGTGGAGGTGAGGAAAACTCAGGTCACATTATATGGAGTTGCAAGACAACAAAAGAGGTATGGAGTGCAACGTGGCTAAAACTATCTTCTTTGCCTAATTCTAATTTGGAATTTGTGGATATAATGTAGGAATTCATGGAGAGATGCTCGTTTGTTGACTGGGAATTATTTGCCATTACTGCCTGGAGCTTGTGGAACAATACGAATAAGCTTAGACATGAAGGTCGAACCAAACAGCCTGCTCAAATTGTTAAAGAGGCAACAAAGTATGCAAAGGAAGTCAAACAAGCAAAGCCAATTCCAAATCGCCCCTTGTTGGTAAGCCCTTTTGGACTCCCCCTAGATCGGGCTGTTATAAAATTAATGTGGATGGAGCTGTTTTTCATGAATTGAGGGGCTGTGGTGTGGGAGTTGTAATAAGGAATGACAGGGGTCAGTTAATGAGAGCGTTGAGTGGGAGGCTTGACTTACCACTGGGAGCTTTGAAGGCCGAAGCCAAAGCAGCTAAAGCAGGAGTGCAGCTGGCATGGGACCTGGGTCTAAGGGATATTTCCCTTGAATGTGATTCACAAATGGTGGTTAACGGGTTAAAAGGAAGAGACACATGCCACAGTTCCATTCAAAAACTGATTGAAGGAATCCATGAGGGTCTGAGGCAGTTTAAATCATGGGAGGTTAGCCATGTATGCAGAAACAACAATGTGGCAGCCATTTGTTGGCAAAATATGCCAAGGGGTTAAATGAATGTATCATTTGGGTGGAAGACATTCCCCTAGTTATCTTGAACCAAGTTCATAGAGATTTATCCAATGTGATTTCTGATTCAGATTAATGAAAGTTTGTGTCTGCTGTTTATATAATAATAATAAAAAAAAAAAAGCAGCATCAATTAAGGTCCTCCAAACTAAAAACTAGGGTCAAAATATTAGTAGAAGGAAAACCATACAAACATAGATTTATTGAAGGCAACCACTTGTTGGTAGACATGGCAATACAAGTCATAATTTTCTAATCTGACCTGAAAAATACTTGACTTGAACTCGATCTTTTTGATCCAAAGTAAAAACGGATTGACCCGTAACCCGACCCAATTTTTTTACATGTCAACCCAACTCGACCCGGATAACCCATGACCCGACCCGTTAAAAAAATTGACTAAAAAAAATTTTAATTACGTTATGATACTAGTGCATAAAACAGAAAATATCAAAACTAATAATTAATATATTATAAAGAATGACTATTTAGTTCATCAAAAGTACCCCCAAGCAAAAAAAAAAAAAAAAATCATCAAAAGTACCAATAAGAGCTAGCTAGCCTAGCTTCTGTCACTGTGCTTGCTTGCCAATTGCCTACAACACGTTACACACAACACAAGGGACAAGAGTCATTACCCATCAGTCAATTGAGTCAAGACAAAGAGAGAGTATTGCATGTTTCGGAAACATGCATCCTCCCTCTCACAAGGATGTGGGCCCCACACGTGTGAGAGAGAGGATGCATGTTTCCGAAACGTATAGGATTTTCTCCAAGACAAGGGACAAGCCTTGTGTTAGACATATAGTGGTAAACAATCCTTTTTCTTTTCTCACTTTTCTATCTTTACTTTCCTTCCACACTTTCTTCCATCTTCCAAGTTTTCCTCTCTTCTAAAAATGCACAATCAATCTCAATCTACATACTGAGATAGGTACAATATTTATGCAGATTATCAAAAAAGGCTACAATTTTTATGCATTTCAATATGATATTGATAGATCTAGAAATTAGTGTCTTTTTTTTCTTTTTTCTTTTTTTAAATTTTAATCTAACACTTATTTAGTATATTTTTATTTAAGTTGAAGGTGCTAAATTGGTAAAGGGGTTAATTAGAGCCTAAGGATATAAACTATTCTCGAAATTAATATTTGTGAGGTTGCATTGGTTTCGTTACTCAAGACAGCCATTAAAAAAAAAAATATATATATATATATATATATATATCATTTAGGATTCAGCTGAATGTTGTGCTATGTTTTTTAATAATAAAGATTATAATGTTGTCTGTTATTATTTTTCATTGCAATTTTTTTTAATGATTAGGAATTTGATCATTATGAAAGTGGTCATGGTGCCAAAAAAAAAAAATCTCAGTTGGACTTGTATTTAGAAGTGCCTAGACTTAACAAAAAAACAAAATTCAAAGTTGGAAGTTCTCTCTTGGTGGAAAGAGCATTACAATCAGTTTTCAGAGCTTTCTTTAATGGCACGGGATCTCATGAGCATTCTGATAACCACTGTTGCTTCAGAATCAAGTTTTAGCACTGGGAAAAAAATTCTTACTCCGTATCGATCACGTCTTTTAAGTTTTACTTGAGAACATGGAAGCTACATTGTGTACTAAAAGTTGGCTATATGGATTTGAAGGTAATTTAATTTTTTAATAGTCATAATTATATAATTTTAATTCTTTATTGATTTGCTTTCATGATACATTCAGTTATATTAAAATATTATATTCTAGATGAAGATGCTGACGAAATTGGCCAACTTGAGTTACAATTTGCAAGTATGAATATTTGCAGTGCTGAACCTGCTACCAATGTTGAGTAGATTGAGATTGAGGTGTAATTCTTATAAAATATTTACTTATTCTTCTTTACTTAATATGTTATGTTTATTTTTAGTTTATTTTATTTTTTTGGTTTAGTTTATCTTTCTAAGTAATCTAACTTTACTATTATTTTAAATGCAATAAAAACATATGCACTTAAGAAGACCAATAACTTGCTACATTGCTGGCTTACTTGTTTTGTTTGTTTTAAGATTTATCTCTTTTTGAAGATGTAAACTTGTAATCATATGCATTTTGACAGTGAACTATTAACATTGAAGATTTTTTCTATAATGAATTTATGACTATAAATAATTTTTGTCATGCTCAAAACTATCAGAATTGGAAGAATATTAACAACTGGCATTAAGTGCAATTCATTTGCTTAATTGATTCTATTCATTCTTTATAAACAGTTTGTCATTGATTTGTTTTTGTAATTGAAAAAAAAAAAAAAAACTTGTTTGAAAAATACGGGTAAACTTGACCTGACCCAACCCGACTTGCAACCCAACTAATATTGATTCGTTTAAAAATTACTTGTTTTAATCTGTGACCTGTTTGACCCGCAAACCCGATTAACCTGACCCGCCCGTTTTGCCACGTCTACTTATTGGTCTTTCTATTTTCGAAATGCACAAGTTTCATCCATGTTGAATTTCACAAAGGGTACTGTTAATGCGTGTTGTACAGCTCCCATTAATGCGCATTAAATGTGTATTAAACTATTCACTTTTTTTTAGGGATATGGAAAAAACTGAATATGCATTAAATGTGTGTCAGTTTAGATGGAGAAAGTCAAATTATTTTTTGATAAACTACAATTGAAAAGAAAAATTTTACCAATTTCCAATGCAGTAAGATTTGTGATAGATAATAAATGAACCACAACTGGTTCATTAATAAGTGCTGGCTGACACTTGTTAAAAAAGTCCTTTCAGAAATTAGCTTGGGCCATTTTTCTTTCATAATAAGTATGGGTTCGTGACGGCTTTTGCATGCTATAAGATGATGGTATATCATCTAGTTAAAATCATAATTTCAATTAATTATGGTAAGCTTCTTTGTTGTCAAGTAAGGTATCCAAATTAGAATCCAACCTACATTAAAAATCATTGGGAAACTTAGCTGATATAAAGTAATCATCATGAAATAGATGCCTCAAATGAGGTCCTCCAAACAAGACTTGGGTCAAAATATTAGTAGAAGAGAAAATTGTAGAAACATGGATGAATTGAAACCATTGGTTCTTTCTATTTTTGAAATGTAAAAGTTTCTTCTATGTTAAATTCGAAAAATTATCTTAGGAGAATTTTTTTTTATAACAAGTGTTGGTTTTACATGTTATCAGTCTCATAAGATATCCCCTCGTGAAAATCATGGGCCCTAATTAACTTCACTAGTAAATTTTTTGTTATCGAGTAAAGTATCACAATTCAAATCTTTGCCTACACTAAAAATCATTTGTTGTCTTGGTTTAATAATAAAAAATAATCATCATGGAATGAATGTCATAATTTCAAATTTGTCTCATGTATATATGTATTTTTTAATCTTTAATTTGTTAAAATTTTCACCTAAATGGCATTGATTAAAATTATGATTCTAAAATTATACATGTACACACACATGACATTCATTAAGAAATAAATGACAATAATTAAAATTAAAATTTCAAATAAAAAGCAATAAATACTCCAATATGAAATACATTAATGGAGAAACGGTTCAAATTTTTTAGTAATAAGTTCCAATATTTAAAACAAACTAACAAAAAATGAATAATAAAAATGAACAAATTTACAAATTTATACTTGAGAATGAAACAATTTCATAAATTTGTGATTTTAATTGACCAAATTCAAACGAACCTTATTTAAAATAGGATATAACTTTTGAGCCTTTTATCTAATTTTTCCCAATAAATATGCAACTCATGTATATTTTTATGGACAAAATTTAGCTACAAAATTAATTGTAGCCTAAGATTACAACCTTACTCAATAAAATAAATATTATTATATATTTTGAAAATCTAACTATTGAATTGCACGTTCTTTACGCTTTTAATATACATATCAAATTTTGTCTCAATCAGATATTATTTATTATATGATCTATAAGTTTATATTTTATGCATAATTTTAAACTACAAAAACTTACAATTTAAATAATTTATTGATGACATAGCTATTAATCTTTAATTTTTAAAAGATTTTGCAAGCATGGAAGATATAAGAAGATGTAATCCAATAAAAGATTGTAGCCTTAAGCTACAACAAATTTTGTAACTAAATTTTATTCTATTTCTATTTTATCTTTGTCAAAAATTGTTGCCTTTATTCAGCATTTGAAATTTTGAATAGAGATATATATTAATGTCATATGCTTTTTATATTTATTATATATGAAATAATTTATATTAGTAATTGTTACTTCAAATTGAACTGGATGCTTTGAGTGTTGCTATTCTAATGAATAATGAATCTGAAAAGCTTTTAATGGAGCCTCTCTTAACTGATTGTAGGAACCTTTTGAAGGAGTTTCCAAACAAACGCGTGATCCATACTTATCGGGAAGCAAACCAATGCGTTGTTGCATTGGCTAAATTAGGAGCGCAGTCTTTGTATAGTTTTGCTACTTTTTGTAACCCACCGCCTGTGGTGGAGGCTATATTGGCTGTTGATAAGGCTAATTTGCGTTGTAATAGACTTGTGAATTCTTAAGGTTAATGTTAACTCATGGTTTACCCAAAAAGTTTGTTACTTCAAATTGCTTGACTTTAAATCCTCAAACCAAACCCATAAAACCCTTTAAAATTTGTTAGTTGGGTCAGTGGTCACCAAGCTGTTTTGTTAGGACATGACATCAACTATCAAGTAGATTTTCTGCTTCAGCTTTGCAATGAGTTATTGTGAGTTGCGACTCTTAAATGCCTGCTATGCATTATTATTGGTGGTGCGAAAAAGCCATATTGATATTTTTAGCAACACAAAATACAAAACTATAGCTGCATAGAACTAAAGCTATTGAAGGCCTCGAAACACTCTTCGCCGAAGTACTCTATGTTGAGTTCAGCTCTGACTGTGACTTCGTTCCGCCCCTCTCTCTCTCTCTTTGCTATAGTTTTCTGTATCTTACATTTAGTTATATGTTTTTATTAAATACTCAGTTCTTATCATTCTCATAATAAAATTAATACTCATCATGTTAAAAGCAAGAAAAATACTTTCTCAAAAGAAATTGTTGTTGTCTAGATCAATTGATGGCTGTGTTAAGGAGAGAGTTATGGCTTGAATGTGGCTACATGGTGTGCTGCATATTCAAAATCAAAGACTGTATCTTTATAAGTAGATTAGCTATACTTAGTTTAGTAGTGAGTGGTCAAGAAATCAGTGTGACTAAACTATATCAATCAATTTGCCATGCTTAAAATTAAAGATTTTCAATATAATTTCCTTTTTTGTTTTTGGGTATCTACAGGTTGAGGTTCTCCAGAAGATGGACGATTCTTACTTTGGGGAGGGTTTAACTCTTCTTGATGAAAGATTTGTGAGGGAAATTTTATTAATTTCAGTTCTACTTTCTTTTATGTTCAGTAAATTGAGGATTTAAAATTTAGGCACTCGTTATTTGTTCCTGGATTTGTTATTCATAGGGATCAACTTGATTATCCCTTTAATATGATGTTGGATTTGAAGAATAATTGTTAATTTCTTGATATTAATTTTAACTACACATGAAGAAATTCATCGTTGAGAATTTTGTTCTAAGGCAAACGTGTGTGTTCAATTTAAAATAACATCTGATGCCTAATCATTCCATTCATGAATTTCACAAAGAGAAAGTTTTGTACTTTTCATGGATTATTGAAGCCATTAATTTTAAAGTTGAAATCCAAACCCCTTTTTTTAAATACTTCTATCTGAATTTGCTTATATGACTTAATGACCAAGGTAGTAAGCACCTGGACGACACCATTAAGTTTGATGTTTTCTAGTAGACTAATTAGTCACTACAAAAAACGGGAGCTATAGCCGCGTTTTTTTTAGCTGCGTTTACAAAAAACGCGGCTATATGTATAGCTAACATATAGCCGCGTTTCTAAGAAATGCGGCTAAAGCCTCAACCTATAGCCGCGTTTCATAAAAACGCGGCTATAGCCAACCTATGGCCGCGTTTATTAAACACGGCTATAGGCCCAGCCAAATAATTTTTTTAGCCGCGTTTAAAACGCAGCTAAAGGT
This sequence comes from Quercus variabilis, assembly GCA_030445155.1. Classification (NCBI taxonomy): domain Eukaryota; kingdom Viridiplantae; phylum Streptophyta; class Magnoliopsida; order Fagales; family Fagaceae; genus Quercus; species Quercus variabilis. The sequence goes on from CP129456.1 coordinate 1,829,824, forward strand.
GACCTATAGTCGCGTTTTTAAAAAACGCGGCTATAGGTCCAGCTGTATACCCTAAAGCCGCGTTTTTCAAACGCGGCTTAGTAAGCCTTTAGTGACGTTACCTATAGCCGCGTTTTTGAAAAACGCAGCTATAGGTTAGCCTTATAAATATGTCACTGACCTATAGCCACGTTTTTATGAAAACGCGACTATAGGTCAACCTTTTGTGACGTTACCTATAGCTGCGTTTTCAAAAAACGCTGCTATAGGTCCAGCATTATAAAAACGTCACTGATCTATAGCCGCATTTTCAAAAAACGCGGCTATAGGTATCAAAAAAAAATCCCTTCCCACGTGCCTCCCCTTTCCCACCTACATCCCCCACCTACCCCCGCTTTCTTCAACTTATTTCTCCGTCTTTCTTTTTTTATTCTCTCTTCATTCTTCACTTGCTCACTTTCTCCTCCGTAAGTTCTTCTTTCTTTCCTCTTTTTTTTTTTTTTTTTTTGCTTCCTTCCTCATCTGGGTAACTCTTCTTTTTTTCTTTTTCTTTTTTTTTTTTTCCTTTTTCTTTCTTCCTTCATCAAATCTAGATAACTCTTTTTTTTTTCTTTTTTCTTCACTGGGTATCATTTTTTTTTTTCCTTTGTTTCGTTGGAGCTGATGCTTTTTTTTTTTCTTTCATTTTTTTCTTGATCTCAAGCACATTGATTTGTTAGTAGATCCTTTTTTTTTTTTTTTGTTGGTTATTTTATGCTTAGCTAGTAAGAAAATGGAGGAGATGCTATTGTGGATCTGTGCTTTTGTGTTGCTGATATTGTGATTATGTTTAAGTGGGATTGTGTTCTTATATTTTGGAGCACATTATGTTTGATTCTGAATTTCTAGGTGTGTGTTTGATTTTAAATTTTTTGGGTTTGTTTGTATTGTGAATATGTTGTGTTTGATTTTAAATTTTTTCTGTTTGTTTGTATTGTGAATATGTTGTGTTTGATTTTGAATTTTTTGGATTTGTTTGTATTATAAGTGTGTTGTGTTTGTTTTTTAATTTTCTGGATTGTATTTTATTTTGAATTTTTTGGGTTTGTGATTAATTTTGAATTTTGAATTTTCTGGGGAAAAAAAAAAACCCAGAAATTTTTTTTTTTTTTTTTTTTTTTTGGAAAAACCTATAGCCGCGTTTTAAATGCAGCTTAAAGTGGGCTATAGCCGCGTTTTTCAAAAACGCAGCTATAGGCCTACCGTGTTAAAAATGCAGCTACAGGTGTTACCTATGGCCGCGTTTTTGAAAAACGCGGCCATAGTTCTGTTGCTGCGGTACTTAAGCTGCGTTTAAAAACGCGGCTATAGGCTATAGACCCCTTTTTTTGTAGTTGTTCGTCAGCCATAGGTCCTCTGATTTGGCCCCTAAAATTTTTGCAGGTAACTTGAGTCTAGTAGTTTGCATTGTCTTATCTTAAGATTCATAAGAGGCTCATAAGCCCATTTCATGGTAATTAAAGGATATTATGAATGCATCTTGTATTGTGGGATTGATGTGTAAAGCATGCTATTACAATCTAACGCACTGGTTATTTGACCTTTTCCTTCCTATTTGGTCTTGCATGTTAAGACACTTCAGTACATCTGAAATATATTTTTACATTGTTTCCACTTGCCAGCAAACATGTGCACCTACACACGGATGTGTACAACCCACCCATTCTAGGAATATTACTCAAATTCGTATGCATGCGATTTACCATGTCTTTTTTGTTTCCCATTGATTGCCTCGCTCTTTATCATAACTTGTTTAGATTTAAGTTTGATTGGATTGATAGTTTTTTCATTTTGAGTAGTTTAACACCATGAAAGAAGTCCATGATGATAGATCTTGGTGCAAATAAGCATGTTGTCAAGGACTGTCTATCCTTATGGTTTTGAGACATAGGTCTTCTCTATCTATTACGTAACTGTGGGGCTGGTGCAATGGAAACCTCTCTCTGATTACTACTTCATTGTTTGATAAGCAACAATAATAAAAGTGCCAGAAAAGTAGGTAAAAAACAGTGGATTAATATAACGGTAGAGCAAAAAACATATATGTTTTGCATACAATTCTTTCTAAAGTTTCAATAATTTCAGCAAGATTTTTTATTTGCAATATAGAATTGTTGAGCATGTGTAGTTAATTTATTTAACATTTATGCTTTTCCTCCAATATATTTTGCACTTTTGCTTCATCATTTTCTTTGCATTTAATCACGTAGTTTCTTAATTGTTTATTTTTATATGTTTTGTGCTTCTAACAATTGAAAGAGTAATGATGCTAATATGGTAAATTTTACGTTCTTTATAGGCTGTTCCAAGTAACGTGGTTGAAGGATACTGGTTTCATATATGACCGAAATAATTTAAGCAAAGTTTGTGCTTCACCTCTTTTCCTTGTGTAATGTTTTTTCTTTTTTTTTTTGGTTGAAATACTTAATTTAAATGCAATGCAAAACGAATTAAAATGCACATAAAATGGAAAAAAAGAAAAAGAAAAGAAAGATACTTAAAGTACTGTAAAAATTTGCTAAAAATAAATCTGCACTAGTTAGTATTAAATTTCCTATATGTTTGCATGTGTGGGCCATATTCTTCTGCTTCCAATTCCAATTGTTTATTAATTTTGGAAATGGGACATAACATCAGATTTTTGGGGCCAATTAAGACCTGATGGAGTAGTGTTGGGAAATGCATTGGAAACCTAATATTTGGGAGGGTGGACTATGGAAGGGAATGAAAATGCAGGGTGGCTTATCATTTTCTCTTGTTTGGTTGACTATAAAAAGGGGAAGAAGAAAAAGGACCATGAGCATATTCCTTCTGGCCTCACCATCTGCCATTCATCTGAAGTGGGAGAAAAATGACAAGAATAAAGGATTTGACAAATTTATCCTATAATTCATCAAAAACAATTCCATAGAAAGATAGAATGGGGAATTATTACAAGATACAGATTCTTTTTTATCCTTCCACTTTTTCATCTTTCCCACCAAAAAATTGTGAAGGAAAAAAAAGACAATTTTGCTGCAATTTTTATTTTTTTCCCCATCCCATTTCATTCATCCCTTACTCTTCTATTCTTCCTACCAAACTGGCCCTAATGGCAGATGTGTTTGGAATCTTTGAGATGTTGAGCTGACTGTCGATTAAGATTTCACTACCTGATCATGTGGGCTCTGCTAATGGAAATAATTAGTACAATTTAATTGTGAAAATCACACTTAGATTTGGAATAAGTGATGTCTTTGACATTGTAATTACCTTCTGGGGTGATATTGATGTGTTGTATAAATATAGAAAGCGATCCTTTTTTTAATCTCATCCTAGATGAACATGTCATTCATATACCATACTATTGACTTTTTAATTGTTTCCTTTTTCTTGCAATGTTCTATTTGACTGAGATTCTTCCTTTTTGGTGTGCCCTAATATGATGATAGAAATATGTAACAAGCTTCATGCTTTTATACTCCATGCAGTTTGAGAAATTTACTCATCAAATGAAAGATGGTTGGAGTCTGGCAACCGATGAAAATGTCTTGTTTGGAAGTGATGGGACTTCAGCATTGTAGCTGATTAACCATCAAAATTTCAAAGGTTTGTTAGTATACAACAGTTAGTATCAATTCCATTTCTTACTCCTCCCCCAAAAAAGAGAGAAAAAGTGAGTCTTTTTTTTTTTTTTTTTGCAATTTGTTTATTTGAGTGCCTGACATTGCTGATGCTGCATCAAATCTAAGTGATTTTAAGTTTTCTCTGGCAGTATATTATCAGGCCTTCAGTCTTTTACCCCTTTCATGAGCTTTTTAATTTTTATCCCCCCAAAATGTGATAGTAGATATTTGTTTAGTTTTAACTCTTTTTTTGAAAAATTTATATATGTTTCAAAGAATTTGATTTGATTTCTTTAATGTAGTCATAGGAAAACATATTGTCACATATAATGGTCATGAAGTAAACAACCTTAATGAACTGGAGTATATAAATGGAGAAGTTTGGGCAAATGTTTGGCAGGTATGTCCTTGCATCATCAATTGTAAAATTGTTTTTCATGCTGTTTGGGGTTTTTTTTTTTTTTTTTTTTAGTTGTGGGCCATGATTTGCATATCTAAGTGGCATTGCCTTAGGGATTCCTTGGTGGGATATTTGACCTCTTTTTGGAAAGTTAGCAGCAGAGCATGAAATTTGTAAACCTTCAACCTATGGAAAAATCTACTTGCTTAAAAAATATCTTTTTTTACTTGGCATGAGTGGAGAGTTTGTATATATGGTTTTATGTCTTGCATTTTTACTGATACAACAGTAAATTACAAGCTTCCCCAGAAAAGTTCACTAAATTGCACTCTTTTGATTAGTGTTTGTGCTAAGCTAAGCTACAATACCAATTATGCCATGTGAAAGCCCCTGCTATTGCCTCTTATATTTGGAACATGAGATGCTCTTGGCGCAGGACAACTTGAATTTTGCAACAATAAATTTAAAAGACAGGAAAATAAACGACAGGAACCTAGGAGTTAACACCAAGCGAGGAAAAAACTGTTAGGAGTTAGCACCTAGGGTTGGTTAGAATCAGCACCAGACCAAAGAAACCAATAGAAATTTCGATTCATCAAATCATCTCTATAAATCATCTCCAAAAGGAGTACAGTTGTTTGCTTATATAGGAAAAACTAAACCCTAGGTCTAAGAAACCCTACTTATTGAATGACAAAAATACCCTAAACTTTAAATGAAAATTCTAATTAACCTAATTAAATACTAGGGCCTATAATAAAAACACAATTAATGTTCAAACAAAAATGAAACTAAATTTGTCTCTTTTGCTTCCCAAATCAACTCCTCCCTTTCGAAAGAATCTTTGACCATTTAAATCCTACTTCTTAGGATAGACCAAGATGCAACTTCTCATTGCAGTATGTTGTTATGGATATCCTATATAGGACTAGGGTTTTCCAACAAGTGGACTTCTTTGAAGCTTCAGCTTCTTAGCTATTGCTACCTTCATGATCTACAATTTACATGATACTGTTGTTTGTTGGATAAACATTATTTCATGGGTTGAGAAGTTTTTTGTTTTCTTGGATTACTTTATGACTCAAAATTTTCATTCTGTAGACTGACTACATTGCTAGAATCTCACCTAAGGATGGTACTTTGCTTTGATGGGTTCTTCTTCAAAATTTAAGGTTTTCCTTTGCATTTCCTATCATTTTGATGAATTAGCTGATGTTTACACCTACAATTAGATAAATTAAGTCCTATTTTATGTTCTTGAAAGTTGCACTCAGTTGTCCTCTTTCTATCTTTTTCTTTTCTTATAGGGAAAATTTGGTACAAGCTGGGAATAATGTAAGTATTATAGTGCACCTTGTGAATTGTAATACCATGTAGGCCTTATTTGGTTCCCTGAAAGAGAGGAAAAGACTCCTTAAAAATGGCTTTCCTTTTAGGCATCTACTTTTACTTCTTCGTAATCTTTCTTAGAATTAAATGCTTTTAAGAAAAAAAAAATTTCTTTAAGTTGCCTCAATATTTTTTGGTCAGAAGTTGTCTAATTAATTTTTCTTTGGAAATCTCATGTCCTTCTAGTGTATTGATGTTTTAAATGGCATAGCCTGGGACAGTGCTAAAAAGCACATCTTTGGTAAGCTCCAATGTTTGATATGATTGCTCTAAAATCAGCATTATCATCATCTTGCATGTGGCCTGTGAATTGTTTGGGATATTTGATGTTTCATGACCAGTCGAGGTAGGGAGCTTATCTGCCAAAAACAGAAAAAATAAAAGTTAGTGAGCTAAAACTCAGGTTCACTAGTTTTATGGTATAATTATTCCCCACGTTTACCAAGATTTGCACATTCCTAAATATTTTAAGTTTCAAACTGGCTATCTGGAGGCAGATAGCTGACTGTATAGGAAGGGTGATAAAAGAGGGCTTTGGAATATATTGCATTCTTTTGTTGTTTAGTTTTTGTATGTTATTAATTGATGCTGCCTGCAAATTTTTATTCTTTAATTTCTCTCGTTAAAAGCTCCTTACCATCTACCTGCTTTTCTGTCATTGCAATCTCTTAATGTTTATATTAACTCAAGCATTTTTTTAAAGGAATAATGTTGCATCTAATAAGACTTGTTTTCGAGAATATCTGCTGATCATGGCTTATTCAAATTGTATCTGATTTTCCCCCCAAAACAGTGACAAGAATACATTGGCCAAAGCTTTATGAGATCAAGCTGCATCAAGTAAACAAAACAGTTAAAAGTGGAATTATTGAGCAACTTTGCTTGCGGGAGCTAGCCGTTTTTACAAAGCCATAGACAAAAAAATAATAATAATCATGAAGTACTCGACATTTGGAAGCATTCCTCAAATTTTGGACCGTCAATGCACAGGAAAAACCTTTTGCTCGGAGAATAAAAAGTTACAAGCAAGAAAGAACAGTCATTTAGGGGAGGGATATTGTTAGGATCAAATTATAGTGGGAAAGATGGAGGCATAAAGGTAAATTTGAAAGAATTCTTTGGACTACAGCACACAAGTTACTGAGAAAGAATTCCAATAATTAAAAAAAAAAAAAAGTAAAAAGTCTTTATTGGTTGTTGAAAAAAGATGATTCCCTCCTTAACTATCATTTATCCAGTAAGGTAGTAACCATGTTTGCATATTTGGCAAACAAAACTCGGTGAAGGATGGTGGATACAGTTGCATCATTTAAAATTTTAAATAATATGACAACTTGTACATTGTTAGAAGCAGAAAATAAAATCTAAACCATAAAATGGATGAAATAAACAGGATTTGAAACAGAGAGGATCATGTTGATCTTTACATAAGCACTATGCCCATATGTATGTGTCACATTAGAAGATGTGATTTGTTCTGCTAATCTTGGATCCTCTTCTTTCTGTCTCTATACACCATTATCACCATATCTATTTCAAAATCAATCTGGAGAGTAGATCTATGTGATATCCCAAATTGGATTGGATTGGATTGTGCGAGTGTGTGTTATGTTGATGTGTGCTAAGTCTCATATCTGATATTTATTAGGTGGGTCTTAGGTTTTTAAGTGATTATGAGGTCTCTCAATTGTAACTAGACTAGGTTTTTTGGAGTAGAGCATTAATATGGCTAACTTTTTTTGGTACGTCTTACCATAAATTTAAGCACTTTTAAACTAGGCAGTGCTGCTATTTTTGGTCTTTTCTTGGTTGCTCGAAGCTTGTCAATTGTTATATGGTGAATTTAAGTCTTATTAGTAAGCTGCAGGGTGCCATAGATTAAATTATTGGGAACTTCATTATGTGTTGATATAACAGTCAAGATTTATGCGTTATACAAACCAAACATATAAAGGTTCAAGGTAACAACATGGTGCTTGATGCATGACTCTACAACGCCTGTTATGCGACATGCTAATATGTGGTGGTACAATAAGAATAGTCTCTCATATTCTCTATTACCGTACCTATTGTCATAGTAATTGTGATTGAGATTTGATACATTACCCACTGGGTGCAATGCCTACTTATACGTCTCACAAATTTTTTTACTTCCCCGACTTTTTAAGTTTTCTTAAATTTTTGTATTCAAACTTCAAAGTCTAAGATTGAAAGTGCTTTCTTAATTCTCAATCTCAGTCATTGAGAAGTAATGCACTCGGTGCAATACCCCAAATCTCAATCCTATTGTACATATGTTGAAACAATGGCAGCTCTTGACACTTCTAATAGTCTCCCTTCTTGTAATAGTCCCCTCAAGATGCTGTGAATGTTTATAAATAACTAATCATGTTGAGAATTGTTGAGAAGAGAGGGATGGGCAAACAGCAATTGCAATTATGTACAACAGGATACAATTACTACGAGGACAGGTTATGTACTACCACAGGGCCATTCTTAAAGACAAGGCATCAAGGCCACAAGGTCAACGAAGGCACTTGCAACCTTCAAATTTGCATAAAACGTGCGGATGTTGTAAGTGAAATGCTGTGACAATCTCTTTGATTTTTTTTTTATTTATTTATATATATATATATATATATATATATCTTAAAAATGTTGTTTGGTTTAAAATCAATGTGATAAAATTAGTTTTTACGCCCCTGGAATCGGAATATAAGTCTGGCTACTGGCCATGGGAGGAGGAGGGTGGGGACGGGTGGTATGTTCATGCAGCAAAATCTTCCCCCTTTATTATAAAGGAAATGTTGGGATTTAACGTTCGTTTGATTAGAGGGTGGAAAAGTGAGATGATAGAAAATTAGAAGGTGATAGAAAAGTTGGAGGGTAGAAGAGATTTTAATTATTTTTTCATGGTATTTGGTTGGAAAAATGAAAAAGTGGAGGGATGAAAAACTTTTTTGTTTGGTTGAGAGGAATTTGTATAAATTTATTATCATGTCCCAGTTAGATAAAACAAAAAATAATACATTAAATTTCTATTAAAAATTATGTATGAATGAACACTTCATTTTAAATAAATAATATTCAGTAATTAAAAAAAAAAAACTGTTCAGAAAAGAAAGGATGAGCACCAAAAAAGAAAAGAATGATAATATCAGAAAATACAAAAAAAAAAGATGTGCACATAAAAAAAGAAAAAAGAAAAAAGAAATGATAAATTATGGAAAGAGGAAATAGCAAAGAGGAAAAATACAAAAAAAAAAAAAAGATTTAATAAAAATTTGAACATTTGATGGGCAATTTCGTCCAAAAACCCAACTCCCTATTTTCCCTCATGTATTTTTCCCAGGAAAATTAAGTTTTGGTGGGCTTGAAAAGAAAACTGTTGGGCCGCACCATTTTCTCTACCCCATTCCACTCCCAACCAAACACACATTTTTCCCATTTTCTCTCTCTCATTTTCTATCCCTCTAGTTTTCACTCCAACCAAATGGACCCTTAAAGATTTTCACATTGTAGTGTACCCTAGAAACTCTAGAGGATATTGATACATTCTTATCAACAACTTTTCTTATTCAATGATTGGCAGTTAATTTCATTTTTCCTCATCTACCTTGTTTAACAATGCTTTTACTAGGGTTTAACTAGCAGCCCATTGTTTCTTTAGTGTTGGTGGGGTAATTATAGAATATTCAAGGACTATGATCAATGTGTACTCTCTCATATAATTGTATGTTTTACTAATTAAATTTATGAAGGGATCCACTAGTAATGTGAGAAGTGAGGGTACAACGTTTATTATACTCTCACATAAATAACAGGTCTCACCTTGAAATTAATTAGTGAGACTTACAATTATGTGAGAGATTACAAATTTATTATACTCCTAGAGTAATTTATAATTTTCTTGTGTTGGTGGCCTACTTCCTCCTCCCTCACTATGAAAGAACTTCGCCCTCATAAAAAGGGCTTTCATGAGTATTTTGTGTGTGTGTGAACTTTATGCTAATTAATAAATGTTTTTTATTGTCCCAATATTATATTGGTAGTTATTGAAGGGTAGTATAAAGTCTATTGTATATGTGGTAGCAAAACAAGCCCAACACTTTTTTTTCCCCTACCAACAAGGGAGTTTAAAGCTCTCTTAATATCTAACTATTTAAGCCCAATACCCTAATTAACGACCGTGATACAGTTGTATCTAGAGCCGACCCTAGGCCTAGGCCATGTCCTAGGTCCTCTAATGGATAAAGACCCCCAAATGGGAAACTAAGCAATATTTTTATGAATGAGTTATACATTTTCCCTTCCACTTTTAGAATGCTCAAAAAATTGAATGATGTTAGAAATATTACAAATTTTATTAAATAGATCTTACAAAGTATTGTATCATGAATCAAAATAAGCAATTTCAAATACTCGTTTATTATCTTATAGTTATTGAAGTACTACCAATCACATTCTCTTCCATATCAGTTTGTAAGTTTTTTGTAGTAAAATTTATAATAGATTTAGTATTTTTTTTTTAAAGATAATTACAATATGTTGCTAATCCTATAGTTCGAACATTTTCCTCCTAAATCTCCAAACACTTTGTACATGAAAATGTGACAATTAAGTTACAAAACTCTTGACTGGTAGAGATGCATCTTAAAGGACCTATAAGAAGGTTATAGATAATTAATATGAAACAGAAATTGTTAATTAGGGAAGTAGATACCTATAATAACTTCTTGAACTGTGAGTACATAAAAATGCTTTATTTTTTATGGGGAATATAGATGAAACATAATCAGTAACTGGCATGTTAAAAAGAAAATTAATAGTGCTAATCAATGAAATTCACTATTCAAAATTAAGAGGGTAGTCCATAGAAATACACAACTCAAAGAGAAAATAATATGGCATACAATCATTTAATTACCTTTTTTTTTTTTTTTTTTTTGGATAATCCAACTCTTTCTTTTTCTTTTTGATAATGATAATCCAAATCAATTTTTTTTTTTTTTTTTTTTTTTTTTTTGATAATGATAGTCCAAATCATTTAGTTACCTAAGCTTTCCACTTCTTTAAATGCATCACTACTAAAACAAGATAGCCATCTGTTCAAGCCAAACAAGAAATCAAAAGACCATCATCTCTTTTCTCTATTTTTCTAGCCATGGAGAGCAAAAAGACCAAGGGAAAACAAAAGATTGAGATGAAGAAAATAGACAAAGAAGTTGATCGTCTTGTTACTTTCTCAAAACGTAGTTCTGGACTGGTATCAACAAAAAATTTAGTGAGTTGGTGACTCTGTGTGGTGTTGAGGTTGGTGTGGTAGTTTTCTCACTAGCTGGAAAGTCCTTTTCATTTGGTCATCCCTCAATTGAGTCTGTGGCCAACCGCTTCCTAAAACAAAACCCTCCACAAGCCCAAGAGGATATTAGTACCCATCCTTTGGAGGCTCAATATTGGAGGCTGAGAATCAATGAGCTCAACCAACAATGCGATGAGCTTCTCAGGCAACTTGAGGCTGAGACAGAGCGAGAAAAGGCACTTCAGAAACTGAAAAAGGTAAGAGAAAACAGGAGTTGGTGGGAGGTTCCTTCTGAGGAGCTTAACTTTCAAGAGTTACAACAAATGAATGAATCATTGAAGGTGTTCCACAAAGTTCTGTGCACTCGTATGAAGGAGAATACTATAGCTGGGTTACTCTCTTCTTCTTCTACCTTTCTTGCTGATATTTCTACCCAAGGAACCGTCCCTTTTGCCCATATTGCCCATAGAACTAATCCTTCTAGCTTTCCCTCTGGCTATGGCTATGGACAAGGACACTTCTGGACCTATGTTTGGATACGGCTTATTGTTGAAAACTGAAAACTTTTTGCTGAAAATATTATAACAAAATAATTTTTAAAAATGTGAATAGTATTGTGAGACCCAATTTTAAAGTTAGATTTATGTTTTCTCGTACTTGTGGGTCTTGTAAACAGTGCACAGGACCCAACCAAAAAACGCAAATGCGTTCCTATCCAAACTCACGCCTAGTTATAGTTTATTTTCATTATTTTAGGTTTTTTAAAATTGAAAAAATAAAATGAAAATGGAGAGAAAAATGAATATCTTTAATTCTCCTCTTTTTGGAATATGCAGTGTGGGATTTAAAGATCTTATGATTTTCTGCAAATTATTAATTAACTTCTATATTTTCTTCATGTACCAGAAACATTAACAATTTATATTTATGAATACTCTCTTACACAGTACAGATCCAGCCACTTAATTATTATTTTAGTTGTCACTACCAGTTTTTATTTATTTATTTATTTATTTATCTGTCAACATGCTTATCAAGGAAAATAGGAACTCATGGAATCAAGGATATAAACTTGTATTACGTGTTTCAGTTTGTGATGCACAAATTATAATTTGTTGAGTGTCTTTTCTCGATATCAAACTTTGGTTGCTTTATAAAAATTTTAATAAATATAAATAATGTTGGATTTCCTCTTTTCACATAAATAGTGAGTCTGACACTCCCACTAGTTAAATTTCATGGTGAGATATACCATTTAGATGAGAGTAGCGAGTATGACATTATTGCACTCCCGTATAATCTTTTCGATTAGTAGAACACTAAGAGTGGACTAGTGTTTACAATTTATTTTCGACCAATTGTAGTATAACAAATGCTTAATTTTTTTTTTTCAATTTTAAACGTTAATTACTACTTTATAAGGAATAATACAGATATGTAGCAAACTATGGTCGATGAAACATAAAACGGAATACTAATGCCACATATTGTGAATGAGAGGTCTTACAAGACCTTCTAGAGATACCTTGTTGGTATTTGATGATGCACAAAAATCGTCAATGAGTTAATCATCCACACATGTGTCAATGGGTGCACCTAAAGAACAAAAGAGAAGAACCAATCAAAGGGCACCGGTGGGGTACCGACCAAAGACCCTCCGAAAGTTAAGTCAGAAGAGAGCTCCAACAATGATAGAGAGTATGAGCTTTAGAGAAATTGTGCATACCTTGTTTTCTGAGGGCGTTTGGGTTTTTATAATAGTGTAGAACTGACTTTCGTTTCTTGTGTAGTAAGGCGTTTCCTTATGGAGAAGATCATCGTTAATGGGTGGATATTATGAGATCCTCCTTATGTTAGGATTCTATTTGTATTAAGACTCTATAGGCTAGGGTTAATCATGAGACGCAAGTTGTTTCCATTTAGGATTCCTTGGAGATTACTAAAACTAGGTGGATGCCACGTGGCCTTTAGATCCGTCCAATATGTGTCTGTGCATTTTGGATTCGTCCACTATCAGCCCACTGATCTAGCACCGTCAAGTTTATTTAAATGGATCCGTCACCCTAATTTTACCTTCTTCAGTATTGGAGAAAATAACTTATTGAGATACCTTGTTGGTATTGGAGAAAATATCTTAAGAGTTGATCTCATAAAATATCTTCCATTGTTATTCGTGATAGCAATGTTAGGTATTGTTTATTATTATTATTATCATTATTTTTGTATAGGATTGTTTATTAATATTAGCATTAGGACTTTTACCAGTTTTGAGTCATTAATTGGTGTTCTAGATGTACTACTTTTTTTTTTGGTTACAGAAATAAAGCTAAACTTTTTTTAAAGATAGGTTCAATAACTGTTATTACTTAATTTCATCACTATAGTAAATAATGAAACTTATTTGATCACGTACTCTATGAAAAGAATTGGGGGGGGGGGGGGGGGGGGGAGGGTTTCTCATTCTTAACCCTAAACTCTTTAAACCCTAAAACCTCAAACCCTAAATAGGGACGGAGATAGGATTTTGAGTAGGGGGGGGGGGGGGGGAGATACATTCAAACCCAAATGCTTAAAAAATTTGTTATAGCCTAAAACTACATATTTTAGCTCTAGATGAACCCAAAAACAACCATGTTTTTTTATCCAAGCTACTTATAAAAGAATATATGTGTGTGTTTTTTTAACCTAAGCTTCTTTGGAGAACTTCATCAAACACTCATGCTACAATTATCCTATGCTAATTCTTTAAGATAAATTTCATAAATTATTTGAAATCCAGATAGAAACTCACAAAAAGAATCAAAATTTAATGAAAATTTGAATAAAGAAAGTGTACTTTTTGTGAAAGTATGGAAGTATTGAACAAAAATAGAGCATGAAAATTCAAATCCAAGCTTTATATATTTTATATTTTGCTTTTTCTCATTGCGCCAAGGGGACCATTGCCTCCCCTGGTCCAAGCATAGCTACGTCCCTGACCGTAAACCCTTAAATGCTACACCTGTCTACCCTTATACCCAGTAAATCTTATATAATGTTTTCACAATCAACCTGTCTGCCCTTAAATGCTACACCTGTATGGCTGGAATGGTCATAAGATTATAGAAGGAGCAAAGAATGGGCAAAAGAAGGGAAAACCCACAATTAAGCAAGGCCCAGCTCTCGAAAGGAGCAAGCCAATAAAGAATAGAAAATCAGAACATCAGTTCACGCCATAAGAGGTCAAGGATGAGCAATAGAATGCATAGATGAGCCTCTAGACCGTGGCAAACGCATGAGTAGCGGACATGCTTTTGACGTACACGGAAAGTGGAGCACGCGCAAGGCCCAAGCACAACCAACCTGTACCTAGCCAATACAAGAGTGGTGGGTCATGGGTCAGAGGTAAGAGAGGGTATGGTCTGGCGATAGGGAAAAGGGAAAACATATTTTGGGGTTCATGCTGAGATTTTTTAGGGGGTGATGTCATGTTGGGATGACATACTACCCAAAAGAAAGAAGAATGAGTTGGAACCACTAGGTGCATGCCATGAGGGATAGTAAGAGAGAACACCTACGATGTAGTGGATAAGAATGCCATAGTGAGCAAGCAAACAAAACAATCTTCTTTGTCTAGTAATGGGGAGTGGCACAACCAACACAGGTAAGTGGTGGTGGCTGGGCAGCTAACAAACCAATGGGTGGTTGGGAAGAAAACCCTAAACCAGACAAAAGTAGTTAAAGGCTAAAATGGTCAAAATCAGTCACAACAAGCAGTATATAAAGGGTCCTTGCCATGCACAGTAACATCGTCAAAATAGTAGCAACCACTAAGAGACAATCACAGCACCACTATCACCATAACACTACACAAGTAAGTACTAAGAAAGAAAGGAAAGGAGTGGAGGGAAAGAATCAAGGTAACAAAGCGGAGAAAAAAGAGAAAGAGGAGAAATAGAGAGTGTAGAATAGCATGCATGCACCAATAGGCTAATCCCATCTCTCCCTCTAAAAGCCTACCCTCTGTTGAGGATAAAGAACTCATTTGGGCACAAGCCATTCAGGCCAGTTCCTTTAAAATAGATAATTTCTACAGCAGGATCCTCCTGTGAAGTTACCCATGTTGAGGAAGTGGTTCCTTCCTTGGCCTTAGTTCGGTAATACAACTGAACACGGCAAACTGATTTTTTTCCTTCTTTGATTTTATCGCTGATTGCTATTGTTTCTTCTCTTCTCTTTGCAATTTCACCTATAATGTGTTTTTTGTTGCCATATTGTTCTTTTTCCCTATTTTAATTAAGGATCTCTTACTTGCTTTGCTTGATAGTAACATATTTCTTTTATCATTGTTTTATTGCATTTATCTGCCATAACTCTTTTATAGCAAGCTTCACCTATCATGGGCATGTTGACCAAAGTTTCGGCAAACGGGGCATAGTTTATGCGCAAGCCGGACCAAAGTGAGTTGCAATTGGACCTGTCCTAACTTTCTTATCCAGAACACTTGGGCTCAGTGTAGCAGGAGACAATCCAGCCTAAAATCACAAAAGGCCCACCACAACCTTTATAGTTGTAGACTAGGGTTATAAACAGCATATACTAGACATACACAACCAATGTATGTTAAGAATTAATAAATGCAAAATTATGAGCTATAATGCACATATATATTTTAAAAGACAGTTATTACTTATTAATGATTTATTGGCTTACATATACAAATTCATTGTCATTATGTGTGATTTTTTGGGTATATGAGCTGTTTGACTTTATTTGTTAAAAATGTATAAAATATTATTTAATAAAGTATTAAATGCACTTTAATTGCTATCCTCAAAGCATCATTAAGAAAAGCCTAGAAATAAATGAATTTTTTTTTTTTTTTAATTATCTTGATGAGGTGGTAGGCTAACATGAAATAGGATTTTTATTCATTTTTTAAGGAAAATGCCACTTAACAAAACAATAGACCATTATGGCTAAAATTAGCATTAAAACGGTTGAGCATTAGGGGATACTTTTTATGGTTGAGATGAACCAATATATAAGATAGGTTCAAGTTCTATGCCTAACATAACTTAAAAATTACATTTTTTTTTAAAACAAAATTGTAGGTTTCTAAGAGATCTAACGGTTACAAAACACTATTCTCCATGGCATGAGTAAAGACTTATCGCTTTCCTCGGCAACTTACTTAATTAATAGCTTCTAAAAATAAAATAAAATTAATAGCATTTTTTTCTC
Source organism: Quercus variabilis (assembly GCA_030445155.1). Lineage (NCBI taxonomy): Eukaryota > Viridiplantae > Streptophyta > Magnoliopsida > Fagales > Fagaceae > Quercus > Quercus variabilis. The sequence goes on from CP129456.1 coordinate 1,845,761, forward strand.
TCTTTTACCACATAGAAAATGTTAATGAATGCCCTAAATGTATTGGTTTAGAAACTATTTTTAAAAACATTTTATTAGAAAATGATAAAGCAAGTAATTTTTCTATCAGTTTTTTATATTTCCTATGAAAGTGGTAAAAACTTTCCTGATATGGTTTATTAATAATTGCCTTAAGAGCACCCATTAACATGACCCCTTATCCCATTATGTTTACAACCATAATTATTTAGAGAGAGAATAACATATTTAATAGTGACAAGATCCATATCATACTCCAATTGTATAACATATATAATATTGTTCCATTCATATTCAATATCACATTCAAACAAGAAATAGCTAATCAAAAACATCGACATTCCAATCAAAACAATGCATTATATAACCCCAAAAAAATAAATAAATAAATAAATCATTTCCTTTATTTTTCCATAAATTTTACAACATTGAAGCTCTAAAATTCTATGAAATCTTTTTCTATTATTTTGCCATCAGATATTCAGAGGATATAAACTAGGATCTAATATGTCACATGTTATATTTCTTTCTTTTTTCTTTTTTCTTTTAATGAAAGGGTTAGTTTTTTATTTTGAGGAAAAAGGGGTTAAAACTTAAAACTTAAAACTTAAAAATAAGAAAGAAGTTAAAACATAAAACCCAATAAAAAAATAAAAAAATAAAAAAGAAGGAGAGAGATATTAATATTTTTCATGGGCTTTCAAAAATCTTCCAGAGTGTATTAAACATTGAGCTCTGGCCCATTCATTATAGTGAATATATTGCACTAGTGGACCATTGACCTTATAAATCAAGCCCAAGTTATGCCGAAAGGAAAAAAAAATGGTCGAATTTATGAGTTCTCCACGTAGCATCTAAAATTGCAGACTTGTCCCTGATCAGTAGAGCCTAGCACTACCAGCATCGAACAAGATTATGGTAAGCTAGTTTCTTTATCTTGATTTCCTTCTTTGTCATTACGTGTGTATATATATATTTTTCCTTCAATTAACTCTCATTAGGATGCGATTAGTTTTGTAAGATATTATGTACACTACATGTTTGATGAATGGTCCAGACGAAATTTTACAGCTAATGTGTTAAGGTGGGATTTGGGTTTGATCCAAAAGGTTGTTTTATTATATATATATATATATATATATATAAAGGAGTCTGGGCTGGCTTATGATGGTGTACACATATATGCAGAAGCTTGTCCATGGTGCAAAGTGTTTAAAAAGTAAGCAAAATGGAGCTGCTTATATGAATGTATGCTATATCACTGTTCAGAAGGATCCCATCAAGAGCCTTTACATTGTGAATGGTATGAGAAGGAGTTTCCAAAGATAACAGAATTGAGCCACTTGTTGAGAAATTTGGATTGGCTTGATGGGAGGGTAGTTCATGTCAGGGACAGTTCAATTGTCTTAGATGGTAAAACTGAACACAAAATGCAAACTTTCAAGTCCCTGGCCAGGGTCTTTATTGGGTCTCCATCAATTCAGCAAAAGATTCAGAAAAATGTGATGGCCTTATCATTGGCGGCAAGTAACAACTGCACCCCATTTGTTTGTTTCGGTGAACCTAGTGAAAGAGAGCCTATTATTGTGAATTCACTCACTAAAGTGTGCAACTTCCTGAACATTTCTGCACAACAAAGGAAGGTGGTTCGGCACACAATATGCCCACAGGTCACGCAAATGCGGATATGGACAGGTACACTTGAGGAGATACTAAATGGATTGAAATCTGAGTTGGATTTGTTAAGTTGTCAATGCTCTAGCAAAGGGACCAAGATGGGTCAGCAGATTGTTTCTAGCTGTCTAAAGTTCCTGGCTGACACAGCTATTTCCTTTGACCATGATTCTGCTTCATGGATGCAGCTTGCGCCTGCAAAAGTTGTTGGCTCCTCTGCTTCACATAAATGGGAAGATGTTCTTGAGATGTTCAATGATCTCATTGAGTGTTTGAAAAGTGAAAAGGAATTATGTCTTCTTATGGGGAAGGTTGAGGTCATGAAAGTAGGACTGTCTCAAATCAAGGACATATTGATTGATAAAAGTATTGGATACAAAGAAGCTCGGCATCAAGAAAGCCTAGGGCAGAAGAAGCTCTCCAAGACATTGGGCTATTCGTCCAAGTGCTTGTTTACTCTTTTATTATATTACCTCCATGGACATGCTAGAGATATTGAAGTGGATTTATGCGGTCGAATTTATAGCGTTGGTGGTGAGGATAGGTTTTGCTTGTACATGGGAAAGATTTTGACTACAGAAGAGGATAAGATGATCTGGAGTGGGGTGAGGCAATTGGACAGGGCTCTTCGGCTTTTCAAGTTTGTGTGGGAAACTGCGGGAATGAGAGGAGTTTTGCAGCTGCAAGGCCATTTGTGGTGTGTTGGTGCTGAGGGCAAGATGCTTACCTATAGAGGAAAGACATTCTTTGTACATGGGATCAGTGTTTGACAAAAAATTCCCTATACATATTAGTTCAGATGGTGAAAAGATATTTCATGGTGATTCATGGATCAGTGCACACTCTATGCAAGTCATTTCCAGATACTTATACTCAAACTATTATTCATATGTGAAATAAATTGATATGGAGCCACTTATCAAAAAAATATATATATATATTGATATGGAGCCATTCGTGTACTTTTTAACTAAGGAAGAATTTCGCAATACACCCTACCTTCTTTTTCCTCTTCCATGCCAAATATTCTTAGAATGCTAATGAGTTCTAGTTCAAACGGCACATCTTCCCTTGTAAGAGTAAGATAGAGGCTAAGGTCTTATGCTTAACACTCACCAAGTGCGTATGTAATATCAAAAGAAAAAAAGTCAAATATTCTAACAAAAGAATTCACTTACTCTAATGATTTGAAAGCCTCCATGGTATATCAAGTAGGGAGGACAAAAAGGTTTACTAGTACTACTCTCTACTGCCACTTATATAACAGCAGTAAAGTACTCTTGAATGCATAATTTAAGATAATGCTATTAGACCACAACAAATTAAGAGAGAAAAACTATAGTCAATTTTTCTTCCATAAACGACGTGAACTTTGCTAAGAAATGGTATTGGGTTTTCTCAAATTTGAGGGTGATGGAGGCAAGTAATTTTAGTCATTTATTTTCAGCTGTGGCGGAGCTGGTTTTGCAGCCCTTTGATGTTTCTCATTGATGTCAGCTTGTTATTGTTATGAACTGATAAAATAGAATGGTAGTTTAGTGGATTCAAGGTGACTAGCCTCCTAAGAGGGAGAAAGACAATCCGAGGGTTAATTTTTTGTTTAATTCTCATTTGGTAGATGGGGTTGTATATCTGTAGTTTACTTCTTAATGGTGAGTCTAAAGGGCCCTGCCTTGGTGAAGTTCCATATCATGAAAAAAATGTATATAAGTAATAAAAAATGAGATGACCTCATCACAATCTAATCTTAAAAAAATAGGAAGCAATTCCCATCTAAATTCAATTTGAAAATAAAAATACAATTTGAAAGAATGCAAATTATAATCGACAACTATAATTATTTAAATTTCAAACTTCATCAATTTGAAATGATAAGCTCAGCGCCTCGTGAATCATAACAACATATTATATGTTGTTATGATACGATATTATTGTGCAGAGAAACAAAATATTTGACAAAATCCATCCATTAAGCATGGTTGTTAAAATTCCTCACTCAAAAGCTGTATTTGCATTCTGAACTTGAAAAGATTCTTTTGCTTGAAATTAGGCCGCTGCAAAATGGAGTATCAATCTTCAAAAGTCTCTCTTTCAGACGTTCGGTACCAGAAATTATAACAACAATATTCATTAAAAAAAAAAAAAAAAACTTCAAGATTTATTGTCCTGTTTTGAAGCCCGAGTTCCTTTAAATTTCATCGAGACTTGAGAAACTGGCATTGTTCCGTTAAACATACTAGAGGACAAAGTGGCATGTTTTGGAATAGATCAATTTATGTGAACAAGTATACTTTTTCTCTCACTTTGATCATGGTGACAAGCGTTGACAAAAAAAAGAAAGAAAGAAAGATTGTGCTAGGTAGGAATGTTAAGAGGTGACGGGATCTTAAGATGACAAGTTGCCTTCATCCTATATATCCTGCCTTGACCTACTGTGCTCCAGGTTTGTGTGAGTTTTTCTTGTCTTGCCCCATTACAATCCTATTGGAAATGTTAGAAATAAAGAATATGAGCTACAACTTTGATCCAATTACAAAGGCTAACACAGGAGTACAACTATAACTTTAGAAGGCTTTGTAGTCCTATCGGAGGCTTTAGAGTTTAGGAGGTATTTGGCAAACCACAAAATCATGCCAACTAAGAACAAAATAACTCGTTTTATTTATTTTTTGGTTGGATATTGTTTATGGTGGAACTAGATATATTGCTATATAAAAACTAGTATTTGTAACTTTAGTTCTTTCAATAAATTCCCTCCATCAAAATTTCAAATTTTGGTGATTTCACATTTATATTCCCATAAAAAAGTAGCTTTAAATTTGAAAATTTATAAATTTTATGTTAACTAAAAATTGGTTATAGCTTAATTATATATAAAAAAAAAAATTCAATTTTGAATTAGTGTTATTTCATATTAGAAGATTTAGAACTAAACTTATTTTGTGGTTTGCCGAAGACCTCGTTCAGTTGGATATCCAAATAATGGATCTTTTTAATTATTAATAACTCAAACTCATACGAATTTTACAATATAATGCTTAATTTAAATATTCATTTATTAGGTTATTGAAATTTACTAGTCACATTTATACACATCATTTTGTAAGATTTATGTAATAAAATTAGTAATAGTTTTAACATTTTTCTTTTCTTTTAACATCGTTTTACTAGTAATTGATTACTTGTTCTTATCCACTTTTTTTTCCCCTTGTAATAAGTCTAATCATGTTTACATTATGATATTGCAAACAAGTCCATGTTATATAATATAGTAGGCCAAAATTGGAATCTAATTTCATTTTCCAAATAATATAGTTAGTAGGCAATGTTTTTAAACTATATTTTTTACTAACATCTCAAGTCTAACAGACTCGATTTAGGGCCTATAAATTGAGTTTTTGAGGGTCGGTTTTCATGTTATGATTGGGTCTGAATTGGCAATTTTTCCACGTGGCGTCCACCTGGAAATCGAGTCTCTAATACTCGATTTATAAGCCCAACATAGAAATAGAAATCAGATCCAGAAAAATAGAAATCAGAGCCAAAAAAAAAAAAAGCCGAAAAAGAAACAAAGAAATCAAAGCAGGAAAAAAAAAAAAAAAAAGGCTGCTCTCTTCTCTTTCTTCTTCTTCTTGTCTCCTTCTCTCTCAGTCTTTCTCATGCTTCAATCCAAGAAACAAAAACACCACCACAACCACCAGATTTGTAACCATCCACAACCAGATCCGTCTCACTCCCTCTCTTTGCTGTGGTTTCTTTGGTTGGATCGGGTCGAGACCTAGGCCGTGCGAGACCCAGGCCGTGCGAGCTCCAGGCCACGCGACCCTGCGCTGGTGAGGTGAGCTTAGATTCTCTCTCTCTCTCTCTCTCTCTCTCTCTCTCTCTCTCTCTCTCTGATCTGATTGTATTTTTTTTTTTTTTTTGGTATTTCAGCTTGTACATGAAAGACTTGAGACTTAAATTTTTTTTAAATTTTTTTGGTTTATAAATCGAGTCTTAGAGACTCGATTTCTAGGTGGTTGCCACGTGGAAAAAGATGCCACATCAAACGTGATTAGACCATGGAAATTGAGTCTTTGAGACTCGATTTATAGGCAAAAATCGAGTCTCTTAGACTCGAGATGCTAGTAAAAAATATAGTTTAAAAACATTGCCTACTATCTATATTATTTAAAAAATGAAATTAGATTCCAATTTTGGCCAATATAGTATATAGATACAATTTGTCAAAACGTAGTATTGTATTTTGCAGACAGAATTTCTTCGAGTGCATCATATCGATGATCATTTTAGGTAAGTAACACTCATATATATATATATATATGACGACTCAGAGAAAGTGTTGTTAAAATTAAAAGTGAAATAGAAACATGAGCAAAAGCAAAAGAGAATTAGAAGAATACTAAGGTTACGTGGTTCAACCTAAAGTCCTACGACCACAAGATATATTTCTTGACAACTACATCTTTAATATATCACTATGTGTATAACAAATTTACAACGAATCCTAGAAGGGTATATATAGATACTAGCAGGTATAGGGCTTAGGTAGATGGACTTTACACTAAATTGGGCCACTTGGGCCATTACACATAATAAACATAAACCTAATATAAATATGATCTTTAACAAAGGTACTACTGAAGAGAACCCATGGGATAGATGTGGGGATTTGTTGAGTCCAACCCATGATAGAGAAATTTAGAAATTCTAGGAAAATTATACTTCAACACCTTAAACTTTACCCCAATTAAACTTTGCATCCTAAGACTTCAAAATGCTTGGTTTGCATCCCTAAACCATAACCCATGTTAATTACACTTTTCACCCTACCTTCAATTCTACCATTATCTTGGATGATACCACGTGAAAAGACCAAATTTTCCCTCTTCTCAACCCCTTTAAAATAAATGAGAAACTACATTGTACCACTCTAAACTATACTCTCAATTACACTTTGCACCCTAAACTTTGGTTTTTCTTCCAAGATAACAATAGAATTGACGAATAGGTGCAAAGTGTGACACAAGTTATAGTTTAGGGTGCTAACTTGTATTATGAAAGTTTAGGGGTGTGAAATGTAATTTGAGATATAATTTTGGGTGATAAATTGTAATTACCCCATAAATTCATTATTGGTTTTGTAATCCCACATCAACTAGAAGAATAGTTTGAGATCCTAATTATGTTAAAAGTTTTAGTCCCACATTGAAAAAAGTTCAAACTTCAAAGAGTGAAGCTTTACCGGTTAGACTTCCATGGCGGCAAAGCCCTAACCTTTCAATATTCTCTTAAAAATCATCACTTTGAATCAACATCACTATTGAGATCCTAATTATCTTAAAAGTTTTAGTTAGCCAAAATCGGAATCTAATTTCATTTTCCAAATAATATAGTTAGTAGGCAATGTTTTCAAACTATATTTTTTATTAGCATCTCGAGTCTAAGAGACTCGATTTAGGGCCTATAAATCGAGTCTTTGAGGGTCGGTTTTCATGTTCTGATCGGATCTAAGTTGGCAATTTTTTCACGTGGCATCCACCTAGAAATTGAGTCTCTAAGACTTGACTTATAAGCCCAACAAAGAAATAGAAATCAGAGGCACAAAAATAGAAATCAGAGCCAAAAAAAAAAAAAAAAAAAAAAAAGTCGAAGAAGAAACAAAGAAATCAGAGTAGGAAAAAAAAAAAAAAAAGAAGCCGAAGAAGAAAAGAAAGCCAAAAAGGCTGCTCTCTTCTCTTTCTTCTTCCTCTTCTTCTCTCACTCCTTCTCTCTCAGTCCTTCTTATGCTTCAATCCAAGAAACAAAAACACCACCGCAACCACCAGATTTGTAACCATCCACAACCAGATCCGTCTCACTCCCTCTCTCTGCTATGGTTTCTTTGGCTGGATCGGATCGAGACCTAGGCTGTGCGAGCCCCAGGCCGCGCGACCTTGCACTGGTTAGGTGAGCTTAGATTCTTTCTCTCTCTCTCTCTCTCTCTCTCTTTGATCTGATTGTATTTCTGGTGAGGTGAGCTTATATTCTCTCTCTCTCTCTCTCTCTCTCTCTCTCTCTCTCTCTGATCTGATTGTATTTTTTTTAGGTATTTCAGTTTGTACATGAGAGACTTGCGACTTACAATTTTTTTTAAATTTTTTTGGTTCATAAATCGAGTCTTAAAGACTCGATTTCCAGGTAGTCGCCATGCGGAAAAGGATGTCAAATCAAATGTGATCAGACCATAGAAATCGAGTTTTTGAGACTCGATTTATAGGCCAAAATATAGTTTAAAAACATTGCCTACTAACTATATTATTTAAAAAATGAAATTAGATTCCAATTTTGGCCTAATCACACATTGAAAAAAGTTCAAACTTCAAAGAGCGAAGTTTTACCCATTAGACTTCAATGGCAGCAAAGCCCTAACCTTTCAAAATTCTCCTAAAACTCATCACTTTGAATCAGCATCATTATTGAAATGGCCATGGTCATGGTCATATCATAATGGACACAAACATTTCCTGTGGATTTTCGAATTCCTAATCTGAAGCACAGCAGTGCAAGACCATGTCATCAAGAACCTCCTCCAAGTCCTCCCACTCTCCTCCTCCGCCGCCAAAGACACTCAGTTCAAGAAGGCCGTCATCCTCCGCACAATCCAATCCGAGATATCCGACGCAACGGTCACCGAGATGACGCTCCAAGTGCTGGAACTGATCGAAGAGATGGACTGAAACGACAGTGTGGAGATTGGAGAGTCGTTGAAGGCAGTGTATTTCGCAGCGGTGGTGGAGTGCATGGTGAAGTACTTGGCTTTGGAGGGAAGCAATAGGAAAAACTTCGAGGCTGTGAAGAGAGTGTGGAGGGGCAGAATCGATAATTTGGAGAAATCGGGGACGAAGAACGAGTTAGTTAGGGATAACATCGAGTTGACTCGGTGGAAGAATGATTTGGAGGCGGCGCTTCGGGACGCCAAAACGGCGAAGAGGTTAATGAATTTGAATACAAGGGCCAAGGCTCTGCAAAAGCTTAGGGATTTTTTAGGGGAGGCTTGGGCACTCATGGGCCCTTCCTTTATTGAAGCAGTGGCGGATATGAGCAACGGAGCTGGTGAATTGGCGGTGGAGCAAGAGGGCGGTGGCGAATGAAGAGGATAAACTTGTAGCAGGGAAAGGTAAGGTTTCAAACTTTACTATGACTGCATGCTGTGTGTTAATAATTTTGTATTCTCAATGCTCATAATAGAATGAAAATGTCCACATTCCCCTATATTTCAGTTGTGTTGTGCAATCCAAATGAACTTTACACTGGTCATAGTATATACGTGTTGTAATGCATTGGTGACTAAAATCTAAAAGGTGTTTAAGGAACACCCATCAAAGGACAACAACAACAATGACGCACATTGCGACGAGTAAAGCTTATGGTAGCAACTTGCTTTAGTTTGTTATTAGTATAATTCAGTCATTCAAATTAAAGATTAGCATTTATACTCATCAATTTTAGAGTGAAGAAACACTTGCAAATTAAAGAAACAAAATTGCCCTTAAAAATGGAGTCTCCTATCTTAATGTATACTAGGAGGTGGCCGACATTGGAGGCCAAACTTTCTTTTTACACTTCAATACATGTTTAAAGTTTAGTTTAATAACTTCTAACAATAACCTTCTTAAAGTTAAAGTTTCAGGTTTTTAAAGGTCCCTTCGAGTGGCAGGCACTCTAGGTTGCACTGCCTCTAGCTCACCTTCACACTTCTTATACGGACAATTAAAATGCAACTACCAGAAGTCATTCTTTCTGAAAATGCTATCTATGTCTAATAACTCAATCAAATTAAACCAACTTGAGTAAGTGTTACATGGTCAAAATCTAAGCCAAAAACTCATGCATTAAAATACACAGCTCACAAAGAAGCATTTCATTAGACAGTTAATTGCCAAACCAACCCAGATCACTAAACCTCACATCTAGTCGTATTAAATGGAGGTTTTTTTTTTTTTTTTTTTTTTTTTGAGAATACTAAGTATTAAATGGAGTTTAATTCATCTTATTAGATGGTGATATAATTATTATTATGATATTTAAAAAATTGAAAGTTTGACTGCCAATATAGAATAATTTTAATGCAAATAAGTTAACGCATTAAACGTTCAACATTAACAATATTTTTGAACAAAAGGAAAAATATACATTTTTTTAGAAAAAGGAAAAATTATACCTAGTGTGACAAAAATTGTCATTTTTATTATCTTTAAGTGGTGGTGATTCTCCTTACCTTATAAAATTTATAAAGAAAGTGATCAGTTAGATAATTTAGGTTTGCTTAAATTTTGTGAACAAAACTAATTAACTTTTACCAGTAACACAAAACTATAAAATTCTATTATTAAAAAATTATATCAATATAAGCTAACAAATAATTATTTGCAAAACTTAAATGAATTTGCACAAAGCATGCATTTTCAAATGAAGAGTGTCTAGATCATAGTACTCATGTCTTGAGTGAAAGGAGAGAGTTTTAATTATTTATACATTTAGAGCACCTTGCCCTCCACAAACCTTTTCTTAATCCTAAACATAAACTTTATTTAAAAATTAAATAATTTGCACGTTCATTCCATGGGTGCATTTTTTTTTACTATGCGATATAAATAAAAGAGAAAATATTAAAAAAATTATACCCATAACCCAAATTTGAGCTAGAAAATATGTTTTTGAAACCTAACATGTAAAGAAAAAAGTTCAAAAAAGTCAAAAAAAAAAAATAATAATAATAATAATAATAAGGGATAAGAGTATACATATTTTTCTAGATTTTAACTTGTATGTAAAAATTAAAAAAATTTAAAGAAGTGGGATTATGATCTTAATCTTTCTAAGTTTAGATTTTTTTTTTTTTTATATATATATTTTTTATGCCTATGAAATACAAATTGGTGCATGTGCAATTTCGTGTTATGGTTTTTTGTTTTTTATTTTTTAGAAGAAAATTCAAATTATATTAAAAAGAGGAAATTGGCCATAGTCAACTAGAAGTACATCATTTAGGTGTGGAGTAACATCTTCCATCCATACAGCTAAACTATTGACATGTTTTGCATGCCTAGCTAGGTTATGCATAACAGAATTACCTTGTCTACAGGTATGAGAAAAAGAAATATGATTAAAGGTAACTGTATACAAAATAGCATAGGTAATCAAGAGGCAAATGAGTTGTCATTACCCTCTAGAGCTGTCATGAGTCATGACCACTTTTGAATCTCCCTCAAGAATGATGGAAGATAGGCCAATATCTTGAGCAAAGGCTAAAGCTCAAATAGTAGCCATAGTTTCTACATCTGCCATTAAAGGGGGAGGGGGACTTTCTTTGATAAAGAAGTAATGACCAGACCTAGATTGTTTCAAATAACCATACCAATACATGCCTCGCTTGAATCATTGAAGACTGCACCATCAAAGTTCACTTTGAAGACCGAGGGAGGTGGGGGTGACCAACTAACATGAGTAGCAGTAGTGGGGGGCTTTGTTAATGTGTGTTTTTCACTGTATTATGTATGAGACATATATTATTATCATATTTTAATGTAAATAATTCTAAAATGGATTTAAAAAAACCCTTTATGGTGTTTCGGTGTACTTTGGCCAAAACATGAGTTGGTTAATGAAGGAAAATGGGCGGCCAACACTATTGCAATAACCACAAATGTGGTAGCCATTTTTGGTGCTATCTTTAGCGTTAATCAATCTTATGGATAAATTTGCTACAATAAAAATAATTTTATTTTAAGATCTCCTATATATATATATATATATATAATCCCTAACATTTACTAAATCAATCCATTATATTTGTTTAAAAAATAAATTATAAGTAAAATAATTAGAGTAAGACTTAGGTACAGGACTTAGGTGTTGTTCCTTAGATTCCCCTTTTAAAATTTTGCCATGTGGATTTTTTTTTTATGAGATAGAAGCATATTTTTTAATTAAGTAGTCACATGGCTGAATATTAAGAGGGAAATTTAAGAAACAATACTTAAAGTGTTGTACTTAAGTTTTGTCCAAATAATTAACTACTATTTTTCTTTTAAAAACTAATGCAAATATTATAATAAATGATGTTCAACTTATACTCTAAAGCATCATCAAACCATAAAGTAACAAGTTGCATTTAATTATTTGATAATTCTCAAAATACAAAAATAAATCAAATCATAAAATTGAAAAAGTAATAAAAATAAACTTATATATATGATGGGTTGGGTTGGGTTTGATGGGTTGAAAAAATTATCAACTAAATCCCAACCCAACTCGAGACTCAGGGGCGGCTTGATGCTTTTGAGGGCCTAAGGCGAAAAAATGAATTGAGACCTTTTATCTCTATATATTAAAAGGATTTAGAAAGTTAGTTATGACTTCAAAAAATACCAAATATATTCCTAATCTAATTAGATAATCTTTATTCCTAAAAAATAAAAATAGGGTTAAAATTGTAATTCAAAAAAAATTCAAAAACAAAAAACTACCCTAGAAACATTTTTTCTAAAAATTAGCACACACTCTCTATATAAATATATCTCTCACACACATTTACTCCTTTTCAAAATCATAAATTTTAGCTTCTTCAAAATCCATTTCCCTGTAACCTTACTAACAATAGACAAATTCAAATTGAAAATTATGACATTAAACTCAAAAAATAAAAAATAAAAAATAAAAAAATCTTCATCGCATATGTGAAGCGCGTGTAATAAGGCTAGTATATTTAAATATTTTTTTGAGGAAATTTATATATTTAAATATGATTCTTTTAAAAACTTAATATTACTTAAACTCTATATTCTTGTTTTATATGCAAAATTACTAATTAACATGAACCTTGTAGATTTTTTTTTTTTTTGAGTAAGAAAGTCTATAGACACAAAAAAAAATTGTCAAAACTTCCCACACTTATTGATATGACATATTGATAGTAGTAGGTAAAAATGTGATGTTAGTGGTGAACTTAAATAAGAACTAGTAAAAGTTTGTCAACTTAATTGTTGTGAAAAATATTGTGAAATTTTTTGTGTATTGCCTTTTTTTTAGAAGTGCTACATTCTCGATATTTTCACCACAAATTCTAGACATTAAGTTATTATTTGTTCTAATTTAAACCCACTATTGAAATTACTTTTTTACCCACTAATAACAACTCCTAACAACCTGCTACTTAGGATTTGTTGTGAAAAATGTTGTGAACATAATATTTCTCTCTCTCTTTTTCTTGTTTTTCAATTAATAAAAAATATTATTTTCTTTATTGACTAATATTTAGATTAGTTAATATTATTATAATGACATAAATAACTCTATTGGTTAAAATGTGGAAGCTTTTTTTTTTTTTTAACTTGGAGGTCTTAGGCGACCGCCTTGCCTATTCTATAGGTCGCTTGCTGAGACTCAAAATAAAATTCCAATCCAACTCAACCTAGTCCACCAACCCACAAAAAAACTAACTTGATATGTCGGTTTGGTAGTGTAGCGATGTATGTAGTTGGTATTTTCACTTCAACAAGATAATTAATATAATATTTGAATTAAAGTTTTATAATTAATATATATTAATCTATAAGTTACATTTTTGAAAATGCTAACTAATAGTTCCTAGCATAAACTATATATATATATATATATATATATATATATATTATTTTTTTGATAAGGCATGAACTATATTAAAAATATATATATATATATATATATATATATCAATGAAAGTCACTGATTGCTTTATGTGAATGGACTTCCACAACACTTTTGTCACCCAGATTTCCCACTACTCTGGCCGGTTAGTTTGCTATTTGAAATTTTCAATTCTATCTATCCCAAAAGAGTTCTAGCTAACACAAACTTTTCTGATATTTTTACATTAATATTTCAAAACAAAAAAAAAGAAAAAAAAAAAAAAAAACTAAGCTCTCTTATATTTCCACATTAATTAGAATCCCATTATTCTCTTTGTTTTCTCTCTCTAATCATGTTCTTTGACATTGTTAAAAGAAAGCTTTCACACCATACCTCATTCTTTAACCTTCCATTATGGGCTTTGATACTTGTTATCATTGCAATATTCTTTGTTGTTCTCAGTGGTATCATTGTATGTCTATATTTCATTTGTTATCTTCGAAGAAGAAAGTCTTACAAAGCCAAATTTTGTATGTCAAATCCTATAGCTTCCAAGAATCATCCTTACCATAGTTCCAGCCTATCGTCCCTTGATAGGAGACTACTCTCACGTAACATGTACGAGATTGAGATGAACAATAGTAACAGTAGGAGCGGTAAGGGACACCCAGTGTTGTTGTCTGATCCATGGTCTAGTCAGAAACGTTGGACAGGGTCAGTAAAAAAATGTGATGTCACTGATTTGGAAGAGGTTGCTAGGTACTTGCCTATGGCTGAGGATGTTTGGAGGGGTTGCAGGTTCAGTTTAAAGGAGATTGAGATGGCCACCAATGGATTGGCAAAAGAGAATGTGATTGGAATGGGGGATAATGGGATTGTTTATTGAGGTATTTTGTTGGATAATACGCAAGTCGCGGTGAAGAAACTAGTGAGTAGCAGGTATGGAGTATTTGTTTTTGTTTTAAAAAATACAACAGGATTTGAATTTATAGTGTCTGCTCTATGATAATTATTCTTTACGATTAGATAAAAATATATCAATAGGTTTCTTTTTGGTGTAGGCAAGGATTCGAACCTAGGTCTATTACTCAACAACAAAGAGATTTTATTAATTAACTACAATCCATTGATGAGAACTAAATTAGTTAATATACAAGTGGTATCTTTTACTTGTTAATAAAAAATGCTAATAGAGAAGTGTCAGTGTGTTACTAACCCAAAACACAAAAGTTACAATATATATGATTGTTAAGCTAATAAGAAAAATTCAACATGTTCATTAATTGTTTTTCTACTTTTCTGGTTTCAACATTTATTGATCTCACAGAACTATTGAAGACTAAGAGGCAGAGTTAGTTTGTGGAATTTCAAGCAAAATTAAATCAAAATGACAAAAAGGAGTTGAAATGCATGCTGATATCTTAGGTGCTACTAGATAAATATATATCTTGTAATCCTAGGTTAGTTCATTTCTATGTTTTCTATGTTCTGCGAGACGTGATATATACCAAACACTACCTCAATTTCCACTTAGCACAATGTATTCTTGGAACTGCATACTAACACAGCATTGAAATGCTCTACCTACTCAGTTTCCACTTGTAATCTCCAGAAAAAATATTTAACAACCAAAACTACACAAGAAATATACTGTAGAATCCTAATTCCTACAGTTACACCCATAATATCCAATTACTTGAGTGGTGAGGTTTTGGAATGGATGAGAATTTGCTAATTGGTAATGGATGAGAATTTACTTGTATATTGTGTTTAAATAGATGTCCGGGGTTGGTTTTTAAGTTTTTGACTTTTGACCCTCTTTATGTTAGAGGAGGAAAGCTTATGTATTTAGCTGGTGTGGATATACCTTGGATTGACTAGGTTAGACTTTTTTGGTTTTCACTTGCACACAAATTTCTCCAAGTTTGGTTGATATTGGGATTGGCAATATTTTAGTGTTATATTGGTCACTACCCTTTCCAAGATTCAAATAACATATTCTGGTATTTAATGAGTTTATTAAAATCACTATTTTGTTGATTTCAATGTAAAGGAGAAAAAGTATGTTTCATGTACTCATAGTATGTTATGCTGGCCAACGAGGGCTTGGCTGAGTGGGTAAGGCTCGGACGCTTCGTGCAACACATTTAAGTTCAAGTCCCGCTGCCCGCAAGCTTTCGTTGGTGGGTAAACTTAATGGTGAGGTGTACTCACAAAAATATGAGGTGACTCCTGCATAGTAGTACAGAACAGGCCCTTAACTACAGGCTCCCTGACCGAGGCCACTGGCTCCCTGCCCAGGGGTGTAATATGACCATAAAGACCCCCCCCCCTTTTTTTGCTTATCAAAAAAGTACGTTATGCTAATTGTATCTTGCAATATACTCTGTTTTTACTTGGGCAATTCCCCCCCCCCCCTCTCTCCCCTTAGGTTAATTTAAACAAATAGTGGTTGTTTGAGTGCTTTTCAGCAAACCATATGTTTAAATAGATGTGCCTTAGTATATCTAAATTTAAGCTGTAGAATAACTTTATGTGAATAATGCATCAAAACATGTAGAATTTTTTTTACTTTATTGTGTGATTGACTATCTTTGCAGAGATGATGCAGCAAGCAAGTGTGGGAGGGAAAACATCATCACCAAAGGATCAAGCTTTAAATCCACAGAGAAAGCGGACAAGCTTTGCATCTCCAGGAAAATAAGTTTTTCAGAGATTTCTTGTTGGTCCTTAAGAGTTGAGTTTTCCCATTAGGAGTTCAACACAACAGCTACAGTTTTGGCGAGTGGTAAAATAATACTTGGCTTGAGAGTGTAGGGAGCATTGAGAGTGTAGGTGTTTAGCATATCTCCTAGACATGGGCTAACTTTGTTTTCTATCATATTTTCAATTTCCTCCATCCCCCCTCATAGGCTTCAAAGTTGGTTCGATACCCAATTTTATTAATTAAAAAAAAATCAATTAGACATAAGTGACCAATTACATCTCAGAGTCTAAATATTTTTGGTTGCAACTCCAAACTTTTGACAGAAGCAATCCGTATGTAATGCTCTTAAATTTGCGCCATTAACTCCTTAAAATTTTCAATTACCTTTTACCATCTTTTTTCAATACACTGCCCCTGTGCACAAAGGTCTTAACCAATTGACTTACATTACATGCCTAGCATCGAAACGGCATCGCTTTTGACTTCTTTGAGGTGACCACAGCATCAACAATAAAAGTTTGACACCAAAGAGATAAAATTGAGAGAAAAACAAAAACAAAAACAACAGAAAAATGAACCAGTGTTCTATTGTGGGGCTGAATGTAATTGAGGAAGAACCTCTAGTAGCAGGCCCAATAAAATTTTTTACCTGGGCTTAAACTATATTAGCTACTTAAAAGCCCGGTCCAAATGAAACTAGTTCTGAACTCTGAAGTGGAAAAAGATTAATAAGAAAACGTGTCATTCATTTGCTACGGCTACTGATTCTACTGAAATCTACAAATGGGCCCTTTTTATATCTAACCCAGCCTACTCCTTATTTCAACTTGGGCTAAGATTACACATGTTCTATACCTTTACTAAATTAACAAAGCCTCAATTTTTCCCTGTGATTAGTTGGGCCAACTGGGAATTACACTTTTTTGATAGTGGCGAATTTGGATTTGGCCGATCTATAGACTATAGTGTCACTAAAAGCCTTAGGCCGATTGGCTTGCCAATGCAGTAAATTTTAGACGCATATACTATGCTATGAATGATGGTACACCAATGAAAATACCAAATACATTTTGCATATTCGAAAATCATGTTGGAAACATAATTTGGCTTCACACTGAACTGAGTATTCCCATGAAATTTGTTACTTGTAATTGATATTATTGATGCTGCTGTTGTTACCAATGTTATTATTATTATTATTATTATTTTATGGGAGTTGTTACCATTGTTATCGTTCATGTACCACAATGTTGAATTTATGCTTTTTTTTTTTTGGGAGTTGTTACCATTGTTATTATTATTATTATTATTATTTTATGGGAGTTGTTACCATTTTTTTTATTGGAAAATTTGTAACTTGTAATAGTTTTATATGATAACTAGTTGCTAATCTATGCGATGCATGGGAAAGTTCTTAGAGGATAGGGTTAACCTGCACAGTGGAGTCATACCATGGCTGCTAGAGTTAGTTCCTAAGGTTGGACTCAAAATTGTAAAAAGTGGAATTTTGAGCTTTTCAGGTGCCAATATTTTAGAGCATCCTTCTAGCTCTTTCATTGAGGCACTATGTCATTTGAGACAACAAAGTAACTATTATGAGAATTTGATGAGAGAATTCTATATTGCATTGAAAGAAAATGAAAGTACATCAAGTATTTATACAAAGTCTGAGAGTAACTAACTTCTTACTAACTCTGCAATATACGAATCTAGCCTCTACAACCAATCAGATTAATACATGTGTATATAAATAATAGCTATGAATTAAACTAATCCTAAAGTACAGGTAGTATAGCTTTTTTAAATAGAAACATTGTCGTTTATACAGTCACAGCTACAATTCTTCCATTGCTCTGTTCTGATACACTGCCTTTTTGCCTGAGTCAACAGCTACAATCCAAACTTGCTCGACCTTTAATATGAGTCCTTGATCCTATCCTTCTGATAACTATGAAACATCATTGGTTTCTTTGTCTTAATGGAATTGTCCAGGTCGGTGTCAAGATTGACAAAAACACAAAGGCTTAAAAGAAAATACTGACCTCTTTACATAGATATGAAGAGTGCCACCTAATTGAAAAATAAAAAAGTAACGAAACCCAGAAAATGAAAATTCCTAATAACAATTCAGGTAGAATTTGATCTTCTAGGTGTATACTTCTTTGACCCACATGAACTGCACTTGCACATAACTCTAAGATGGGGGGGAAATAATATAATAAAGAAGCATCTTAATGAATCCTTCAACAAAACAAACAGAAAGTTGCTAAAATGATTGCATAAGAAGAAAATGAATGTGGAGGTGAGAAAGGATTGCTTAAAGGTCCGACAAGAATATTAAAGAAAAATATGTCAACGTACATGTAATATTTAAAAATGAGTTCAAGGCTTACATGTGAATGTTTGGAATATATGTTCCTTCCATGCCATTGCACACCACAGCTACCTTCTCAAGCAGAACATTTTGTCCACTATTTTCTAAAGACCTAACCTGATGATAAACTCCTTAGTCTACAGAGTCAAATATACAATTGCCCCAAAAATCAATTGGAGGGAAAAGAATTGCACACATACACAAAAATAGGACAGACATACTTTACATTTGGTTGGCATCCTAAAGCTGATAACTCATAATTAGACTTTGCTTTATAATCTGCGCAATAGTAATCTACATTCTCTAAATCCTTTAAACTATATATAAGTCAGTGAGTAAACACATATATGATAGGAACAGAAATTGACATCACAATTCATAAATCAAGTGTATTAAGCACACCTTGAAAAGCTTGCTGGAAATATTCTCATATGCGACATGCACCCAAACATTACAACGATCACAACACACTTGATCAACATCTCTAAATTCATAGATTTTTTTTTTTTTTTAAAGGAAAAAGAATAGGAAAAATTATAAACCTAATTCAAATTTGCAGGTAATCTCACCCAATTACCGAAAAAGAACGGTCTGATATTGAGGCCAGGAAGGAGAATCTAAAAATTAGAAGATGAGAGATAGAGATTGAAATTCTAGTGTGTTCCAAAAATTTTATCCTAAAAATTCCAGAAATTTTATGATAAAAATTCTATAAATTTTCAATCAATGCAAACAAATAAAGAGAGGAATAAACTACAATTTTTTTTACTAATATATTGTTGTGGCAAAGTTTCTGAGAAATAGTTTGGTACTAATCAATTGATGAATGAAATGAAATCACTCACTATCTCTAAAAAATCAGAATTTTTCAACCAACACAAACAAACTCACATTGTTCCTTTTATAGAACTTGACATACGAAATAGAAAATTGGTTTAGAAAACGTTATTTAAAAACAATGCATAAAGTTATTCAAAACAGTGTGTAGTGCAGAATTTTGAAACATTTTATATAGCATCTCAAGAGAAGGGAAAACATTTGAGGATGGGATACTTAAGGGTTCTATGGTTGAATTGAGAAGTCTGTTGAATATTTTATGAGGATGGTACTACCAGGTTTCCAATGAATTGTTGGCTTCTCACTTCAGGAACAAATGGTTATCTACAAAGAAGAATCTCATAATTTTCATTTCCTACTTTTGCAACCCTCAACAAAAGTTAGTCATGATTTTATATAAATCTTACAGACCATTAGTATGCAAATTCTCAGTATATACACCATTAACATAGATACAAATTGCTTCAAAAGCAATCTTGTTTTAAAAACACTATAAAGCGGAAATATCACCAGCAAATAATCATAATATTTGAAGAGAGTAGAATGAAGCAACTTTCAAAGTTTTAGCTCATCAAGTTTTTTGCATTGATTTGTACCTCCTGAAGCAGTGATATCAAGGGTGTTATTGGATGAGTAGATAACAAACCAAACAATAGATTAGTAAATTTGTACATAGAGGTGCTCTATAATCCCTGACTTGTTGAATTCTACAATGCTAGCACCACTAATCTTTTTTTTTTTTTTTAATCATTAAAGAAGTATTCTTCAAACCATAGAAGTATATAAAACATTGAAACCATCAATTGAAATTTTGAAAAAAAAAAAAAACAAAACAAAAACAAACAAACAAATAGTGCTTTTAGTAAAAAATTGTAATAATAAGTGTGGGTTTGGATACACGGCACGTCCACGTTTCTGGGTTCAGCATGTTTTCAGTTTTTTTTTTTTTTTTTTTTGGTTCAGCTACATATTGTTGATTTTTCAGCAGTGAATAGTGCACTCGTGCATTGTTCACGGGTCCTACAAACTTCACTTTTCAACAACTTTTTCATTAAAAATGGGTCCCACAACACTATTCACACATTTAAAAATTATTTTGCTACAGTATTTTCAGTTTTTAGTTTTAGTAAAATAAGTTATATTCAAATGGACCCTAAGATGAAAAAACTACTTGATGAGGGAACATTGTTGCCACCACCATCATTAGATTATGCCACCACCATTTTCCTATTTAGCATAAATGCATCAATAGGAAAGTTTTTTTTTTTTTTTTAGAGAAGTGGGGTGGCGACAACTAGAAACAATGACGAAATCTAACTAAACGAGTAAATCTCCTAGACAAAATCTCACATAAATGGGAATAAAATTTATATTTACTGTTGTACTTTAACACAATTTTCTAGTTTTAGTCATTGTTTTCATACTCAAACCGGATCGAGCGGTCCGACCGGGTTAATCGGGAACCAAATAGAAATTCGGTTTTTTAAGCTTCAAGAACCGGGCAGTCCAACCCTAGTTCAAGCATGCCACTTAAATAAGGAAAAATTCAAAAATACGCTTACCAAGATTAGAACCCAAGCACGGTCAAATATGCAGCTAGAGCCTAACCACTTAGTCAAGCTTGTAAGTTGGTGCTCAACAATAACAAAAAAAAAAAAAAAAAAAAAAAATACTTGAAGTAAACTTAATGCAATTTTATTTTCTTTTTTTTTTTTTTATAAAAACAACTTAACACAATTCTATTCTACTTAATTAAATTATTCATCTCTCATAAGGAATATAAAAAAATTATAATTAAAATCCTTCAAAGATATTCAACTTTACTTCAAAAATTAATCATAAATTTTAATGTTTTCATGGTTATTATTTTATTTTATTAACTTTCTTTTTTAATTATTAAATATATTATTGAAAATCATTAAATTTCCCTCACATATATAGATATGTTAGTCAATTTCGCTAGTTTTATAAATTTAATATTTATATTTAGGCTTTAATTAATTATGATATCATCACGGTTCGACCCTGGTTCAACCTCGATTGGACCTCAAAAACTTTGAACCTCTCTCTTTTACAGTTCAATGAACGGTCTGGGTTTAAAAATCTTGATTTTAGTTTTAGATTTAATACTTGTATTTTTTATTTTATATACAAATTCTCATCATTTAAAATTTTCTATAAATCTTATAACTAAATAAGAAAATGTATAAATGATGGGATTTTAATAATGGGAATGTAAATCCCTTCATCTATAAGATTCTATGTATTTAACAAAATTTTCATCTACATGCAAACGAGAAAATAATCGAAAAAAAAAATTGAGTTCAATTTTTCATTTTTTTAGGGTCTATTGAGACTGTTTGATAGCCCTCGAAATTATGAAAAAGAAGAAGAAGAAGAGATATTTAATATTTAATGCAAGAATAGTGTTAGGGGATTACAATTTCAAATCATGTTTAAGTGGCAGACTATTATTGTTTCTTATTTAAGTCCACTAGTTAACATCACTTTTTTTAATGAGTAATACTACAGACACAAACTATTTTACAACATTTTTATAAACTGTTGATGTAGCTAACTTTTTACTGGTTTTCATCTAGACCCACCACTAATATTATTTTTTTTATTTATCAATAACCATTCGCCATATCAACAGTTTGTAAAAATGTTTATAATAAATTTTATATCTTTAGCATTTTTTTTTATCTCTATATATTAAGAGGATTCATAAAGTTAGTTATGACTTCAAAAAATGTAAAAGATACCGCTAATCTAATTATATAATTCTTATTCTTTAAAAATAAAAAATATGGTTAAAATTGTAACTCAACCAAAAAAAAAAAAAAAAAACTACTACATATACTTTTTTCCTAAAAATTAACACACTCTCTATTTTTTTTTTTTATTATAAGAAGCACACTCTTTATTTAAATATATCTCATGCACATTTGATACATTTTTTCCTAAAAATTAGCACACACTAAACTCACCTGTTTACTCCATTTGAAATCCTCAATTTTAGTCTCTTAAAAATCTCTTAATGTGTAACATCACTAACAATAGATAAATTCAAATTGAAAAATTACATTAAACTCAAAATAAATAAATAAAAAGCTTTTTTTTTTCCTAAAAATTAGCACTCACTAAACCTAGCCTTTTACTTCATTTAAAATCCTAAATTTTAGTTTCTTAAAAATCTCTTCATGTAACATCACTAACAATAGATAAATTCAAATTGAAAAATTACATTAAACTCAAAATAAATAAACAAAAAGTAAAGTTTATAAGTCCAATTAATATGTGTCTTTAGGGCATTTATTGATAGACCATTTTAGGAAATGTTTGATAATATTTTTATGAAAAATATTAAAAAATTATAAAATAATTTTTTTTTTTAAATTAACATTTTTATTTTTGAGAAGAAATCAACATTTTTAAAGCATTAGTTAACTTCCCTAAAAAAGAAATATTATGAAATTATAGTAAAAAGAGAAATGTAGGGCAAAAAGTAATTATAACAAAAGTTTAAATTAAAACTATTAACAACTAACCACTTATAATTTTTAATGTTGTAAAAATATTGTAAACGTGACTATTTTAAATCTTAATATAACCAAAAAAAAAAAAAAAAACCCACATCAAAATCGTGGAAAAGGAATATGCTAACGACCAATGAGAGCGTGGGGGGTGTGGTGTGGGAGCCGCATAGTAACTAACATTATCTGTCACACTGACTTACACATGAGTACGACAGAGCGGAAGGCACACCCACCATTCCGCGTAATATAAATGCCAACCTTACGTCTAGATTTCGTTAATATCCATGAGACATTAACAAGTCTATAAAACTAGAACCAGTACTGCAAGTAAAAAAAAGCAAAAGCATAGGAAAAGAAGCAACATGGGTCTCAAGGTTTGTGGAAACCCTTTTCCTTAAACGATTGTTAGATATTAGTTTGTTTGTATAAGCATCGTTTTTCTCTCTTTGTATCAAAATCTATGTTTGATTACTGCTCTTTCTTACTTGCTCTTTACTACATTAAATTGATTTGATTTGATTATTCTTTTCATACTTCAGATCTGTTGCAAATCTCACTTGTTATGTTCTATTTTCTCAGATCTGTTGTTTTGTTGATTAATTTTCAGTACCCATGCTAACCAGAGTCTTGTTATTCCTTATACTTTAGGAATCTGTCTTTTTTTTTTTATTTTTTTATTTTATTTTAAATTTATGTGTTGGTAAATTTATTCTCTTGATTGGCAAAGTTATCAGACATTCATGATTCTCAAGTGGGTTATCTCTATTGGGGTTTTTTTTTTTTTTTTTTTTTTTTTAATTTCATTTTTTTTATATGGTATTGCTTTTCTTTTGAATAATAGTTATGGGTGTGGTAGGAATTAATTCAGATCTGGATGGTATCATTGCAATTGGCATTCAATTTGTTTTCGGGTATTAATAAAAAGAAAAGGAAGGAATAAATATGGGTTTAGAAAATTTGACACTTAAATTGATTTTTATAATCTGGTGCGATGGCGAGTGTCTTCCACCAAAAGCAACATGTTGCAAGTTCAAGTCCGGAAATCAGCTCTCCTAGAAAATTGGGGGTTAAGGCTGCCTACCATGACCTTCCCATTCCCCGACCCTGCAAAAGTGGGACTTTTGTGCACGTGTACTACCTTTTATATAGAGTAGTGATAGTTACATGGTGTGTACGGGATACACAATGTCACGTTGGCTGAAATCATGTTTTTTATTTCATGATTTCGCAATTATAACTAAAATCTTTTTTTGAAAACACGATTTAGCCCTTTTATATATTATGTAACATTTTGTGTGCACTTAATGGATTTGTGTCATCTCCAATGAGAAGTAAAAGATAATAGGGTAAAAGTAAAAGGTTAAAAATGTTAAAATGGTTAACAACAAATTTTACTCCACAACTTTTACATCTCACGTGAGATGGTAATTGCCTAGCTATTGCACCGGATTTCAATCTGCACTTTTGCAGTGGTTACAGATATGCAGATGGACTGAGGTAGATAGGATAATTTGTCTGATGATGCCTCCCAGATCTACAATTGGTGTGATTTGATTTTATGCTTGTCTTGTCAAATAGCATGTGGTTGTAACCTTAGAATCATATGCCCAACAAAGCCACCCCAATAATCTAGTATGGAATTACTTTGGGCACATAATTCCAAAGTTGAACATTACCTCTTGCCAAGAAAAATGTGGCGCAAGCAGTTTAATACAACAATTTTACAAAAACAAGAAATACTGAATCACATGTGTGCTACTAGTAAGTGGACGTTTGAATGTGCTTTGTCGATTGCTTATTTGCTGGGACTACTCAAATAAGAGGAGGAAAAGTTTTGTTATTTGGTGTGGGATGCGCGAAAATAAGCTCAAAAGGCCTAAAAAAGCTGGCTATATTTGGGCTAGCTAAATGCACTAATCTGCTCCTGGATTTTAGACTTGAAGCTAGGATGCCAAAAAGAACCATTTGTGTCTGCTAAACAACATTAGCCTTAAGTCAAGGGATACCCTCTTATTTCTTGGTTGCATTAGGGACAATACATTGGTATCTAGTTTTGGAATTTCAGGTTTTTTATTATGCTTGGCATTGTTAATGGGTGGACTTCTGTTTCATTCATCTCTCTTGACATTCATGCATCAAACGGCACTAGTCTGACCACACTGGGGTTATTGCAGGAGGAATTTGAAGAGCATGCAGAGAAAGCCAAGACCCTGCCAGAGAATACAACAAATGAGAACAAGCTTATTCTCTACGGTCTCTACAAGCAAGCCACTGTTGGACCAGTGAACACCAGTAAGTACCTGAGCCAAATTGTATGCTCATTTTAACTCATTGTCAGTCTCTGTACTCTTGTTGCATTATAAAAAAAAGTCATGGCCTTTTGTATCTGATTTGCAGGCCGTCCTGGAATATTCAACATGAGGGACAGAGCAAAATGGGATGCCTGGAAGGCTGTTGAAGGTAACAGTTTACTGATCAGTGGCAGCAATTTAGTTAGTTTAGTTGCTCTGTGTTATTGTGGCCTGTACTAAGAAAATTTGAACGTTTTCTCTTCCAGGGAAATCCAAGGATGAAGCGATGAGTGATTATATCACCAAGGTGAAACAGTTGCAGGAAGAAGCTGCCGCATCTGCTTGATATCTTGTTGATGTCTGTGTTCAAATGTTTAAATTGAATGGAAAATAATGATCTGTAGTTTTCAAACTGGTAATGAGTTATTTCTGAATGGAGTGAATGAATCAGGTTTATGAGGTACTTCTACTAGATGTGGTTATGGCAATTGTACTAGTACTAAGTATGTTTCTTTTGATTATAAATTATGTCTGGTCAAATCCTTGAAACTCACTACAGTTGCTGCTTTAACAAAGCTTTGGTTTAGCTCGAGCTGTTTTGTTTCTGCTTGAATATACATAAATGGGTGGGCTGTTCAGGTTGGGCAGCATAGAGCTCTTAGATCATTTTCCTACAGTAATTTTCTTCACTCTCAAAGCAAGGGGAATTACCTTGTCGATCTATAAATATATACATGTTTGTCCTTGTAAAATCTTTTTGGCACAAAGCTATACACTCTGCATGCTCTGTGAATTTAGAGGAAACCATCATTGGACTCTGGAACAGAAAGATGCATGCTAGAAGGCATGTATAGTGGAACATTGTTTGCATTACAAGTTACTGACTGGAAACATTGGACTTCAGTGGTGAGACTGGAGAAGTCTACATGGAGCTTCGAATGAGGATTCCATCTTTAGGTCTCACTATTACTATGTCAGTTGCACACAGATTAATAAAAAAAAAAAAATCATATACTAAAATAGATAATATTAAAAAAAATAATAATAAAATAAAAGTAACCTTAGATTATGTAACAAAAAGGCAAATCTCGTAAGACTAGTTTTTTTTAATTAAAACAAAAAAAAAATAATAAAAGTTACTTATTAGTTATTTTTACTACGCAAATCAAAACTTCTATGATTTCATAAAACTAAAAAATTAAAAATCAACTTCGCACTGTCAGTCATCTTATCAAACCACAATATCCACAGTTTCTAAAAATCATACACATTTCCCAAGCGCTTTCCACTTCTATCTTTTGAAAAATAAAAAAGAGTTTGGTTTGGTTTTTTTATTTATTTATAAATTTTTAGTATGATTGGATTTTATATGTGGTTTTCATTGTTTTTGTGCTGAAAAGACAATCCACACCAATGTTTAAAATTTGTATCTAGAATAACCAGAAAAATAGAAACAAGAATTTGATCATTATGAGCAAATCCAAAATCCTTGTAAACATATCCAACCATTAGTTCTCAACTGTGGGGCGAATGGAATCCTATACATAAACCAGTTACTAAAAGAATGTAAAAACCTTTGATTATGCCGCTTAAGTTATATAGAAATTCTTCGTAGAATAATCACTTAAAATAACGAAACAAATTATATTTGTTGAAAAGTGCAAAAATGGTATGATACATTCTTTATTGTGCATCTTGATCAATTTGATTGTTTCATTATAGATTCCAATTCAAAGCTTTTCTAAATGTGTTCCCAAGTATTTCTTTTATTATTTTGCCCAAGATTGAGAATTCCTTTAATTCTATGATTTTTTTTTTTTTTTTTTGGTTAAGAATGCTCTTTTCCTGAATATAATTCGAAAAAAATTATATTGGATTGCCTGGTTTCCCACCAATTAGTAACCCAAGATTCAGAGATCCACTAGGGCAAAAATACTATAGATGCAAGATGCATAAAGGGAATGAATGCTTTCTTTGAGGTGATTTAAGATGTTTGGTAAGTGAGAAGATGAGGTGGGCTTAGTAGATTTAGCAAAGCAATGATTTTTTTTATAATCGCATATCTTCTAAAATTTGTTTTTTCTTTTCTTTTTTTGGCAGAAAGATTTGGAGTTAACTGCTTTTTGGTGTCACAATTTTCTATTCCAAAAAGCAAGAGAATGATTTCCAAGAAAATTTATTCAGTCATGCTCAGAGTTTAAGACATGAATTTTTGAAAATTTGAAGCTTTTATTTTATTTTTTTAAAAATTCAGGTGCTTAATTCCATTTTTTGTAATAACTTGGTTATGGAAGCCATTTGAACTCTGTCTAATGTTCAAATGGAAGTAAGAACCTCAATTAATGCACTTGTTATTTGAACACTGTCTAATGTTCAAACATTTTGTCTAATGTTAAAAAATATGCTAATTTATGTTTGAATGTTCAAATGTTTCCAAACAAAGATTTAAATGCCCTTAATTGGTGAATCTATTAGCATATTTTTGTAATTCAAATTTGACAAATTCTCTTCAAATCTATTAAACTGTATATGGTTTTGGAAATGATCAGAAACAAGCTGACTCAACCAACAGCATGTAGTAGGAAAGGCCATTGCATTTATAATCAGTTTTAATTTGAATTCTAAGAACAGCCTAGAGCAAAGACTTTTTCCAAGAGTGTGAAGAGTTGTTTTCCTATAACATTCTCTAAGCAACTCAACCCCATATGATTAAAGTTTCTAACTTTAATTACATCACCTTGGTCATTATGAAATCCTGATCAAATGTCATGTATAAATTGCAGTCTCAAAGATTCATGTTGAACTAAAAGAAGTTGCTTAGGCAGGCATGTAGATGGAGAGAGTGTGTTACTCTGTTGCTACTTTTTTCTTAGCCTTCTCTTTCTCAAGCAGGTAAATGTTCTCTGCATCAGGTATAGCCAGTATGATTGTTTGCAGCTTGAAATTCATTTCCTCAACCTTTTCCATGAGCCTGTCATTTGTAAACATGCCCATAAAGACTCTCTGTATTGTTTTCCTGCCTTCTATTAGTGGTAAACCAATAATTACCACCGAACCAATGGTGCCCCATGCTATTGCAATCACTGCCCAGAATGTGAAGTAGCCCTTAGTAAACACTCCTGCATTAATAGAAAGGAGGATTCAGTTTTGGAGAATATCATGTTTTGGTCATAACATGGTAACAAAATCATTCTAATTAATATATATATATATATATATCTTGAAACTGGGTTTCTCATTTTCTTTGAGCATTTGACAAACATCTGGCACACGATATAATATTATCAAATATTCAAAACTGTGTATGTATTTGTAGTGTGCATAACTTTTCTATTGTCTACTTAGAAGTGCAAATTAGATGCATTTTTTTATTTATTTAAGAAGGTGAGATTATGTCAATATGTAGTATAAATTTGGTTATCATACTGACTTTTTATTCTTATAGTTACTATTTGTTTTGAAAGAACTAGTCTTTGCTTCAAAAGCATTACTCTAAGTAAAAACAGTTACAATTTCATAAGGCATTCACATGTCGTTAATAGAATTTACCTATTGGAAGAGACAGAAGGGGCCACAATACAACAATCACGACAGTAAAACCAATACCCCATTTCACTACCCATGCTTTAGCTCTCTTCAGTTTTTCCTCATTGAACTCTTCTGCTGGCAGCTCACTTGTTTCCTTTTCAACCACTGTGATCTGCTTAGTAGTATCCCAGTCATAGTTTTGAGGCCACAAAATGCTACAAACAATGTGAACAGCTCCTCCAGTTAATGTAGAGACAATGTTTCCAGCAAGCATTGGTGCATTTCGACCAGTTGTGTCAAGATTTACCCGGCCATACTCAATGCTTGCAACTGACAACCAAGTGATTATTCCAAGAACACAACCACTCACTGTACCAAGGATGGCACCAATGGCATTTGCTTTTCTCCACAGAAGCATGAAAGCAATTGGAAGAACTGCTGAACCAATCAGCACTCCCGTGGCAAGATACATCCAACCCAAAGAAACTCCAGCCTTGTTCAGTATTACTGCCAGCAATCCCATAAAACAGCCGAAGACGAGAACAACACCCCTCGACACCTTGAGTATTTTCTTCCCATCTGCTTCTGGATTTATGTAAGTGCGATAAATATCATATGTGCATAAAGAAGATACAGCTATTAGCTCGGAAGAACCAGCAGATGTCACTGCCCTGAACCATTAAGATAAAAAGAAAATGCTAACCATTTAGCATTTCACATCCCCCAAGGTATTATAATATTAAAACAGTAATGAAGCCTGCGGTGCTTCTTTTGTATCAAAGCATCTTGAAGATTTTAGTGGTTACTTTTAAGACATTTAACACATTGCATATCATATGAACACTACTTTTCAACAATTTGAAAACTCAAAAAATATGGATCATAACAGATTGGGCTCAAACAATATGAAGCTTAAATAAATGAATAAAAGAATGACAATAATTTTGAATTTTGCAAACAGCAGAAAGTATAAAAAGAAAAACCGTCTCAGCATTTTAAGATTTTCTTGGGAAAAACATGTCATCTCTATCGGAAGATGAAAATGACCCTTTTCAGTTCCCCAACATATCAAAAACCAAGCTAATACTGACTGCAACTTACATGAAAAGCATAGTAAGAAGAAGCACAGATCCTCCTTTCCCCATCAAAGCTATAGCAGTAGCTGGAGGAACAAGTCCATGGCTTGCCTCACTTTCTGTGATTGGTAGATCAAGGGCCAGTGCTCCCAAACCCAGTGATGTTGCCAGTGAGAATGGCACCGCAAACCAGACCAGGCCACCCAACAAATAGCCCTTATGAGTTGATGAAGGTCTTGCAGCAATAGCACTCACCCAATATCCCTAAAATTTTCTTATTTGAGGTATTAGTATTTGGTGTGAAAGCATAGCCTAAATTCCAAAATGGAAACATAAGGAAATGGATTTGCATCCAGTAAGAAGTAATCTTACATTGTCAACAAACACAGTGCCAAAGTTGCCAATAATGTTGATAATTCCAAAAACTAGCCCGCCTGAGCTCAACATTGTCACATAAGATCCTTTGTAATTCCCACTGACAGGACCACAAGATTGCCCATAATGGGAAACTGGCTGCTCGCATATTCTTGATTTGCTTGCTACCTCAACCAGACGGTTATATATTTCACTGGGACTACCAAGTTCACCACTCCCCGTGTAAACCAGGTAAACAAAGACAACTAAAACAACATGTACTGAAGTGAAATAAATAAACAAAACAAAGATCAGGCTAAAACCATAATATAAATTTTTTTTAATAAAAAAAAAAATCAAACTTCACGAGCGAAATTTAACAAAATACTCTAGTACCTATAACAGAATGTATATAGCTAGCCAAAAAAGTTGCTTTTAGCCCTCCAGCTAGTGTGTAGACAATTACTCCAAGTGGAATCAGAAAACTAGCAGCATAAATGTTCACTCCAGTAAGTGCATTTACAACAGCAGAACCACCAAGGAGCAACATGGCGGTTACAATAATATTTGTCAAAAAGCAGAAGGCAAGAAAGACAATGTGCGTGGCTGTCCCCCAACTGAAATTAGACGAAGATTGTCATTAAACCAGCTAGCAGAAAAGACTTTAGCTAAGGATGAAATAATAATATCATATAGATGGGTTTGTCACAAGCATTATCAAAATTCATTGGTTTGTCAAAAAGTATAAAACACACCGAGCTTTTACAATTTCACAAACAGTGTGAGCATGAGGAGCCTTTCTTTTGATCTCTATCGCCATTATACCAAACAAGAGCACCTGTCCAAAAAAATATTAAAACGAATTACAAATGTTGGCGTTGCTTTCCCCATTATGACAAAAATTTAAAGAAATTCAAGTAGTTCATAGGGGAAAAAATTTGTGTGAACGTGCCTGGATGGTAGCCCCACTAGCATACCAGAAAGGCCCACTAACACCATACTCCCAAGCTACATTGGAACTTTGCAAGATCGTAGCAGCCCATGTCCACTTTACAAGTTCTCCATTAAAAGTTTATGTCAGCAGACTATGAGGTCAATGTAAATGTCAACTAGGCAGTGATGTAAAGATTACCTGAGATACAATCACACTAGCAATAAGTCCTGTATTAATGTTTCGCCCTGCAGTGTTGAACCATTCAGATGTATGGCGGGACCCAACATAACGCTTCTCCAGCCATACCTGACCCCACAGGTAAAAATATAGTCATGAATGATAAATTAATAAAAACTATGATAGTCATAATGCTATTTTTAGTTTTTAAGCTTCAATGATGAATTTAAAAAAAAAAATGATGGCTGATAATAATCATAGCTCATAGGCTTCTATGTATATCTGTTTCTTAGAAAGAAAGTGGACAGACCATACTCCCCACAAACATGTATCATTCAAGGGCTCAACTGCTATATCCAACTCCTATAAACACCTTTGGATTTTGCTAATGGAAGAAAAAATTAACAAAAAGTAAAAATAAATCTGTTCTACTTACATAGAGGAAAAAGAAAAAGAAAAGAGGTTAAAAGGAAGATTTTTTGTTAGAGAACTTATCCTTGGAATAGTCTTTGTAAGACATGATAACATTGGCTCTTAGTTAATGTGATGCTAAATTTTTGACTTTTACTTTCCTTTTTTGCATGAAAACATATACAGTTGAAATCTTGTTACTTGCACCGCAGGATTCAAAAAACAAAAACTTTGTGTCAGATGCGAAAATTAATTGATCTCCATTCTTAGCTTGTCATATCAAGACGTATGCTGCAGTTGATCTTAGTTCATACTACCAGATCTAATAAGACAATAATCAGAAATCCATTATGTTTAGGTATTGTCAAAATTTTCCTTTACAAAACTAAGGAGGTGTAATCAACAGGACTCTAGTAAAGTAAGTAAAGAAGTTCTAGAGAACAAAAGGATATTAGAATTGAATCAATCAAAAGGATCTTCTTATTTAAGAAAGATGTAAGAAAATAACAGTTTCCACATTTCATCATCTATTGACAGCATCAAACAGCAAATGATGGACTATGTGATCCACATCCCAAAATATCAAATGTTGCCCCAGAAACCAAGTAATGAATCCAATATCTAATTCCTTGAAACACCTACAATAACTTTGAATTAAATTAAGAAAAAACAGAAAGAAAAACAGGGCTACTGATGTAAAGGAAATAGAAAAGGAGATTAAAAGAAAAATATTTTGGCTAAACATTAGCGTATCCTTAGAAATTTCCTACAGAGGCTAATTATGATCTCTCCATTTGAAACAATAAATTTTATTTTGAAGTATATCCAGAGGTAATTAGGACTATGATTTATTACCAATATGTCAAGTATAACCAAAGATTTAGGAGAATCAGTGGGAAAAAGCTTCTAGATGCTTAAGGAACCAATGGATGGCTCTTGGAGTCGGTAGAAAATTTTCTGAAACTAAGATTACTGATTACAAGACTAGATCTTTCCATGATAGGGAATTGGACTCAAACTTTGCTATGGCATGGCAATTCAATCTCATGGGTCCTTTTTGACAGCACTATAAATGAAACGTAGTATATTAATCTGAAATTGACATAACAACCATGCTATGCTGTCAGCAGTATCAAAGATGGAAACTGATTTAATTTGGAATCATGCTAAATCAGATAGTCTTCTTCTTGACATTTGCTCTATGTTGTTAATTTGATATTCCCAGATACCAAGATTGACAACATAGCAGTATGATTGCCTCCAAAATACCTTGAGATGTTCTTGCACAATGATTGGTTTGAAATCCTAGTGTGTAATGAACCCAAACATGTACAATAGATTTATAGGTGTAATTCTTGTAATCACATAGTTAGCCTTGTAATTAAGAAGAGTCAAGTTAGTTAGTAGCAAGATTGCAAGAGGTGGAGCCAAGTTGGTTACAAGTTGTTTGTTGGTTATTGGCTAATAAGATTAGCAAGCAACTTGGTTAAATACTCGTAATCCATAGCATTTTTATCATTGATGTAATAAGATGCAACTTTCTCACTTTCTTTCTAAAATTCTCTCTCAATTTTCCCTTTCTACTTTTCTTCTTAGAGGGTAACTATCTCAAATTAAATCAGTTGATCTTAGTTCATTACAGTATGTCATTGGAACGGAAAGAAAGAGGTTCAGAGTTCACCAGAATGCTTATAAAGATTTTGGGTGCTGTATATAACTGATAAGTTACAACAAGAGTCACTACAAAAAAACTTATGTTTGAATACTTTTTTTGTTGTTGATAAATTCGAATACTTTATGTTATTATATATAAAAATTAGCAACCTAATTTGAGAGATAGGACAAAACTTCAGCTCATAATTTGAAGAAACCCAAAAGAATTATTAAAAAAAAAAAAAAAAAAAAAACCGAAAGGAGATTATAATAAAATTCAATACATAAACTACCAGATTGTTGTTGACAAAAAGTATTGGACATTCCCTTTAGCAACTGTTTGATTCAACTTGAGCTATTAGTATAAAGTATGACTTTATCACTACTAGCATAAATTTTAATGGAGTAGTTTGTGCCTTTGTCTGTTTCTGCTGGTTAGGCCAATCAATTAAGTTAAACTAATTAGTGCCTATTAAAGACTATATAGCATGACGAGCGCACACTTCAAATTAAGAAGAATATGATAGATAGATAGATAATAACTACATATATTTGAGCCCAAAAACAAAGTAGAAAGATAAAGGGAGTTAGTTGAACTCACCAGGAAAGATGTGAAAAAAGCGAAGAAGGCACCAAAACCAAGAATAACAGAGTATCCCACACCTTGACCAAGCACTGGTTTCCCTTCAAAGAAACTGCTCTGTCTGACACAACTGCCACTTTCAGAGACATGGTAATAGTTGCTTGAGAATCCCAGCGGTGGACACTGTGACTGAGACATAGATACTGGAAGAAGAAGATGCAGAAGAAGGTGGAGAAGCTAACGGCAGTAAGCAGTTTATTTAAGATAGGGTCTGGTCAACGAAAAGTGTCCGAAAACTGAAGAGTTATAGCATTGGATCGGCTAGATTAATACTAGTAAAGCAAGTTTTGCTGCAATTTGCCAAGTGGCAAGTTAAGAGTGGTGTATTAAAACTGATAGGCTTACGTGTGTTTATAATTTCACCGTTCATGGCTTGTCACGTGAATAAGTTATGGTAAAAATTGTAATTTTAGCATTTTTCGATTGGTTAAGGTTGAGTTTTTTATTAGAAGAGTGACAAGACAACAATATTTTTACATCAAAACTAAGATAACAAGTTTTTAATGGTACTTGTACTGATTCATCGCTGAAATCTTGTTAGCTACTATTAACCGTTTGTTACCTAGGATTATTGTCATATTGTTGTGAAAATATTGTACTCATAACTTTATTCTTTTTATTAAAATGGACAAATATCATTTTTTTTATCATAAATTATCACCCTAATTATACTTAACATTTTGAATTATTGAAATGTACGATTGATTTTCCAAAATTATAACTTTGTTTCAATGTCCCCTACCTTTTGTTTTAGTGTTAAATATGATGAAAATTAACATTAAAAATTTAAAAAGACCAATTTTTTGCTCCCTACAGTTGATTGATAAATTGGTTTTTCAATGCTAAATTTTGTTAGAGTTAACTGATTGTGCAATTTTATAGTTCTAGTATAATTAATATGATAGTTTACGGTAAAAAAATATAATTTTTTTTTTATGACACATGAGCCAATTAAAAAGTTATTTGTTTATTTATTTATTTATATTTGTTGCTTCCAAAAGTCATTAAATTCCAAGTTAACAAAATCCAATAAGGCGTGAGTTCTAGTTAGCTAACCGTAAAGTCTCTCATGTTGAAACTCTAAAAAAAATCCAATAAGATAATACTGCTAGTGGGTGCTTTTTTCTTTTTTTTTTTTTAGTTTCTTTTAATAATTCTGAGTGCTTCCAAGTTGCTGGGAAGTACCGGCTTTTACAGTTTACCGGTACTGCTCTCTGCTGGTTCTTGCTTGTCGTGATGGCAAGTGAAGCTATTAAGGCATGAATATCACTCTTGGTATCTCTCCCCATCATCATCATCACCACCATCTATATATTATTGGGTTGGATATATTTTTCCTGTCTTACTATCTATCGCACTGATTGTCAAACCTTTTAATTTCCATATTTCTGACTTGGAGGTATCTATGGCACTGATTTTCAAACTTTTTAATTTTCTTTTCTGACTTTGGAGAACGGCAGCGTATTTTTGTATACTTCTTTCTTGTTTTTTATAGACGGTGCTTTGGTGCACCTATCAAATTGCACATCCATTGAATATGGTGACCTGGCCGATCATATGCATATTGCAAACTCTCTTATAAAAAAGCCACAAGCCCCACTACATTACGGGTGTGTTTGGATTGAGCTTATTGTTGCTGAAACTGAAAACTGAAAACTGAAAACTGAAAACACTGTAGCAAAATAATTTTAAAATGTGTGGATAGTACCGTGGGACCCATTTTTAATGAAAAAGTTGATAAAAATTGAGAATTGTGGGACCCGTAAACAGTGCTCAGTGCACTATTCTTTAGCTGAAAAGTCAAAAAAACGCGGCTACTGTTCAATGAACAGTAGCCGCACTACACCTGAAATGCTTGAAAACCCAAAAAAAAAAAAAAAAAAAAAGGAAACGCGCTTTTAATGAAAACGCAGACGCCCAGACGCCGAATCCAAACACTACCTACAAACAAAAAAATATAATTCAGATCCTGTCAGGTGCTTAGTGTAATACGTTTCTGCGCCAAAACACTACTTTCGTGCAAAAACAAGTTGGGCTTACTTTCGGTTCAAGTTTTCACCTTCAAAATAAGTGGTTGGAGTTTTGGTGCAAGTTTTTAAGCCCAAAACACCTAGGGGATTGCCTTTGTGCAATAACAAGTCGATCTTGTTTATCACCCAAAAAAACAAAAAAAAAGTCAATCTTATTTTGCATAAAAATACCATATCTTTGAGCCAAACTTTTCACAAGAAAAAAGAGTTTGGAGTTTTGGAGCAAGTTCTTGAGCCCAAAACACCTCTAGGATAGTTTTCTGTGCAAAAACATGCCACACTTATTTCTCGCAAAAATACAATAGCTTCAAGTCAAGTTTTTTGTGCAGAATAAGAGGTCGGATTTGTGGTGCAAGTTTTGGGATAGTTTTAGGTGAAATTGAAAATTTTTTGTTAAAAATACTGTAAAAAAAAGAAGCAAAAAACTAGCTAAATAGTACAGTGAGACCTATAAATAGTATCAAAAAGTACAATAAAACTCACAAGTAGTATGAAAAATAAGCTAAAAACTCTAATAAGTTTCAAGTTTCATTACTTCTCAAACACGTGTGAAAACAAACTAGCTTATTTCGTGGGAAAATTATTGTATTGGGTAATTGGGTATAAACTATTTATTTAAATAGGTAATAAATTGTTAAGCATAGAACTATATACCTGATACATTTTAAGATTTTATTCAAAACCTGCACAACTTAGACAATAATTTGGAAGTCTCCCACAGTACTGCCAAATAGATAAGTTGAGGTTTTTAATACCTCATGAAATCTATGAGTTATTTTGATTAAAACTCTTAACTAGCATTTTGTGGGTCACCCCAAAGGGTTTTCTTATGGAAAATGAAAAATTCGTAGCACCTAAAAAAACAATGTCTCTCCACTTTTTTTTTCTCTCAACTCTTTTCTTCTAAAAAAAAAAAAAATTCATTTCTCTTCCCTTTCCCTCAACTCCTTAAACTCAACATAATTCTTGATCTAATTAGAGCATGCACATTAGTCCATGTATAGGAAAATTATTAGGTATTATTGGAGTATCATAAATGCGTACTTCCTCTTCTTACATAAATGATAAGTTTTATTATGAATTTAATTAGTGAGATCCATCATTCATGTGAGAAAATGAAGTACGCATTTATGATACTCTAAGAGTATGTAATAATTTTTCCCATATATAATACTGTAATGAGTAAATTTTGCATATACAACTCCAAAAATTACTCTCATTAGTTTATGTAACATTGTATAAATTTAAATTGTTGTTATTATAACCATATAAATATACATAATTACTATTCACATCCACGTCTATTTTTCTAATATTTGTTTATCATATACACAAGAGGGAGAAAGAAATAGATGATTCGAGAGAATAAAAAGAAATTGATAAAAATAAATATTTTAATGAAATATATAATATAAAATAGGTAATTTAACATGAATACTTTTGAAAAAAAAGCGGTGTAAATTAGAAAAAATATATCATTATGCTAAAATATACAAAATTTTTGGGCATAAATATTCCAATAAAAACTAACTAGACCTGGCATATCAACCCCAGGATGGATTGATTTCAAATTTCAAATTTGAAAAAGATAAAAAATCGGGACTGTGCCACCAAATTAACAGTCGGAGCTTGCCACTCCTCGAAGCCACCGCTCTGCTTACTCCTCTCTGGTCTCTCTCTCTCTCTCTCTCTCTCTCTTATTCAATTTCCTTATGTTTGCTGGAGCGGTGGACTGCTTCTACCGCTATGATTATATAGGATTATCATTTCTTATTTTTAACAAACAAAAATCTGAACGCATTGACAATGAAAATCGTCAAAAGCAATATATTTTTGTATCTTTTCTTTCGTTGATAATTTGTTAATAATTTTATGGATGTTAGTTTGTATTTTCATGAAAAACTTTTTTTTTTTTTTAATTCATAATTGAAATCTTGGACTCTTAGGGTTGTTATTTTTGCCCATTGGGAATGGACACCGGTGAGATATTAGCGGAGCTGCTTCAAGTAGAGGTTGAGATTCAAGATGTCCAAGGTTCCTTTCTTTTCTTTATTTTATTATTGCCTCCAAAATTTTGATTCACAATATATATATGTATGTATGTATGTATTGTTAGAACTGATATGTAGAAATTTAAAGTGTAATTTCTTCTTAGATTAAAAAAAAAAGTTATTGGCTATAGGGTAAGTTTTGTGAAAGTTTAATTTAGTGAAACACAGTAGTTATGAAGAAGATATTTAATTGCAAATGAGGTTGCCGAGGAGTAGGATTATTAAATTGAGGACAACTACATTGAGTTGAAGAAGATCGCCACAACCCCGTTTTGCTTGTTTATTCTTCAAATTGTGCTGGATTTCAAAAATCTTCTAAGGAGAGTACATTAATGGTGCTCGCATTCACTTCGGCCTGATATTGCATTTTGGCTAAGTCTCCATGTTTAGACTTCAAGTACTTGCACATAAATTAGTTTTTTTTTTTTTTTTTTAATTATTATTATTATCATTTTTTTTTAAATTGGGGATGCTAAGGGAGAAAACTGTTAAGAAACAATATTCATGAAATGAATTTAGTTGAAATGAAAATGTTAAGATGAGTAGAAATACATGGAAAGATAGGATTCTAAATAAGGATATTTGCTTAAAGATAGAGGAGGCCTTATTTATGAAAAGACGAGGGAGAGTCTTTTGAGATAGTTTGGTCATTTTCAGAGGAGAGTGATTATTACTCTGGTGAAAAAGATTTAGTTGATTCAAGTTGAGAGAACAAAGAAAGGTGGAGGAAGGCCAAAAAATAATATTAGGGGTAGTACCAAAGGACATGTCAATTCAAGTAGTAGATAGTATGACTTTGGATAGAATAGAATGGTGGAAAAGAATACAAGTGGCCGACCTTGATTAATATGTTGAGGACCTATAAATGACTCCAAAAAATTTGGGACTACAGCATGTTGTTGCTTGTTTTGGAATATATGAAAATTTGATAATAGGCAAGATATATGTAATCATTGCAATAAAAAATTTTCTGCTACTTCAATCCTGAAATGGCTTTTGGGGTCATATTTTGATCCTTTATCAAATTAAAGGAGGCTGCTGACAAAAGTGATTTTATTTTCTTTAGCAATTGTGTTCAGGTCTGACATTCAATGAGGCTTGAGTATGTTGTTTATGGTCCTTAAAATAATCATTTATCAAACAGAAAAAGATTATCTTCCAATTTGGCCCTTAAAATAATTATTTATCAAAAAGGGTAGAGAGAGAGACAGAGAGAGAGAGAGAGAGAGTATCTTGTTAAATAATTCTCTTATGCCCATAGGCTTTTTGGAGCAATTCTTATCTGCCTAGTTAGTTCAACTCACATGGTAGTTAGGGTCTGTTTTTTTTAGCCTAAAATGACTTATTTTCACTATCAGGTTATGTACAGTTTTTTAAACAATACTTTACACTCTTAGCAAACAAATCCCAACATTTTCTGCAGAAGAACCATGACACTCAAATCGAGTATAGAGAACAAAAGTAAGATACGCATCACAAGAGCATCTTTCGTTGATAGTTGCCAAAATATTCCTTAATTTTCTCAAAGAATGTCATTCATCTCATTGTGCATGGATTGATTCCTTATATCTGCTGATTATTACTGATATAGTACTTTTTCTAGTATCTTGATGTTACATTGTGGGTTTGATCTCTGTTATTTTTCAGACCAAGTAAATATGTTGCTTGAGCAGCAAGAGAAGTTGTATGATAGACAGTCTGAACTAAAGGCCCTGTTGGAAGCATATAAAGGTTTAGGAGACCCTGTTACAGATGGTGCTTCTTCTACTGTTGAAAACTGGTCTGGGCCATTTGAGTGGGATTCTGAAGCTGATGACATCAGGTTCAATGTTTTTGGCATATCTGCATATCGTGCAAATCAAAGGGAGGTAAGTTCCCTTTTGGGCAGATGTATTTTTGTTACATAGTTTGTGTTCTGCAACTTCTATGATCCTATTCATTTTTGAGTGAAAAAAAGGGTAATCCTAATTCAGACTTCTTTTAGTGGCCCCCTGATTTTTGTATTCGGCATTTCTTCTGTAGAAGTGGATGGTATTAACATAGGATTTGTCCATGAGTGATTGTGATAGGGGTTAGGAGAATTGTGGATTTAAGGTTTAGAAAGGGTTATGGTTTAATAATGACTAGGGTCAATAGGTAATGGAAAAGATTTGATTTTGGGTTGCAAAAGGCATGAGAAGAAACTGAAATTGAATCTACCCACAATTTATGAACATCTCATGTGAATTGTAGCATGAATAGTGACATGAACAATGACATAATTAACCCGTCTAGTATTGAGTTTAAAAGGAGAAACCTTATAAGCTATTTTGTAAAATTTTCCACACATTTGGCAATCATTCTAAAGAGCTTTAAGAGCCCCTTAAGCTAAAAAACACAACTTAAAAAAAAAAAGACTTTTTGTGGAGGGAGCGAAACTCTTGTACTTTTGATGATGTGGTAGTGCAGTTGAAGCTTTCTTTCTTGGATGACTGTGGATATTCAGCTGTCATGGACCTCAATAATAGTGGTACCCTTGGAGAGTTTGCTCATTCGATTTCTTTCTACTTGTTATTCTTTGCTAGCAATTCTTTAGGCTAATTTGTGTTTTGTATTAGTCAAGAGTTAATTTCATTGCAATAAAATCTATTACTTATTAAATAAAATATAAAATAAATCTTGAATGGACAAAATTCCAAAAGATCAAAAACTAGTCTTCTATGGCTACAACATTCTCCTTGGGCTGGAAACAAGTCAGCCTTGAGTTTTAAAGTGTTGAAATATAAAATCATAACTAAACCTTGCAACATCCCATCAATAGGATAACACTTTTTTTCCCCTTACCTATCATTAGATTCATTTGAAATGATGAAATCAATGGTTGGAAGGTTTTCCAACCTAAAATTCTTCTTGATTTGACCTATAGAATAACATTATTATCTTCCATGGTCTTGACATTTTGTTGATCAACTTCATAATCACCTTGCTTTTCTGTGGTCTTCTTTGTCCTTGTTGTATATACTTTTGGCCGTTCTTGAAATGGACTTGTGGTGAATTGTAAGGTTGAGTCTCTCTCTCTTTAATGTAACGCTTTGATGCATTGAACCTCTACCTGATTGAGGTAGTTCTCGAAGCTAATCGGTAGGGCTAAACCCATAAGATTTTGAAAGGGCAATGTGTGCGATATTTTCCAACATGGGGATAAACTTAGGCCTAATGTAAAATATGTAATTTCTTGAGAATTGGCTGTTCTATCAAATATTTTTTCCCGAATAGAAGCTGGAACTTATCCAAATTTTCCTGTATATTCGATAATTCTTCTAATTTTGCATCCACTGAAATCACCTTCTCATTCAAATGATTTTAGTGTTTTTCTTGTTCCTTCATAGCCTTGAGAAAAAGGCTTAAACTGGACTTTAGTTCTGAGTTAGTCACTATTATTTGAAACAAGGAATTTTGTTAAGTGATTGGTGGAAGAAACAAATTGGACAATTTGTCTTATGTGTGTTTGTGGTAGGCTTAGGGTTAAGGGAATTGTGGATTTAGGGTTTAGAACATTTAGAAAGAAGGGTTACAATTCAAGAATGACTTAGGTTTTAGTAGGGAATGGAAAGAATTGATTTAGCGCTGCAAAAGAGGTTGGAAGAAACTCAATCGAATCTATCCACAATCTATGAACAGTAGTCTTTATATATATTATTTTTATAAGCATTGATGCCACACAGGAAACTTAGCAAGAACAGTTTGTATTAACATTGACGAATGACGTGAATAGTGACAAAATATCAAAGAGAAAAGAAACAGAGAAAAGAAAAGGAGAAAAAGAACAAAATAAGGCTGACATGCCTTGATGCTGAAAGCACTTAATATTAACATTCTCCCTCTTATTTGCGTACAACAACACCCTTATATAGACTCTTTCAATCTTAAGTTTTCTTTTTAATAGAATTCCTATTTTGATTGGTAAACAAAGCCCTAATATGGTAATGAAAGGTTAACTTGGGCTCAAAGAAATAAAACTAAGATACTTAGAATCTTCTACTAAATCCTAAACTCAATTAAATTAACAAAATACTCTTGAGTGAAGGAGTTGTTGGAATTGTTGTTTGCCCATGAATACAAAGCTGACCATAAGTCGTAAAATAAACCCAAATTTTTTAGATAGATTAAATTAATAACCTAAATCAAAAACATTTATTAGATAGGTTAAAATAATATCCCAAATTAAAAACTGTTTAATGCCTTGTATACTTGTAACTAGACTTTTAAAACTGTATGCTTCAATTAGACTTCACACATGACAAATTAGTCTTCCACGGCAGCATCAGGTATAGAAGCTCCTGATTGCTTTCTCACATCTCCCCTCTGAAAGCTTTTTGAGTTTGAAAGGATTTGAAATTTTAGAAAGACACCCAAGTGCACAAGAACGATCTTGCCTTTAACAAAAAGTGAAAAGGAAAAAGGAAACAAAGGAAGAAAAATTAAAATAAATTTCTAGAGCTGTAACATGGAAACATTGGTAGAAGTGGGAGAATGCACTGTGATGTGGTGTAGGTCTAATTCAAAGAGTAGGGACTGCCTACAATTAGTGTTGGTGAGCTTAAGCCACAGATATCTCTCCCTTGTCTTAACTACAGATGAACTGAAGTGAGTCTGTGCGTAATAATTCTTACATTGTTAAAAAAGAAACAAATATACAAAGTGAGTCATATCTCCTTTTATTGACAGTGTCTCTAATATTGATATGATGCTATCACAATTTCTTTTAAACTGTCACTGGTATTGCCCATATCTCTTCGCCTCTACATTTTTTATATGCTAATTTCTTAACTCCGATAATTGTTTACTTCAAAATTCCACTGATGTTTGTTTTCTTTCTTTCTTTCTTTCTTTATTTATTTCATAGCAGTAGTATGCATTCTAATGAATTTCTGAAGTAAAGAATATCAGTGCATGTTAGGACTCATAAATTTGTATTCCTGGTGTTTATAGCTTTAAAATGTGTTCTCCCATCTTTATGTGTTGATTTTTTATTAATTGATTGTCAATTGATACCAGATCATTAATTCAATCTTGAGAGGAAGAGATGTTCTAGTGATTATGGCTGCAGGTGGTGGCAAAAGCCTGTGTTACCAGCTTCCAGCTGTTCTTCGTGATGGAGTTGCTCTTGTTGTCAGTCCTTTGCTTTCTTTAATACAGGATCAGGTGCCTGTTAATATATATTATTCTGCTTTCTACTGATTCTGCTACTGCTACTGGAAAAACTCCTGTACAGCTATAAGAGCATCTTTTGCAACTGCTACTCCAGGTGATGGGTTTGACTGCTTTAGGCATTCCAGCATATATGTTAACGTCAACTACTAGCAAGGAAGATGAGAAGTTCATATACAGGGTGCTTGAAAAGGGTGAAGGAGATCTCAAAATATTGTATGTCACACCAGAAAAGATATCAAAGAGTAAAAGATTTATGTCAAAACTTGAGAAGTGTCATCATGCTGGCCGTCTCTCTCTAATTGCAGTTGATGTAAGTTAATGGTTTTTCAACATGATCTTCTGATTTGATTCTAGACAAGGCATATTGTTTCCATCTTTTTCCTGACTGTCAAAAGTTGTTGATTTGGCGGTTTGCTACATTAGCGTGTTCCTTATGGACTTGGATGACTTACACTAGAGATAGTACTATTTTCTAGAAAATTGATCCATCATAGGCTGGGGTATAATCTATAGAATTTTTTTTTTGATGACAAGCTTCAAGGCAAGGCCACTTCATGCACACACCCCGTTGAGTAAACTGTAAACCCCTGATACATGACCCTG
The DNA here is from genome assembly GCA_030445155.1 of Quercus variabilis. Lineage (NCBI taxonomy): Eukaryota > Viridiplantae > Streptophyta > Magnoliopsida > Fagales > Fagaceae > Quercus > Quercus variabilis. Next base: position 1,889,506 of record CP129456.1, read on the forward strand.
CCCACAAGAACTGTGTCCGCTAAACCATAGACAATATAAAACATAAAAGCGAAGGTATATCCTTTTATCGCATAACAAAGCTTCTAATGTGTACATGTATATGTGTTTGTGTCTTAGTATGTATGCATATGCATATTTGGATGAGCACTATAAGTGGAGAAGTAAAACATTGTTTATATTCCTCCACTTAATCCAAGTATGTGGAAGGCAATAGTTTGATTCAATTTTCTTTAAATTGTAAAATTAGTTGATGGTGGGTTGATTATATTAATTGTGTGTAACATATTCTACATCATAAGATAGACATTCTTAGTATACCCATTTTTAACATATAGTAAAGTTTATCTTGTAATACCAATGCTTCAAAATTTGACAAAAGACTACGAGGTCAAACCCTTTTTCGATATTACACCTTTACCATGGTGTTTTTTAAGTCATATATATATATTCTAAACTGTGCAACTCTTTGTTGTGTATTATATGGTTTACTTTGCAGGAGGCACATTGTTGTAGTCAGTGGGGTCATGACTTTCGACCTGACTATAAGAATCTTGGCATCCTCAAGACTCAGTTTCCCAATGTTCCTTTGGTTGCTTTGACTGTATGTCTTCATTGTTTCTTCTTTTTTTTTTGTCATCATTAAAGAAAAACATCCAAAGTTTCAATTTCTAATTTCTAATATGCCATTGTTTATGTAAGTTCATGTCTTTGTCATATGTTTTTCAGGCAACTGCGACACAGAAGGTCCAAACTGATCTGATGGATATGCTGCACATTCCAAAATGTATTAAATTTGTCAGCACAGTCAATAGGCCGAATCTCTTTTATATGGTATAGTTTTTAGTGGGTGTGTTTGTTTATATATTGCCTTCAATATTTCTGTATTAATAATTTATGACATATCATATTGTCTTGAACTATAGGTGCGGCAAAAGTCATCAGTTGGTAAGGTGGTGATTGATGAAATTGCTGAATTCATCCAAGAATCTTATTCAAATAATGAGTCTGGGATAGTTTATTGCTTTTCTAGAAAGGAATGTGAACAGGTCTGTGTCTTCTACCTTTTCTTCCCTTCCAGTATTGTGTTCATTAACCGTTATAACTTGATTTGAAATTGTTTCTTACCTGTTTTATATCAGATTAGGAGGTGTTTTAGATGCTTTTGTGCAAGTTGCTCATGTAAGATTTTTTATTGTCACAATTGTTAAAAATAATGGTAAAACAAATACAAATAATGAAATCTTGAAAGGATTGTGTTTTCAACAAAATTTAAGAAAATTTAATTGTTTAAATTTTATTAAATGCAAGTTCAAGATACCCTTTTTTTTTCCCACAGCTAACTAGTACTAACTGATGATGCGCAGTGCATTTTGAAACATTTTGCAAGAAATTATCTTATGGTGATATGGTCCATGTATATTTAGGGATTGACTTCAATAATATTACAAGTTAGAAAGAGAAAGCACATAACTTTAAAATAATTAAAAATTGAACCTTTTGCTTTAGTGATTAGACAAAAAATTAATTATATTCCTCTAATTTAAGGGTAGAGCTATTTTTAATTTTTATATTCTTAATTGTGTGTTATGAATTTGCTTTTCTCCTTTTCATAAAAAAATAATAATAAATAATTGCCTTTTATCTTTTTTGAACTTTTTCAATTATTTCCATCTAAATTTGAGTTAGAATATCATATTCCAAATAAGTTGTTTCTTATATAAATATTAGAAAAATAAAAATAGTGCCACATATTTGCCTTTTGAGGTGCATTCTCATTTGTTTTGAGGCAGTTAGGCTTGCGGAATAATTTGGAAAATCAAAAATAGTGCCAGTTGGGGAGGTACACAATATTGAGGATTTGGCAGGAATTCTTGGGTGTGATAAATCTTCTCTCGTAACAAAATATCTAGGATTACCCTTGTGTGCTGCTTTCAAAGCAAGAACTATTTGGGATCCATCTTAGAATGTATGCAAAACGAGGTTGGTTGGGTAGAAAAGAATGTACTTGTCTAAAGGGTGTCAGCTCACTCTCATTAAGAGTATGTTATCTAGCCTTCCCACTTATTTCTTACTCTTTACCCTTTTACTCGCGGGCATGGCAAATTGGATGGAAAAATTCCAAAGGGATTTCCTCTGGGGTGGGTTGGGGGATGAATTCGAATTTCACTTGGATAATGAGAATAATTGTTCTACTCCTCTTTATCTTGGGTTTTGGGAATTAAGAAGTTAACGCTATTTAATCAAGCCTTATTGGCTAACGGTTGTGGCTATATGTGTTCGAAGATACAGTATTTTGGAGATGGCTAATAGAGATGAAGTATTGGTCCGGTAGTGAGTTATGGCATACATGTGAGGTTAGGAGACAATTGGTGGTGGTATTGTGGATGCATATTACGAGTGGTTGGACTCAATTTGAACGGTTTATTAGATTTGATGCTAGAAATGGAACCCAAACTAGGTTTTGGCTTGATGTATGGTAGGGGAAGACTACCCTTAAGGGGAGATATCCCACTTTGTTTCACATTGCAAGAGATAGAGATGCTGGAGTGGCCTATCATGTAGAAATCCAAAATGATGAGTGTTATTGGACCCAATGTTGTTAAAAGCGAGGGGCGCACTGAAGTGCAAAGCGCAAAGCACAAGTGCGCGCCTGATTGAAGTGAAGCACACATTTTTAAAAAATAATTTTAAAAATTTAAAAATTATTATTAATAAGAAATGCAACAATCAAATGATCAAATTATCATATAAATTGAAATAAAACTTTTTATATAATTCATATAACATTTAGATATGCCCTACTTTTGCAATTTTAACACAAAAATTGCTAGTCAAGTCATTTTATTTTTTTGGATAAGCTAGATATCAGTACTTCCATATAATATCCTTTCTTAAATCTCCTATATCTATAATGCCCTATGACTAATTAGTAATATTAGTTAATAATTTAATCACTTAATGACTATAACTCTGGAATAATGAGTTTGCTATGTTCAAAATTAACCGCTAAAGTAACTAAACAATTACCACACATATTATATCATACGCTTTTTTTTTTTTTTTTTTTTTTTTTTTTCCATAAATGAGCTAAGAATATGAGGACATTAAAACATGGTAATTGGTACCAAGGAGCTAGGTGGGTTACTGTTTCAAGGAGAAAAAAATAAAAATAGAGAAGATTTGGGAGGTTGTGGGTTGGGTTTTAGGACAAGTTATACTCAAAATATATTTTTTTTGATAAGTAATTTACACAAAAAAATACAAAATCAATGGTTTATATTAATAATGTCAAGATCCTATAATTTGAATTCAGTTTTGGTTTTTCTTTTTTGAAAAATATAAAAAAGATCCAAAAAGTGCGCTTTGAGCTTTTTGAAAAAGCGCAAAAAAGCGCACCTAAAGCGTGCTTCTTTGAATGAGCTTAGCTTTTGAGGCAAAAAGCGCTGGAGCCTTGGGGCTTTGAGCTTTGAGCTTAAGCGTGCTTAAAGCGCGCTTTTAACAACACTGATTGGACCCCAATGTTTCTGTTTAGTACATGATTGGGAAGTGGATCTAGTGGAACGGATGCTAGAGGATCTTTACATCACAAAGGTCTAGAATGGGAATGCTGACAAGCTGGTGTGGACCCCTTCAATGAACAAAGTTTTCAAATGAAGAGTTATACTGTGTATTGAGGGGGTGACAGGAAGAGTTCCCATGGAAATGTATTTGGAAAGCCATGTTCTGTCGAGGGTTGCTTTCTATTCTTGGTGTGCAACTCTAGAGAGAGTCTTGACAATTTATAATTTAAGGAAGCGGGGAATTATTTTTACGGAGTGGTGCTTCATGTGTAAAAGCCATGGGAGGATGTCAGTCATTTATTTTTACATTGTGCTATAGCTTGGGAGATGTTGTCTACGATATTCAATATGATGAGAATTTTTTCAGTTCTAGAAGAAACAATGTATTTGGAGGGGCACAAATTAAGTGCACGAAGTTGAAATTATTAGCAGTGTAGAATTTATTTGATTTGACTTTGCTGGCCATGGATTTTTTGATCAAGGGCTTCTTGGATTTCATAGATTCCTTGAATTTGACAAAGAGAAGTTTCAAGATAAAGGCCAAGAACATTTCCCTAAAATTTCTGTTGTAGCAACAGAAGCTACCAAACCAGCAGCTGACCAGCCTAGAGAAATTCCTCAAGTTCCAACTAAGCCATCCCAGGATAGTACTAATTTCTCTTTGAAAGATTTATTGAAGTCCTTATGTCATATGCATGAGTTCTCCTTTAACTTTGTCAAATGTACAAGTTATCTTGTGAGTAACATTGGACATGTTGAGCTGAAGATGCATGTAAACGAACAGTGGGAACTTAAAGTCACAATCAAAGAAAACATGATAAAATGATCAATGTCTAAGGTGCCATGGCGTAGGACAAGGGGGCAAACAAAATTAGATTTAGAACACTTGGGGCAGATTTGGTAGCAATTGGGTTTCAGGGTTTAGGGTTAGGTTTTGGTGGGGAAAAGGGCTGGAAAATAATAGGGGTTATAGGTTTTTGAAGGGCACAAGGATTAGTAGGGTTTGGCTGTTTGGGGATGAAACAAAGGAGAAAAATCAAGATTTGGGTGGCTGTGAACAGAAAAATGAAGAAAAGATAAATTCCTTGGCATCACATGAACTCTAACTGTCCGTAACTGTAGACAAAGCTTCTTAGCTCTGAAGTCTGAAAATATATTTTTCCTCCACCGGTAGAAAGCATTACAACCCTTTAAATAGAGGTCTAATACCTTTTCGTAGTTGAAATAGGATTTCTTAAAACCCTAATAACACTTGTACTCCTTGGGCTTTTTCTACTAAGCCCAACTAAATAATTAAACTTAAATAAAACCCAAAATAAGACATAATGGACTATAAGTACAGTCCATGTCTAGAATTTAGGAAATTACAAAATTTCCCGACACAAAATCAAATAAAATATAAAACTGAGATTGGCTTTCCTCTGCCTGCATCATGCCATTTGTTCAAGGATTGGAAGTTTGGAAATTAGTCTCAATTGCCATTCTCAATATAGTCAAATTTGCAACTAAAGATCTTTTAATGAAACAAAGACTCTAAAGAGGTGGAAGCTGCTAATGAAGTTGAAATTGAAGAAACGAGATTATAAAAAACGCAAGGGAAAGGCAAAGAATATGGAGGCTGAAGCGTGTTTTTCCCAGTTTATGTTGCATATCAAAGAAAGGTTCTGTTGCCTGCGCTAACTTTTTCAAGATATTGATTTTGTCTTACTGAAAAGTTTAATGGTTTAAGTAGATTAGTGAGTGTATCATTATCATCATTGCTACTTAAGATTAAGAAATAAAAGGAAATTGAAATTTGATCATTTTATTTAATGTCAAGGATGTACTTCAAGAAACCAAGATTTCTCTTACTTCAACACTTTAAAACTCGAGGGCAAGTTTTCTCTACTAGGAGAGAATGACGCAAGTAGCAAGCTAATATTATTTTAATTTTATTTTAGGTGTTATGACCACTGTATAATTTTTTGGTTTTTAGAGATGGGTTGTCCTAATAGTCTTATTTTGAGTTTAGTTATTTAGTTTGGGCTTACTAGTAAAAGCCCAAGGAGTCTAATTCTCATGTCCCACTAGGAGTGGAGTAGGTATTGGTCATCTATCATATGGATGTAATGCTTTCTATTTAGAAAGAGGATTAAGTTTCTAAATTTTTAGAGGCCATAAAGCATTGTTTGATACAACCTTCTCGAAGGTGTGATGCCTAGGAAATCCTAGGCGTGATCCCTAGAAGTTTACTATTTTCTTTTCCTAACTTAAATACCCAATAACTTAAAACCTTGCAAACACACATTGGTTTGTAACCTTTTAAATCCTAAAATCCAAAATTCCAAACCCTAAACCACCCATCCATCAAATATCCCCAACAATGCTTATAGAGAGCCAAAACACTTTTCATGGGTAATTGTTTGCAGCCTTGGAACAACAATCTAAATCTTAGATTATCTTTTTTGTTTCATCCCTAAATCCTACTATTGTTGAAGCTGAAATACTTATTTTTGTAGACCGTATATGAATGGACTTCGACATCTCTTACGTCTTCTATTGCAGACTTTCTTGAGTTCTTGGATTCCTTGAGCTTTCATTAATTTTTTGTTGTACCTTATTTATTTATTTATTTATTATATGTTTTTGCTTTGCTCCTTGCATACACCCCATGTATTTCGTTAGCATCCCTTTGCTTTACTTATTTATTTATTTTAATGGATTATATATAAAAAAAAGTGCCTATTTTTTTTAATGTCCTATTGTCCAAATAAACTCACAGCATCACTACATTCCAAACCGGTTGGGTTCTGATAAGTTAGTGTAAGATTTTTATTTTATTTTATATTTTTATAATTATTTTATTTTTATTTCAGAGAAATATGTTTACATTTTGCGTTATGCATGAATACATGTCAGTCCTTATGTCATCAATATGAAACTGCAGCTTTGAGTTATTTGACGGAAAATAGATTATTTATGTCTTTCGTATGCCGTCAAGAGTTGCAGATTGCAAAGGAGCTACGAGAGAGAGGAATTTCAGCTGATTATTATCATGCAGATATGGATGCAAATGCTCGTGAGAAAGTACATATGCGGTAAAGTCATTGTTTTAATATAAAATGTTGTGAATTACAATGTGTTGAGTCTTAAGTGAATTACAATGTTGTGAATTACTCCTCCTCTTGTAAAAGTAAGGTGGAGGGTGAGGTCATGTGAATTGCAACAGTAATTAATTCTTTAATTTTTTATCATCATGGAGCACAAAATGATTAGGGGTTTACATAGATTGGGTTGGGAGGTTTTCCAATCCTAAGTAAATTTTTCCTAATTTCATCAGGTCTATCAACAAGGGTTTTTGTTAAGAAAAATGCTAAGACCACCAAAAGTTACACAACTTTTGCCACAACTCGTCACATGTTGTGGTGAGTTGTGAGTAGTGAAGAAAAAGTGGTGGGTCAATGTGGATCCACACCTCCACTACTCACAACTTGTCATGTGACAAGTTATGACAAAAGTATGTAATTTTGCGGTTTTAACATTGTTTTAAATTAAACACACACCACGTCACTCTCCACCAAACCAACACTTTTTTTTTTTCAATCTATTTTTCCTGTCCATGTCTTTTATATTTGTTTTTTGTTTTTTGTTTTGTTTTAAGTAATCTCCTCCAATCTTCTCCATTTTATTCTCTTCCACATGTTTTCTTCACCAATTTTCTAGAATCTTCATTTCTTCTCCTACCTTCTTCGTTCTTTCTTCTTCAATTTTTCTCCTGCCTTATTTCTTCTTTCCTTTATAGATGTAATAGATCTCCATCCCTGTTTTTCTCTCACTCTCTCATCATCTTCTGTTGCCATCGTGCTCTCCCTCTTGCAGTCTGCTTCTCCCCATCATGGTACCAACACACTCCTCCATGGTTGATCCATTGTGCTGTGCATCTATGAAGAAGAAAGGGAAATAGACTCACCAGCTACCTTGTGATTGACAAAAAAATCTTTGCTTGAATGGTCATTGACAAATACAGAGGATTTGAGATTCTCTTACAAAGGCAGAAAAGGAGTTGTTTTTGCCGTTTAAATGGAGGTTAAAATTGGATTTTTTTAAAAAAAAAGTAAGGGCAGTTTCAGAAGAAGACAATAAATATCCAACAGTAAAGAGACTTGTTTAGCTTGCGTTTTGGTATTTTTAGTCCAAGGGTCCAATGCAAAAACGCGAAAAAACACCTTTTCAGTCCCAAAACGCAGGTTGTGAAAACTATGCCAAATACTAAAATTCACTATTTGAAAATGCCATCATGCATTTTGGGTCCAAATAGGCTTTTTTTTGATAAATAACGTAATAATATTATTAATAGTAAAAAGATTGCCAAACCGAGTACATTGGGAATGTACTATGGAGGCACAAATCAGAAAACAAAAGAACAACGGTCAAGAAAAAAAGAAAAAGAAGAACAAGAAAATTGCGTTAAGACCCAAACGGGCGCTTAAGACCCATCAGGTGGGTGTGTACGTTACCAATCCAATTTTTTTTTTAAAAAAATTTGCAATGTATTAATTGAGTATTCTGCAGCTAGTTGTTGGACAGTTTCACCTTTATTTTAAATTTCTTAACTTCCCAGAAAACTCCTTGTGTGGAATTGAATGTCTTTGTCTTGGCAGGATAAAACTGGGGATTGGGGTAGGGTGATGTGGGGTGGGGTTGTGAATCAATTGTGAGATCTATCTTGTGCACCCAAGTCTTGCAGTTTAAAGTTAAACAGTTTTGAATTTTCCATGGTGTAAATTGTGTCTTGTCTGCATAGTTTGTGCTATAGAAGTTTCAATGGACCTCCATTTGAAGGGAAAAATAGTATATCAAGTATCATTTTGTCTGCAGGCTTCAGTGCAGTCCAATCTTTGGTATTTGAGGGATTAAAATCTCATGTTGACGACTTGGTATAATTTTAATTCAGAGGGCAAGCACATCAAAAGTTTGGTTGCAAGCCTGTAACCATTAGCAGCTTATTTATGTGCAAGATAGTCTTGCATTTTGTTCAGACTATAATTACTCAGTATCTAGGCTGTCATTTGCATAATATTAGACAGTATAATAAGAGGACAATCGATGTAGGATCTTTAAAAATTCAGTACTAAATTAAGGTTTCTGACCAAATCTTGAAGGGCTCGTTCTTAAATAGACTTTGATATTTAATGGCGTGGGTTGGGCTAATTAATAAAAAGATTGGATCTTGAATGAGTTGGTTGTTGTTTGGTTTAAAAGAGTGAATAGAATGAGAAACAAAGAAAGATAAACCCTAAACAAACACTCTCAAAGGAAAAGCGTAAAATAAGCTGTCATAATTCTTTTAAAATTCACTCTCTCTATGAGTGTAAATGATTACAATAAAGCCTTTATAAATAACCTAAAGAGACTGGGACTTCAAATAGCAAATAAAATTACTTAAGAAGAAGTTAGAACCAAATAGAAAAAGAACTCAAAACATAATATAAGACTCATGCTTTGGTGAAGAAAATTTGGAAATTACTAGTTTGCCCTTATTCCGTTTGAACTTAATTAAAATTGATCCAGCTCAAATAAACAATAAAATAAGACTCAATTCGACTTAAACTAAGCAAGGTCCCAAGAGAGATCTCCACTATCCCAAAACATCCCAAATTAATGCTTGAACCCTGGAATCAGCCTTTCCTCACCTCTTATAAATCTTCAAAGGTGGCTGCCAGTTAGGTTCCCCATCAACCATAGTTCCTTTCATGGATTGGATAATTGTTTTTGTGTGGGTCTCTCTTTAATAAGTATATTATTTTTTGGAAGTTAAGATAGAAATGGATTTTGTTGGCTTGTTCCGATTGGTGAACACTTTAAATATTTTTGTGGTGCTGCCTTTTCTTTCAAACATTGACATTTTGAGTCTTTTTAATATGTTTTATAACACAGGTGGAGCAATAACAAGTTGCAAGTTATCGTTGGTACAGTAAGTATGACTGCAATTCTCAGATCTTTATTTGCTTAATGTCGGTTTACCATTTTAATACCTTCACTTGCATTTCCAGGTAGCATTTGGTATGGGAATCAACAAACCAGATGGTTAGTATTTTTGAATTGCCTGTTTCTCTGGGATATCCTACTACTGATTATCTCATTGCACTAGTAATGATGAGTTTAATTAGAGTTTATTCATTTGTAATCATGTTTTTATTACCACATCGAGCCACTTTGGCCTCAAGATGTCCTTTTAGCACGTTCAGTTTGGGTTCAGTTCCACTTGCTGATGGTTTATTGACTTTATGTGATCAAATACTTCCCTTCTCTTTTGATCAACTGTTCTCACAAGTTAAAACATTTCTTCCCCGATTTTACTCATTTAAAACATGTCACAATCTTGGATAAGTTTGCTCAACCCTTTTGGTGTCCTGTTTATATCTAGTAATACTGTTATGTATTGGCTTATAAGAAATTGATGTAGGACTAATGCAATACATGGAAGATGTTGACCTGGCACTAGGGAGTGACATGGCACAAGGCTAGCAAAGCCTAAGGGCTGTATTTCACATGCCCCATTTGGTTTTTGTAGCTAAATCTGCAGGTGCCAAATTTATTGTAGTTTTTGAAAATTGGAAGGAAAATTAGTTAGAGGCACACATGCATGCTAGATTTTAGGAAATTGTTAGAAGTAGAAGCCATGTGCTATATTAAATATAGCATATGATTAATATGTTGCAGTTGTATTCTAGCATGTGATAAATGTGAGTTAGTTATAGATGATGTCATTGCCTATAATTAACCCGTAGGCTATAAATATTCATGTATAAGTATTGTAAAGAGGTTTTTGTTGGTGAATGAAAATAAGCCTTTGAGAGCTTTTCCTTGAGAACTCAATGTCCTTTGTAGAAGTGCCTAACTACCTATCAATTTGTTCTAAGCAACTCTCATTCTCAAATTCAATCTAGCCTAAACAACAACATCACATTCCCTGCACCAATTTTAACCACATGGAACATGTGAAATTCATCCCCTAGGCTTTGCTGGCCTTGTGCCATGTCACTCCCTTGTGCCACATCACCATGCCATGTCAACATCTTCCATGTATTGCATTAGAGTCCTACATCAAAAATCCACTGCATAGTACATCATGACAACTTATTTTAGTAATATCTTGGCTTTTCCTCAATCTAAACCCATAATTCCAAATGAAAAAGTTCAAGAATAAGTGTCTATGGTATTTAGTTTATATTTAGTTTGATTTTTCTAGAGTTGGGAAATTTTTGGGTATGGGCCATATTTGTAGGCCTTGGGTTTTATTTTTACAAATAAATAAGTCTTATTGAGTTTTTATGTGTGGAATTTGGTTCAATTCAATTATGGCTTGAATTAGGAAAAGTTAGGATATAGGATCTATATAAGTGTATAATACTCAAACAAAGATGGAGTTGATTAATAAAACATAATTTTTATTAGTAAAATTATCCCTTATCTATTAACGAAAGAAGAAGAAGCTATAAAGTGACCAATTGTTAACCTCAAACAAAGATGGAATATGGTGTGATGTGATGGCAAGTGCCTTCTACATAAAGTGACCAATTGTGGGTTCTGGTAAGAATCAGCCTCTTCAAAAAACATTGGAAGTAAGGCTGCCCACCAATCACCTCCCTCAGTCCTCACAAAAGTGGGATTTTTTTTGCATTGGGTATGATCTTTTAAGAGTAGATTGGTATATTCAGGATTTGCTGGACATTATCTGGATCAGTTGCCCAAGGATCTTATTCCTTTAATGTATTTTAGTCTAGTAATATGCCTTTATGTGGGTGTCTATTGGTTATACGGAAAAGTTTATGTTTTCATGTTTGTATTGCTAACAATGAGTTGTGTGTAATTTCTGTGCAACTCTTTCACTCATAGGAGATTAGTTTAATAATAATTCAGAAGCTTTTAAGCTGTTGACAGATTGTATGATGTAGCCATGATCCTTCAATGATGCTGAAGGGTTTGTAGGTTGTGAGGTCTAGAAAATTAATATTCTTTCTCATCTTCTTACAAGTTTTAATTATCTGCAGTGCTGAATTTATTTCAAGTCACTGTCAATCCTTGCTTCACTACTAGATAATCCCTGCTACAACTGTAATAATTTCTAACCTTAAAAAACTAACAACCTTAATCCTGAAAAATAGCTGCTATCCTTAATTTTCTGCAACATGGTTCCAACTTTTCATCAACCTTTTGCCTACTGAAGTCAACTTAATAAAAAACCATAACTCCCCAAGAAAGCCTTATGGACCTTGCTCACCTCATAGAGATAAACAGCGTACGTTGACTCAGTTTTATTTCTTTCATCACCATGCCCAGATATCAGCTGCTTCAATCACATTCCGGAAGGACTTCCATTTGTTTAAAAGAGAGAGTGGGAGCATTACTGAGGCAGTTTCATGCATGCATCTTGCAGAGGCAAGAGAGTATACTTATTCAAAAATTTCAGTTGCATACTTGAAGGAGTATATAGGGCTTTGGTGATATAAGAGATGGAGGGAGACTTTTTTATTTCTAAAGAAATTATGACATAAAATAAAAAGAATATGGAGTTAGGGTTGGAGGGTGTATAGCCCATATGTCAATTCATTATCAACTTTTTCCATTTGCGACCAGGGTTGTAAATTTTATCTTGCATGTCACTTCTGAGGAGAAAAAGGAAAAGAATGACGCTTATTTATCAGGAAGCCTATATACGTTGAACTGGATTTTTCATAAGAGATGCAGTCTCAGGTTACTTTAATCTCTGATGTTCTCTTTTTTAAGATCTTACTTGTATGTATTAAAAAATTTGGGACTAAGACTTTGCTGCTGCTGTTGTTGTTGTTGTTGTGCTTGTATATATGGAAAACTTACATTCTAATCAATCACTCCCCCTCTCTCCCTCCCCTTCCAACACAAGAAAAAGAAGACTTGCTGGTAATCATGTATGATACTGATCCTATTGATGGACCAGGGGCTTCCCTTTGTTGGAGACAAAACTCAGACCAACTATCAGTTCCCAAAATCTTGTAATAGATGGGATGTACCTATAACTATCAATCATAAGTTTATGGTAGGATCATTTGGAGAGTGAGCCCTTTCTTTACACTAGTTCTTGTGTTATGAAATTAGTAGCTCTTTCCATTTCTTGAGAACCAACCTGCTTGAGCTAATTGATGAGTCCTTGGACAAGGTGCCACTTATGAAGGGCTTAGGCATTTTGCTCAACTTGTTTCATGAAAAAATGGGGAGTGCCATTGCGAGTTATGTTTTACTTCCTTTTCTTTATATTTTACCTACTGTTCATATTTATATTTCAATAATCCCGTACAATTCACATATAAATTTTTTCGTTAGTGTACATGTAATGTAGTTGTGGTATTTAATTCGTCATTGCTGCTTGTAGTGAGGTTTGTCATCCATCACAGCCTGAGTAAATCAATGGAGACATACTATCAGGTTTTTTGTTTTTTTCTTTATCCAACTATGTTCACCGTGTTCCGAAATGCTCTATTCTCTCTGTAACCTCTCTTACTGCAGGAAAGTGGCCGAGCTGGACGAGATGGACTCCCTTCTGAATGCTTACTCTACTTCAGGCCTGGTGATGTTCCTAGGCAGGTAGATTTCCTTTGACATTCTGTGTTTTTTTTATATACTTTGGTCAACTAATCTGTAATCTATGAATTTGAAATTCTCTTAATAGAGTTCTATGGTGTTCTATGAGAATTCTGGATTGCAGAATCTCTATGACATTGCACGATATTGTCAGGTACTGTTCTCTTATTGTCATAAAGATTTTGCTTGTTTTAGTTTCTGAACAGCATTAAATTAACCTTTATTTTGTTAACTTTGTTCAATTGAATGCATGCTTTATTTTGAAAAGGGCTTGTATACATATACTTGTCTTTATTTTATCCTTTTCTAATAAATCTTTTACTTATATAAAAAAAAACACATCTTACTTTTTTTAATCCACAGCCAAACGATTCAAAATTTGCTTAAGTTTTACCGTTTATTTAAAGATCAATCTGACTAAAAAGCTATAACCAGTTATTGGTTGGAACATTTTTATGATTTCTGCTTTTAATGATACTATTTTCTTTTACTGGTAGGGTAGATGTGCACCCAAAACTTTACCCTCCATCTCATTGTTGTGGGAAGTGTCATTTGAGTTAGGTTAAAATATGATTTAGGCTGCGTTTGGTTTAATGTAAATCGAATTCCGAGTGTAAAATGAATGCAGGGGAAAGTGAATTCCCGTAAAGAAAATGAAATTCGGGTGTTTGGTTCTGCAATAGAAAATAGTCCGGAAAACGATTTTCAGTGTTTGGTAACATTCTAAAAATGTTTTTTTCCTACAAATTTTTCACATTTTCTCAACATCCAAACAAATTTTATTACAAAAAATTTCAAAATATACACTTAACATAACCAAAAATCAAAATAAAAACATTGAGGGAGAGGAAGAGAGAGTGAGATTGGAGGGAGAAAGAGTGACAGAGTGAGGGACAGAGAGATAGATCGGGAAAGAGAGAGATTAGAGTGTATGGAGAACGGCGGCGGCCAGATCGGCATCATTGAGCAAGAGGGAGAACAAGATCGGTGTGTCGAGAACGAACTCGGTCTTGGGTGGTGACAATCTAGATGGCGGCACCGATGAGCTTCTAGTGGCGACAATGGGTGCGATCTTGCCGGTGCTGGGGTGCGACGAGACCGGTGCGATCTGGGGTTGGGGGGGTGGTGTGATCTAGGGTTGCTTTTAGTGCTCGGTCTTCTTGCTATTTTTCTCTCTCTCTTATATTTTCCTAGGGTGGAAATCATTTGAAGGTAAAATAAAACCTGAAATTCATTTCCGGCTTGCTAGGGTTATTTTACAATCAACACAGAAATTGATTTCCGTTTGACCCAATTTTCTGTGCTTACCAAACACATAGGCTGGTGTAAAATGATTTTCTGAAATCCTTTTCAGCCAAAAAAAATGCAGCCTTAGTCCTTGAATTTCATGTTAGGTTTCATTTTCATCCCTGAACTATTTATTGTGTCAATTTGTTTGTGATGTTTTGAAATCATTTCATTGATGTCCTTGCCGTGTCTTGCTGTGACTGTGAAGGAGAATTGTTGATGAGGTAGTCATTTCTTTTCCCACCTGTGATTTTATTATTGACGTGGCATGCCAAGCGTTAACATGGTTCATTTATTCAGTAAAGATGGCACCATGTGATATACATGTGATTCCACATTAGTTAGCAGTCCTAAGTAAGGCAAGTGCGTGTGGCAGAGCTCTTGTCTGATTTTTTTTTTTTTTTGAGCCTTACGGTGGCCTAAAGTATCATATTAGCTGTTAGCAACACAAGGAAAGATGGGAAAAAGTTATGCAGTGTTGACAACTACTGTTCACATAATGATGGCAAGACAAAACAAGGGTTCTCAATGCATTAAGGACTGAGTTGACACAATCAATGGTTGAGGAACAGGAATGGAATCTAGTACATTGTTCAAAGACCAAAATTGTATTACGAACAATAATTTACTTTGTTAATGATTAATTTAGCTTAAGATTTGCTTCTAGTTCATTGTTGATTCTATGTTTAGTAACATTTTGAAGCTGGATGAAGTTTAAACGCTTATGATCAAGCGTATTTGTTATTCTTGCAATTGAACTGGATTGACAGCAAAATTAGATCTTTTTCAAAATTTTATTTTTTTGTATATTACTTTTATAGAAAAGTATATGGCCAAGTCTACCTTCGAAGACCAAGCCATTGTCATCCATATGTGATAGGCAAATCAGAACCTTGAGCCTTTTCTTGTCTTTGTTGTCCTACTAGCTGTTTTAAAGTTTATTAATATTTCTAGCCTTACAATTATTAAAAAAGAATCCCTAGCCTTGCATCCTTTATGCATCTGAATTTATACCAGATACATGGTT
This sequence comes from Quercus variabilis, assembly GCA_030445155.1. Classification (NCBI taxonomy): domain Eukaryota; kingdom Viridiplantae; phylum Streptophyta; class Magnoliopsida; order Fagales; family Fagaceae; genus Quercus; species Quercus variabilis. The sequence continues at coordinate 1,904,980 of CP129456.1, forward strand.
AACTACATGTGAAATATATTTTAAGTAGCTTTCATTTTTGTTGCAGTCTAAAAGACAGTGCCGTCGGAGTGCCTTTTTCCGGCATTTTGCTGAGCCATTACAGGATTGCAATGGTACTGTTTGGAGTTAGTTTTTTCTACCATAATTGCTTTTCTTCTGTCATCTGGGTTTTTCAGATTCTTAAATAATGTAAAACTTAATTAAAATTGTCTCAGGGATGTGTGACAATTGTGCATTCTCAAGTGACGTGAAGGAAGTGGATGTCACTCGTATGTTTCACAAACCTTTGTTTAAAATAACATCTAACTATTCTTTTATGGCTCAAGATATTCCTGTATTGTTTCTTTGTTGGGTTTCTTTATCTTGAGCATCTAACTAGTATTTTTTGCACTACTTTGGTAGATGGCTCTGCCACTAATGTTTCTGGTTTGGACACTATTAATTTTACTTCCACTTTTTCATGATCTTCAGTCCTATATTTTCCTTAATTTCCATTTAGTCTCATTTTTGTAAGTAAGCTTGTGTTGCAATATTCTTACCTTCATATTGCATCTTTTATGATCTCTCACGGTTAGATGGTGGTTAGATTGGTGGCGGACTTTATTATCTTGATTTATGCAACTCTTCCTGTTCAAGTACCCTTTCTTCATCCATTTCTTCTCTTTAGCATCGTTGTCTTCTCAGTCATCCTTCTCTTTAGATCCTGAAGCTGTTAGTTCCTTCATGTCATCAAGTTGCATCCATGCAATGTGAAGCGTTTTAATTCAGGAAGCATCACAGGTTGTCCTTTGTGTCTAAGAGTGAGTTGTGTCAATAATTTTTTTCACTTAGTACATCAGATATTTGGGTTCCAAAAAGGCAATAAGAGTCCATCATATTCTCTTTGTATACGTCTTGTGCACTTGGGCTGTGCCTGTTTTTCTTTAATGAAATTTAGTTTTACTTATATATAAAAATAAATAAATAAAAGTGTCCCATCATATTTGGGCTTTAGGTATTTTGTAATTTTTGTTTGATACTTCGATTTGTATCTTTATATTTGATAATGCTTGTTTATATTTGATAGAAATTTTTTCTCAATTTCTTGATGGTCACAGCATTTAATGCATAATTCATTTATTTTTTTTACATACAATAAAATGGTGTGCAAAAGTGTAAGTTGAGACATTTTTTGGAGAATACCTTTGCACTTTTATTCCATGCTAGCGTTCCAAAACCATATTGGAGTGATGCAGTGCCGACAGCCTATTATCTTATCAATTGCATGCCTTCTGTTGGCTTTGGTGCTTATATCCCTCATGTTATCTTGTCTTCTGGTAAAGTCTTGTTCCATTTATCTCCTAAGCTTTTTGGGTGTATTTTCTATTTTCACATCTTAGGTCCAGGAGGTGATAAACTTGATCCTAGATCTCTTAATGTATTTTTCCTAGGTATTCTTGTACTTAGAAGGGATACAAGTGTTATTCCCTTACACTTTGCCATCATTTTTTAGCGTTGATGTCACTCTTCTTGAGTTGACCTTATATTATTCTTCTAGTTTTGATAATTCTCCTCCACATGTACCTTGCCTCCATTCTCTCCTCCTGCCACTATTCCCAAAAAACTATTTCTAGTGTATAGTCCTTAGCAACCAAGTCCCAATCCACTTTTTGATTGTGATGCTCTTCCTACTATGCTGCATAAAGATAAATTTACTTGTACTTGTCATCCCATTTCCCAGTTTGTAACATATGTCTCCACCTTTTTGTGCTTTTATTTCTTGCGTAAATTATAGGGTCAATTTTGGTTTCAAATTTAATAAATTTTGATTTGGTCTTCGAAAATTTGAAAAAATGGTACAATATCAAAAAAATTTTAATATAATAATATCTTATAAAAATCAACACATCATTCATATTATATTATATTATTTTTCTTTATTATTTGGTAAAAAAAAAAAAAAAACCCAGCGTTGATTAACAAAGAAAAAAAAAGACACTATTTGATTAAAAGGAAAAAAAAAAAAACTCATTGAAAGACATCGAAACCATAGCTTCCTTGAGATACAGGAGGAAGAAAAAAAAAAAAAAAAAAAGGAACAACGTTAAGCACACAGACACAGTGGAGAGGGAGGGGCAGATTTGGTGTTTTCCCTCTTACCCTACTCCTCAGTTTCTCTCCTAAATCACCCCAAATTGGGGAGATAAGATTTTGGTGGGCCCAGAGAGAAAATACCTAGGCCCCACCAGGATCTCTCCAATTTTCCACCCCAACCAAACAACCCAAAAAACCCTTTTCTCTCCCCTATTTTCTATCCTCCCTGTTTTCACCCCAACCAAATGGACACTAAGTCTATCCAGGAGTCTTTATCATCTGTTCCAGGCTGGAGAAAAACATTCCATCAGAATGATACTTGGGACATAGTTTCTCTTCCATCCAGAAAAAAAAAAAAAAAAAAAAAAAAAAAAAAACTATTGTTGGTTATCACTGGATGTATACTGTGAAGAACTTGCTGGACAGTTCTATTGAGCATTTGAAGGCTCAACTTGTTCCTCCCATTCTTGAGTTTTTAAAATTTTAATTTTATTGCTTCCCTTTCTATGTTGTTAAATATATGTATGTCTCACAATTGATGATTATAGGTTTCTATATTAATATGAGCATTGTTTGCAGGTCATGCACAACTTATGGTTTCTTTGCTGCAAGATGTGCAAGAGAATGATCAGAGAATGACGATGTTACAATTGATAGACAAAATGAAAATAAAGCACAAGGAACTAGGTTGGTTTTATACCTTTAATTCATTGTCCACTCTGTTGAATATGAATAAGCTGGATATCATGTATAAGCAGAGCTAGGCAACCATAGATATCATGTATATGTTAGTATTACCAGTATATGATACTGCTGCTATTTTGCTCATGGCTGATTTTTTAACGATACTGCTGCTATTTGCTCATGGCTAATTTTTTATTTGAAGACTTTGCCTATAACATACGTATTGATTACTTAGTGAAGTGGAAAAAAAAAAGGATCAAATACTTATTGGTTGCATCTTTTGAAGATGGGACTGTGCAAGAGTCAGATTTCCAGCTGGGATAAAGTGTGGTTTGAATTATCTATAAGGCAAAGGATTAAAGACCATCAGAATGGTGGTTTTTGCTACTACCATCTATCAGATTTGGCTCCAAAGAAATAATAGTATGATTCTCTTAGAGAGGACTGTATTGTCAAGAATATTAGGGATGTTGTAAGGTTTAGAATTAGTGGTAGTGGGAACTGGTAAATTCAAAAACTCCCTGCAGAACAGGGCGTTATGTGCCGTGTTGACTGTGGAGGATTCCTAGATCTATTCTTTATAAGGCACTTAGTAATGAGGATGGCTCCTCTTGCACTATACCTATAAAAATATGCAGTAGTAGGCGGGTATGGGCCCAGCAACTAGATGGGCTTCTCGAAAAAGATTCTCTGCAATTTACATCATGAATTGGTTTTATTGTTAATGCCTAACACCATGTTCCTTCTATAGTTTTAGGTATTAGTAACCATATTTTGAAAGATGTCTTATAAAGCAATGGTCAATGCTCCTAATATTTCTTTCAGGATTGTTTTGACGAATCATAACCGATACATGAAGCTCTCCTCCTTTTGTTCTTCAAAATTCATGTCATTTTTATTAATCCTTACATTGTATCTTTTTTCTTTCTTTCTTATTTTAATGCACTGCTTGAAGCCAATACTTTCTGTCTATCATATGGTAATTTATCGTATTACAAATTCCCTAGGTTCTGAACTGAAGAGAGAGGAAACAGAACAACTTGTCATAAAGCTTATATTAGATCGTATATTGGTAAGAATCTCCTCTCTTGACCTTATATATATTTTAAAATCTTGATAACTTTTCTTGATGAACTGCTAAAAGCTGTGCAGAAAGTTGCGAAAATTTTATTTGTTAATTACATTCAATGTGCTACAAAATGTGCAAAATTACCATGTTCTGAAAGGGGAGAAAAAAAAAAGTTTGAACAAAATAGACCTACTAGTTGATTATGGCATTTTATGTTACAGTCCTTTCTGCGCACATTGTGCACAACTGATAGGATTTCCAATACATAAATCGAATTTCACATTTTTCTAACGAATAATTTTACATTAGAATTTGAAGCAGTAGTGAATAACCATTTGCAATATGGGTGTCAGTAGAGAATGTTTTTCATCTGTCTGACACAATCATTAGTTTTTTTTTTTTTTTTTTTTTTTTTAAGTTAAGTTAAAAAAGAGAGCTAACTGTTGAGTTCACTGCCCCAGGCCCACTTGAACCCTACTCATGAATAGCGTGGGACCATCCTCTCAATTAATGGGGAGTGCCAATGCTTGAAATCTCAACCTGGGACTCACAAGTTGATGAGTTGGAGGGCTTCCTACCACTAAAGCACCTCTGTGGGTGGTGTATAGCAAATTCACTAGTTTGCCCAACGTGGCAAAAGAAATTAATAAAATTAATTTCCATCATGCTAGATGTCAAAGTCTATAAATGTCACCCTAATAGCTCTGCATGTTTTAATTATTGAGCATAAAATATCAGGAATTTTAATGTTAATTTCATACGTCTAAATTTGTTCTATAAACAGAAAGCTAGCCACGGCATGAAAAAAAAAAAAAAAAAAAAAAATCATTAACAGACATATGAACCCACAAAGATGAGCAGCAGAGAGTGTAACACACAAAAAGACCCTGCTTACTTTCTTAAGACACAGATGCGCACAAATACACAGACACGTGCAAAAATAAATGTGTTTGAATGATATCTGGGTTTGTGAGCTTTTGAATTGAACCTTGGTTAGGTTGGGCTACTTCTATATTAAACAAGTAAAGCCAAGCCTTAAGCCAAGTGTTTGTGACAAGCTTGTGAGCACTTTGCATTTTTAACCAGATTCTTCCTACCTTGGTCTTTTAAAAATCAAAGGGGTGTGCCGGTGTGGAATGCTAACTTGTAACTGGGCTATTTTTGGTAATGCTGTCTAATTGGATGTCCATTGTAGGAAGCCATTCTGTTTTTTCAATCTATGATTTAATGGATTTTTGTAACTTATGTACTTGATTGTTATGATCCCCAGCTGTATACGTTGTGTATACTTGGGTGATTCTTTTTTATGATTTGAATAAAATTTACATCACTTATTAAAAAAAAAAAAAAAAAAAAACTGGGCTATTTTTGGTCTATAATACAGAATTGTTGTCCAATTATCTGTATCTAAAAGATCTGTAATATGATAAAATCTGCCTTTAAAACTCTAGTCTTTCAGTTGACCAATTGAAAATTTGCTCTTATTTCAACTCTGCATTTATCAGTATTTTATATGGAACCAATGTATTCTTGATGTAGAAAGAAGAATTTCAGCATACAGCTTATGCCACAAATGCTTACGTAACATTAGGGCCATTTGCCAAGCAAGTCTTACATGGTAAGGGTTCTTCATTTTGAAAGAAAATGCTTGCTCATAAGCAGTTAAATTTCTGGAATTGATAGTCTATGAATTCTGTTACTTCGAACCCCTTTCATGATATTTACAACAGTTATTTGCAGAAGGTAGCCATAAGTTCAACGGGGGTATTCTTGTTATGAACCTCACCTGTTAGCATCTTTTTCGTTGTGTACTCCATGTGGTACTTCCACTCTCTCTTGATGTTTTTAAGTCGGCAGGACTTACCTGAACTAATAGGATATTCCATGGCAGTAGGTGCCTTTCTAATGGTTCAAATCATAAATCTTCAGATTGAGTTGCTATATTTTTCGTTCTTGGATTGATTCTTCAATTTGTGAGAAACATTCAGCAAGGTAGACTCTTGAAAATATAATAATTAGATCGGATTGCTCCCTGCCTGAGCTGTTTATGGACGTATTCCCTTAAAATGATACATCTTGAACACACACACACACACACACACACACACACACACATATATATATATATTGCTGTTTCTCCTTACATTCCTGAATGAGCTCAATTGGATTACTGCTGTCGTTTATTTTGAACTTATTTTCTCTTTCAGTCCACCATTATCTACTTGTCTCAGTAATATTTTTCAAAAAAGGAATTTTTTTATAATAGGCCTAAGTGCATTGCTTACTTTTTGTCTAATGCATGTAGGAAAGAAAAATGTGAAACTTGAAATTTCTAGCGGAGAGAAGAATACAGCTAGTCTGAAATCAGCCAAACGCAGTCTTTCATCCTCTGTTTTGGAGTTCAAGCTTGATGAGCTTCGGAAAGAAGTGTCTGCGATCCATGGGAAAATATTCCCTCATTCTGTCCTGTCTACTCAACAAATCAGCATGATAAGTGCGCAGAAGCCAAATTCATTGGAACAGGCAAGTTCACTAGTCCAATTGGTTTTGAGTACTAATCCTTCAATGAGTTTGTTTCAATAATGTCTTGGTTTGTTGATCTTGTGGCTTGTGCATCTAATATGGTTATGAAAGCCAGAATAACATATTCATTTGAAGTTTTGAACTAAGGAAATGGGGGGTGGGGGTTCAAACGCATTGTGCGAAATGTAAATATGTAGTATCAGAAATATCATGTAAATGCAATTTTCACAATATTTTTGTTCAGAGATCTTTCAAAATTTGATCATCACCCTTGATTGTGAAAATTTAGTACAAATATGATAACTGTGATGTGACACAAATGTGAAAATTAAGGTCTGGGGAAAATATTTGTGAATCTAAAGTTTTTGGATGAATGTGAATCTAAACTAAAAAAAAAAAAATTATGTGTATTAATAGGAACCTGTAGCAATTTTGAATTCTCAAGCTTCGGAACTGAATTGTTCATTTCTTTTCTTCTACTGAAATCACAGTCATAACATATCAAATTTTTCTTACAGTTGGAGAAAATCATTGGGAAATTGAAGACAGAGAAGTATGGAAGTAGAATTCTTGAACAAATTGAGAAGTACCGCGATTGTGTTCAGACTGATGAGTTAAATGAAGGGCAAGGCAGTCAAAATAGAGGCACCAAACGGCAGAAAACCAAAAAGGATCAGACTGATGAGTTAAATGGAGGGCAAGGAAGTCAAAATAGAGGCACCAAACGGAGGAAAACCAAAAAGGATCTCGTTGTCATTGAAAGCAGTGATGACGAAGCATGATAGGATCAGTATTTTATAAATTGAAAGAGGATCAGTAATTTAGAAATTGAAGAGGCGATTTTGTCATTGCCTCATTCCTTCACCACCCCTTTTGGAGAGGTAGGAGTCCTACCTCATGTATGTTTATAACTTGAATATTTATTTGAGACCTACCTTATTCCTTCACCACCCCTTTTGGAGAGGTAGGAGTCCTACCGTAGGACTATGTACACTCTCATGTATGTTTATAACTTGAATATTTATTTGAGACCGTGAGGTGATCTTGATTGTTGTTAAAGTTGAGTTCCTTGGTGGAAATTTAATTTAATTTTTAACTTATAATTTAGAAAGGGAGGAGATGGGTGTGTGGTGTCGAGTTTGACAAACTATATGAAGAAATTGAAAAAAAAAAGAAAAAAGGCTGTTATATACTTTCCACTTCCTAAAATAAATTTTCTAGAGCCATTGGAAGTTTTTACTTTTACGTTTTTATTGTTTTCGGCCAATTGTGTGACAGGTCGAACGATCTAGATTATGGAAAAATAGTTTAATTTAATTTTATTATTTTACAATTATGGGAAAATCATGATTTATAAGCTCAAAGTTACAACGAGGTTTGAGGAATTTGAATCTTGAATGTCTTGAATGTCTTCAATGAAAACCCCTACAGGTGTCAATTAATTTACAAGACTACAAGACTCTTGGTAACAACTTGTTGCTTGTGCAAATATGCGAGAATAATTGAAATTCTTTAAATTATGAAGTCAATTACATAAATATTAGTTTCTAATCAGTTTAAAAAATAGAATTATATTATTATGTTTTAATGTGATTACTCATAAGTTGATGTCTTGTTAAAGTTATTTAAAAGGGGCTTCAAGTTCTTAAATTAGTGAAAATATTTGGTCTAATGATGTATAATTTTTGGTATTTATCGTTATGTATCCTTTTTTTTTCCAAAATTAATAATTCCTCACTACAATTTGTAATGCTATGTAGGTACTTCATTTTGCAACATTTGTTTGACCTCATCAAGGGCAAAACTGCAGTTGCACATCTTGATGGTAAAATTGTAATTTTGATTGTCAAATATCCTAAACATTCATATAAAGTAAATCTTGAAGTCCATAATGATCAAACCTGTGTCATGTGATTCATTCGAACCATCAGATTAAAAGTTAATAGACAAATCAAGTTTAAATGATTAACATGCATCCCTATGATTGGGAAAGGTGAATAGTTTAAAAAAAAAAAAAAAAAAAAAAAGAAGCTAGCTTTTTAAGCCAATGCCAAACGCACAATTAGTCAAGGAGCAACTCTTTCATGGGTATGGTGTGGAGAAATCAATCCAATCACATAATAACACTGGCTCCTCCCTCCCAAGTCCAATCCCTACCATCCATAACCATCACGATCTCACCCTTTAAATGATAAACCAAAACAGCTAACATCTCCTGCTCCCATCCTATGGAGTCAAATCCCAATCAAACCTCACAACTCCTCCATTCTCACTATTGGATCCAGAGGCTTGGGCCATCAATCTCATGGTGCCCTTCTGACTTCTAAGCACTGATATCGGAGGTGGGTCCTAATTGGTTTCGTCTACTCTAGGGTCTAATGATCATTTCTCTCTCTCTCTCTCTCTCTCTCTCACAAAGGTTTGAGATTTCTTTTTGTTTTGTTTTTCTAGCGATGGGTATATGACATTACTAAATTTGCTAAAATGAAAATTCATGAGTGTAAGTCCCACTACCCTAAAGTTTAACAAGGTGTCAGGGTATTTTTTAAGGGATGGTGAAATCTGACACGACCTGTGAACCTAACATGACTAACCCACTTATAAACAAGTTATGAGTTGAGGATAAATGGGTTTGGGTCATATTTAGGTTGACACGGCTAACTTGTTTAATAAATGAGTCATGTTCATATTCAACATGCGAACCCGTTTGACCTATTTGACCCGTTTAGCTTATAAAGTTATTAGTCATTTTGATATTATTGCTTAATTTATGGTTGTTTTTATATGTTTATAACTATATTTATCATTGTAATTGTATTTTAATTTTAGATATATGGGAATTGATGAAAATTTTATAAATTAGGTATGACCTATTAATCAAATAGATTATTAAACAAATTATTAAACGGGTCATTTGTATTGATCTTTATATGACTTGTTAATTAAATAAATTAAACGTGTTAGGTCAGGTTGACTTGTTTAACAAATAGGCCGTGTTCAGGTTGAGAATTCCTAACACATTTACTAAACAAGTTGGGTTCAAGTCAACCCATATAGATGAATACTCATGACTCGATATGACACGAACTCAACTTGCAAACACGAATTACCTCCCCTAATATTTTTCCCATACAAGCTACATGGATGCCCCTATGTGAATCTTACATATTGGATGCTCTAAATTGATGCACTGTAAGCTCAAAATTTTTTGCAAGCCCAATCCATTATAGTCTATCCTTTCTTGATTTGCAGGTTATTTCTTAATTATAAGAACCACTTTTTTTTTGGTGGTATTTGTAGAATTACTCTTACTAGGGTGGCAATTGAGCGGGTTTTGAGTTTGATCATATATGAGTTGGATACATAATTACCCATTTATTAACCGATTAAATATATATTAAATACTCATTACCCATCCAACCCATTTAATTTTTGTAAATCACTCATTTAGCACAAAATGACCCAAATACCCTCTTGACCTCCAAAATGACCAATATACCCCCCTAAATGCCCAAAATTTCCAATATATCCTTGGACTTTCAAAATTATCGTAATACCCCTAGAATGTCCCCCCCCCCCCCCCCCCCAAAAAAAAAAAAAAAAAAAAATCCTAAAATGCCCAAAATTATCCCAATTTCCCCCAAGCAATAACACTTGATTAGTACCAAGTAGCTTCTGTTTTTTTTTTTTTTTTTTTTTTTTTTTTCCTAATAAGCAAATCAATAAAGTCAAATTTTCTGTTCATGTATGTTACAATTTGTTTACTAAGAAATCACTTTTCCACGAGTTCACATATGAAAGGATAAATAATTCACTAGTTTGATATGTATATGCAACAACTTACTATTGATATAGTGATTTCTATCTCATAATATATATATATATATATAACTTGAAATGATATATAACATACTCTCATGCGTGGTATCCAAAAAAAAAAAAAAAAAAAAAACCCTACTCTCATGCATTGCAAACAGGTCTCTCGTTGCAAAGTATCTAAAGGAAGCAGACAAACTACAAAGATACAAGAAGTATCAATTTGGCTTTCAAAAGGTAGGACTTTGACTACTACTTACTCTGCTACTTAATCATTACATAAAGTAAAAAATTCATTTTAAAAGAAATTTACTGCAATGTGTTTCCCTGACATCATCTATATCTGAATACCATCATGGCAAAAATTGAAAAAGATACAGTGTAAAGCAGCTTGCAATGGGTCTGCATGTTTAGATCATTCATTGCTCCATCTCTAGTGGCAACTTCTAACTAGTAGAAATTTTTTATTGTCCCTTCTGTAACTCCAATGGCAACTGAAATATTTGCATTTGCATGGTATAACTATTAGCAATAAAAAAGAAAAAAAAAGAAAAAAAAAAAGAGATGTTCAAAAGAGCACATCTCTTTGCACAGACAAACAGATACATAGAAGCCATCAACAGATTATGCTACAAGAATAAAGACTCTTTCATATGTCCACCACAACTGCAAGTCTTAAAAGATCAAACATGCAGGAAACATATATTGCAAATTGAGGTCTATTAATTTTCTACAATGCGTTGTTATGCCAGACCAAAGAATCAAATGACCAGCTACAATTAACTTCAAGTCGGTTAACACATGACAGGAGAAAACAAGGCGTTTTGCAATGCAACATAAAAAGGTTAAAGGATATGAGTATAATTTATTTAAGAAATAGATTTCAGTCAAAAGAAGTCACTGTCAAAGAACTCGACCTACTGAAGTACCAAAAAAAGGTGTGCTGTGCAGGTTGGTTAATCATAACTTACACTACCATATCTAGGTGTTGCGCCATATGTAATAATTTTTAATGATAGAAATTAAGAGTAAAAAAAAAAAAAAAAGACAATTTTCAATCGCAACCTTCAAATAGAAAAAGTTGAAAAATTAAAATTAAAAAGTGAAGTAAAATATTTGGTAAGAGAAATAAGAGTAAATCCATGTGGTGCAATATCCTAAAAATTGCATGTGATGTCAATTTGTAATTCAGCCACCTAGAGAGAAGCAATCAAATAGTCACAAGCCAAGCATCAGGATGGAAGACATTGCCACGAGATAAGATTTGAGGAGGATAAATTTACAAGCATCCTAGGTTACAATAATTCTCACGGGGTACCCAATATATCAAAACAGAAAGACCAAAACTTTAAATTAAAGTACTACGAAGAAGAAGAAGAAGAAGAAGAAGAAGTAGGCCCAAGGCCATTGATATTTGTATTCTGTACAACTCTGAACTTTAATGTTGGAACCCTCATCATCAACTACACCAGTCTCTGTTGAAGGGTCTTCGTTACTCAAAACTTAGCATGGGAATCTATGCACGTGAGGACTAATAAGAAAGAAAGAAATAATTAAATAAGATAATAAAGAGGTAATTATTATTATTATTATTATTATTATTATTATCTATATATATATATATATATTATGTAAAAAACCAATGCTTCTGAATCTCTCACAATTTTTCACGTCAGCACAATATTTAAATAAAATTATCATTTTATTTAAATAAAATTATTTTTATTTAGTCTAAACTTAATAAGGAGTGAAATTTTATCTCTCTAACAAGTTTATCTTAAACTCAAACTTATCATTATCATTTTTTTAAAAACAAAATTATTTTTGTTTAGTTCAAACTTAACAAAGAGTGAAATTCTATCTCTCTAACAAGTCTAACTTAAACTCAAACTCATACATTGATTAAAAAAAAAAAAATTGAATAAATCCTATATTAAAATTATCCTACACGTGGCTTTATTTGGATAAATATAAAAATCATCAATTATTGATAAAGTTCAACTTATTTGGATAATAAAACAATTCTACTGCAACTTCTTTAAATAGTCATTTTCGTACATAAATAGGGGTGTCAAATGGGTGGGTTTGAGGTAGGCATAATTAGGTTGGGCATATAAAACTCATTCACCCATTAAAATTCATTTAACTAATTGCTTCTAACCCAAACCTAACCTAACCCAATTATAATGGGTAAACCCCAATCCACACAATTATCAAAATTACCAAAATGCCTCCTAAAGTGAAAAGGACCAAAGTACCAAAATATTTTAGTTTGCATTTTTTTAATGACACATCACCATTTTAATTTTTCGTCACTTTCTCGTCAATTTTCTCACTCTGCTCCTCTTTGACTTTCTAATCTTGCTCATCCAATTTCACCACCTTCACCTCCTTGCTCTTCTTCGTCTCGGCCTTGGCGGTTGAGTCCGCGTGATCTTGTTCATTGATCATATCGTACTTTTTCTTCGGGGCCACAACTCGCCGGAGCTCGACCGCAATGTTGGCGATGGAGTGGTACTTTTGCATTTGGAGCACTGGGATCTAGTTTAGCCTTCGGTGGTGTATTGTAACAAACACTGTGTCATATTCCATGGAGTAATATTCTGTTTGGCTATGGAGAAAATGCTGGAAAAGATGAAGAGAATTGTATTTTGAGTTTCAAATGTTCTCTTAACGTATTTCTTTAATATTTCGACTCTATTTGGTTACCGAGAAAATCATAGGATGGTTAATTTTCATTCGTTTAGTCCAATTTTTATTATTATTATAAACTACGTTTTCTTCTTCTTCTTCTTCTTCTTCTTCTTCTTTTTAATTATTTTTTATTTGTGAGTAATATTTCGTTTGGTTGTGGAGAAAATTATAGAAAAGGGAAAGAGAATTTGTATATTTGAGTTTCAAATGTTCTCTTAAATTTCTTAAATAGTTGGACTCTGTTTGGTTATCAAGAAAATCACAGGATGGTTAATTTTCATTTGTTTAGTCCAAATTTTTTATTATTAAAAACTATGTTTTATTCTTTTTTAAAATATTTTTTATGGGAAGAGCTGGGTTGAATTTGGTTATATTATTTTTGGGTTAAATAGGCTTTAATGAGTTTTTAGTTAAAATCCAATAATTACTGAGTCTAATTGGGTTGATGCTTATTTAACCCAACTAATAATTGGGTAGGTTTGTGGGCGGATAAATGGGTTTGGACTTATTTTGTCACCCCTATACATAAACCATCAAACTCTTTTTAGTTGTTTTTTACAAGATAAAAAAATTTACAATAATTGAAATTATTCTTTTGAATGTAACCCATATTTCTTTTATATTTTTCTATTGTTTAGTTATATATATATATATATATTTCTTTTATATTTTTCTATTGTTTAGTTATATATATATATATATATATATATTGTGTTGTTTCAATAATTTTTAAGCAGTGAAGAATCATCTAATTCTTCAATATTTTTTGGTCTTTTAGAAGTTTTAATATTTGAATTTTTGAGTTATTTTTTTGCAGTATTTGAAATTTTCTAAAAAATTTTTGTAAGCAATTTCATGTTCAAGCAATAACTTATTCATCAAATTGTAACACAAATTGAAGTCATATAAGAACAAATTATGCAATGGTGTAATTTCTTAACTAATTTAAGATTTTATAAAATTATTTTAGTTTTCTTTATAAATACGTAGGCTTCCGTGTATTGCCCCGATTAGCAATTAGTTATTATTATAAGCAAATTCGAGGTGAGATTATATGAGAGAGAAATATTAGGAAAAGACCAAAAACAGATGGCTTGCTGAAAATAGAAAGTGACTTTTCGAAAAGCTGAAGGGACATTTTCACAAAGTGTGGAATGCGTGCTGCAAAGGCAACCTTTAAGAACCACTACAAAGCTATTATTTGTCAGTGTCAACCGCCCCACCCAACATTACAACTTTTCTCATTTACTCTCTCTCTCTCTCTCTCTCTCTCTCTCTCTCTAAGTTTTTATTATTATTAGTTTTTACTTACTAGTATTAAACAATTTCACATATCAATAAGTGTGGAATTCTTTTGTCAAAATATTTCTCTCTTGTTTGGTTTGAGAGGAAAATGAGGGAAAGGAAGAGAAATTAAATTCTTTCCGCTGTTTGAATAGTATGATAGAAAAGAAATGAACTAAATTTGTTAAGAAAACTATCACTTGGGTCCACATTTTTTCCTTTCCCCTAATTTATTTTCTCTTCTCTTTCATTTTCTTCCTTCAAACCAAACATAGGATTAGTTAGTGCTGACGTCCAACCAAACCTTTCTTTGTTATATATTAGGCCCTATTAGTTTTTTTTTTTTTTGAGAAACAGGCCCTATTAGTTGAATTTACATGTATGTGTCCACATTATCCGTGTGATCATAAAGCTATGTTTGATTGAGAAAAGTAAAAATGGAACAATAGAAAAAGTTGGGAGGATTAAAAAAGCATTTGTATTATATTTGGTTGGTATATAAGATACAAAAATGGAAGGATGAAAAAAATATATATAATAACTAAGATTTTTTTTTTGTTAAAAGTTACAAAAAGAATTAATATTTTTCTATTAATAAGAACTAATATAAACAGTAATTTTTCAATAGAATATTTGCTTTTTTATTTAAATTAAAAAAAATTATTTGTGTGCATATTAGAGAAAGGCCACATTTCTACCATTTAATTATGCTAGAAGAAAGCATGCCCCAAATTTATTAAAAAAAAAAAAAAAAAGAAGCAAACTTGCCCCGTTCAAAGCAAAGCTCAGTCATCCCCAGTTAAAAACAAACAGCAGTCATACACAATTTAATCAACCAAAAAAAAAAAAAAAAATTCATGCCCATTAAAAAAAAAAAAAAAAAAAAGCAACCAAAAGGTAAGAAAATTGGTAGTTGACCCCTTTGACTTAAGCTATTCAATGTATTCATTTGAAGAGATCAAATTTTAGTGGGCTAGAATAGAAAATTTTGGACCCACCTTTTCCTCCCACTTTTCATTATGAATTAAACAACAGAAAACATGTGTTTTCCATTAATCACATTTCCTCCCAACCAAGCATAGTGTAATGCTCCTTTTGGTGGATAGGAAAGGGGAAACCAAAAAAAGGGATGGAAGAAAAAAAATGTGAAATCCTTAGAATGGATACAGTGGAAAAGAGGAGAAAATAGAAATTTGAGAGAGTTACTAAGGGACCACCACATCTTTCACATTTTGTTAAATTAAAAAAAAATGACAGATGAAATAAAAATATTTAAATCTTAAACGCCACTGTTAAAAACACAAATAAATGTTAGTTGAACTTCCATCTAATTTTTTAAAAATAATAAAGGAAAATGTTACCCTTTATGTAAAACTACTTTTATAGACTCATAATATATTGTTAGCTTATAATAGGGATAAAAGGGAAAAATAATTTATTATAATTATTCTTTCATTACATTTCATATGCAAGCATTAATTTCCCTTTCGTTTTATTTTCTTTTCTCTTCCAAGCCAAACATGGTGTAAAGCATACAATACACATGCCCAAAAGGGAGAGAGATTGATGTAATCATGGACGAGCTATTCTCGGGCTCTCCCCCCACCCCCCTACCCCCACAATTTAAAAAAAAAAAAAAAATAGTATATATTTATGTACTGACTTTAGCAATTTGTTCAATAAAATTATACTTAGTCCCAATAGCATTGATCCTTTTAAATGCCATAAAAAAAGTTATAAATCTAAAATCTAAAACATAATTAACAAGCTTAAAAAAATTAACTCAACAACAAAAATGACGAATAGCAAAACTAAAAATAATTAAGCTCAATCAACTAATTTTACTCAAAATAAACAACCTGAACATTTAAAAGATTTTAACAAAATATTTTTGTCCTTACCCAGTAATAGACGCAAGCATCAAAAAAAAAAAAAAAAAAAAAAAAAAAAAAAAACACCTATCGAGTTTCATTTTCATAAATAATCGCATTGTAATGTATTAAAAAGTAATAATTTTGTATCTTTGTCTTCGTTAATGTTTTGTTAATACTAAATGAATGTTTTTTTAAAAGAGGAAAATGGATGCTTATTTGGAGTTTCATAATGATTTTTTTTTTTTTTAATTTTATACTATGATTTTTTTTTAATACTTCCGCCCCCTTAACTTTAAGTCTTGGCTTCATTCCTAAATGTAATTCTTTCCATTATTCAATAAAGGGACATATTTATGAAAGTTTTCTTATTTGTTCCACAATAAAATATGTGTCAACTCCACTCACTTGCGCACACAACACATTCTCCTAAGATTTTCCTAAACCTAAATTAGCCAAAAAAGAAAAAGAAAAAGAAAAAGATCCTCACACCACTACGTGATTTCATAATTTAATCCTAATTTTTGCTAACTTAAGTATCGATGAGTCCCCTGTTGGAACATTCTGACGATCCTCTGGTGCCATTTCAGTCCTCTGTGTAGGTGTTTATTGACAATTGGATCAACTACATCAACATTCACCTTTGGGGATTATCTATTACTTTGATTTTTATCTTCTAATTAGAATTGTTTGTTTTTTAAGATAATAAAGTTGTTTGACAACCTTAGGTTATTTCTTAAGTAGAGTTGACTTAATTCATGGTTCATATTATTTTTCTATTAGTAGAAAAACACATAAAAAGTTATGGGAAATAGACTTGACATTGAATTAATAAATCTAAGAATATTTTGGGAAAAATGAATAATTCCTCTAATTGATTGTTAGAAGTAAACCAAACAATGAAATTTTATCAAATTCTTAATCAAATCATGTGTAAATATAGTTACACACTTACACTTATATGAAATCAAATTCTCAGGCATCGTTTTTTCAAGAATCTAGATGTTGGGAGGTATAACCAAACTCTACGTTGCCATTAACTTACAAAAGATGTATGGAGACCACATATTGCAATCGTTTAAAAATATTAAAAACTTAATTGACAAAATTAAAAATTTAAGAGCCAATTTAAAATAGGGTTTAACTTCTTCTTTTTTTTTTTTTTTATTATTATTTATTTTCTTTTTCTTTTTCTTTTTCTTTTTTAACTATGTTCGTGACCTATAAAGAATGCAAATAAATGATTATAAAAATAAATAAATAAATAAATAAATAAATTACTACCAGAGTATATGTCTAGAAGTAGAAAGTCATAAAAAGAACATTAGTAGTGTGTCTTCACATTTCTGGTGTGTGAATATATATATATATATATATTGTGAGGTGGAGTTGGATCTGATTTAAGTTTTTTTTTTTTTTTGGATGAACAAGATCTGATTTTAGTATTGATCTGGGCCTTATTGTTGGAAAAACTGGTTTTGCATCTCATACAAAAACCACAGTGGGAGCAACACAAGAATCTACTTCATTCATGATAGATAACATGTAACCTTAAATCTAAAATAAAGAAAAGAAAGCATACCTTAGTGCAGTAAAATTCAAAAACAAGACTTGAGAATACCTTTAACCTTCATCCCAATTCTACATGATGCCCAAGATGAGTGGTCTCTCAATCAGTTCTTGTGTACGTTGATTTCCCTTTGGAAAAGTGTATTTTCAAGTTCCAATAGAGAAAAACTATTTTCTCTTCCTTTTAATCATACGTACGTTTTAACTGCCTTGACAGTTACTTTATTTAATAACTCTTATTAAATAAATAACTAATTATTTAATTGGGTTAGCCTTTTGGGCTAACCCAATTGGGCTTAAGTGTGTGGCTTGAGATGGGACCAAAGGGACTAATAAGACTCTAGCTCCAATGGGCCTCCTAGCTCCAATGGGCCTCAGACTTATCTGTCAACTCTTGACTAGCCCAAAGTTACCATTAATTACATAATAAGTACCACTATGGAAATATAATTGCATTCTAAGCCTTATTAATTAATTATTTTCCAAGACTCTAATATGATATCATTTGACCACTCCATGAAATATCCATAGTGAATAAAGTCATGATAAACTGTCACTTTGTAAACAACTATTTTATTCTTTGAGTACTCAGTTTAATCTTTTAGTTATTCATATTTATAAAATCTAATTTTATAAAATATGAACTATAGTAACTCTTTATTAAAGTGGCCAATCCTGAATAACTAGTTCCCATCAACTTATCTCAATGAGATATTTCGTGTCTCTATTGAAAGAGATTATAGATTCCATACCATTAAAATAGATCTCACTATTGATATATCAAAGTAACCTACATTTCATGATCGGGTTCACTATCCTCTCAGGATTGAGAGTCTATGAAATTAGAAGTCATGAAATTAATTATTCATGTGACAGTTGTTAATTGAATAATTAATCTCACAATGGTCCAGTTCAATATGTCTTACACACTTAAGATATATTAACACATCAACTAGAAATCTCTACTTCCATAATCAAGACAAACCATCTTAGTTGATATGTTATAGTTTTCGCACATAAAACGCTCAATTTCATCACCAGCTACAAACTATATTTTGAGTTTACAAAGAACTTGTAATTTATATCATCTATAACTAAATCACATACAATCCATCTCAAGGACTATGATAATGTCCCATTAGTTTATTTATAAATAGTCTCATATAATTCAATAGTTTAATTGTTTATAACATGCCAATAAATTTGATTTTAGGGCACAAATCCTAACAATCTCCCACTTGTCCTCAAAAACAATTTTGCATATATCTGACACTTATTTCCCTTTAGAGTAAGTCATAGTTACTCTAAGGCAAGGTCTGGAAAGAAGTTTCGGCTAAATTTATTGCATAAATTATCTTTTCTACTACTACATCCCAAGCTCTAGTATCTCTCTATTAAGATGATACTTACGCTTAATGTGTATTTTCACCACTTAGAGTGAGCACATATTTTGAAGTCAAATTTGATGAATCACAATCAAACTACAAGTCAGTATTTGTACAACTAGTAATCATCAAATCCTCACTTTGGTGGATAAGCATATGATCTCCCGTTCTCCTAAAGTACTTGAGTGTATGCTTTACTCCCACTAAATTAAGTAATGCTGGATTTTAATTGACATTTGCTTACCATGCCCACTGCAAAATTGATACTTGGCCTAGCATATAGCATAGCATAACTGAGACTTCCTATTAACATAGTATAAGGAACCGTCTTCATATGCTCTTTCTTTTATAAGTCTTAGGACTATAGTCCTTTACAAAAGAACTTCAAACTTAAAAGGAAGGAATCCTTTCTTGAAGTATCACATGCTATACTTATCTAGAATCTAATATATTTAAGGAGTTTGAGATAGACCCAACATCCTAATTTTTTACTCTTATCAAAGTTTGACTCTTAGGATATGACCAATCTAACCCAAGTACTTTATATCAAATTGGTCTTGACAACAAAAATTCTATTGATGACAATATCTATACATCATTCTAAATGATTAGAATGTCATCAACATACAATAAGAGATTTATTACTCTATATAGCTTTTACACAAATAAGGCATTTCACTACTTGATCAAAATCAAACAATTTGATTGCTTGATCAAAGATGATATTGTATGATCTAGAAGCTTGCTTTAGTCCATAAATGGATTTTAAGCAACATGCATACTATATATAACTGGTTCTTTGCTATGAACTATTCTAACTACATCATATAGATGTCTTCATCAAAATTGCCACTAAGAGAAGCTTTCTTGATATCCATTGCCATATTTCATCCAAATGAAATATAATGGATAAGAGAATCTAGATAGAGTCAAACATGACTATTGGTAAAAAAATCTTTTCATAATCGATCTATTTCTTTTTGAATAATTCTTTTCGCCACTAGTCTTGACATTGAAGGTTTACACCTTCTAATCTATCAATCTCAATATCTTGTAGACCTCTTTGAAAACGATAGGCTTATTGCCATTAATCGTCTCTACAAGTTCTAGACTTTAAATAGAATCTAATTCTATTTACATAATCTTAATCCAGTAATCTATATTCATATCATCTATTGCCTCTACATAAAACTGAGGATCAAATTCATATCCCTGTGGGATAATTTCTCAAGTTCATCCCTAAAGTATGAATTTATTAGGTAATTTGATAATCCTCCCACTACAATATTGTACTAGTGTACTAGCTATCTATAGAATAATGTCTTGTGGTGTATCTAATACAACCATCTCATTGCTAAATGTATCTTAAGATTATTCACATAGTCATCATCTAGAAACTTTGTATTTGTATTTTACAAACACCTTGTTATTTTTATGACTACTAAAATAATCTTTTGCAATTCCTTTTGGATACCCAAAATTAACACACATTTTTCTACCTTTTGATACCAATTTGTCAGACGTCCTTTCTAGCACAAGTGCTGGACATCTCCAAAAGTTGAAGTATCATATACTAGGTTTTTACCCAATCTACAATTTGACAAATGTCCTAGGAACAAACTTTTGAAATCAATTTTAGAAAATGTATAGTAATAATTAGAGTGTATCTCCAAAAGAAATAAGCAAATGGAAATACTTATCATGTACTTTACTATTTCTAAAAGAGTCTTACTCCTCCTTCATGTATGCACTGACTTAAAGAAGTCATTGAAACTATATTCCTTTACAATAAAGGAACCCTAGGTCATATTATCCTCTAAATTGAATATGTAGACTGCGAATAAAACAAAAAAAATGGTTCTAAAAGCCCATTTTTCACCAGTCTTGAATATCATTTAGATTAATAGGACCTTAGAATTAAGTTCCAAAATATACAATACTAAAGGATCGAAACTTTCTCTTTAAAAATAAAACATGTAAATTTCCATCTAGATTACAATCATGGACAATGCTTAACTTTACCAAAATGGGAACACTTTCCTTTTGGTCATGCTTTTGAGTCTAATTTCCTTTTTGGCAACTCCTAGTCCAACTAGTTTGCCCAACTGTTTGGTATTTTTATTCTTCTTCTTACCCTTACCTTTCGATTAAGGCTTTGAATTAGAATTAAGTCATATTGATCTTAACCTTAGCTTTAAGGATGTTTTTTATTGTGTAGAACTCACTCATCAACTCAGATAAAATAAAAAGAATTTATTTATTGTCAAAATAATCTGAATTGATCAAATGATTCTAAAACGGACTTCTAGATCTTATCCATATGAGATTAACAATTAATCTCTACATCCAAGGATTCCAATTTTTTTAAAGATGAAATATTTTCATAAAATAACATAGAATTGGAACTCCTTAAGCTTTTCTTGGCACTCAATATGATTTATATCAAATATAGCCTAGTAGCATAGTATTTTATACCAAACATCTCATTTAGACTTAATATAAAGTCTAAACCTAATGTTAACTCTTGCATCTCATGTTGTAGTACAATTGAGATAGAAGCCAATGTAATATGTTAGCATCTCAATAAGACTATGATCACATCATAGGCTATCTTCCAAAAATGCATCATATATGAGAAATTATGACCATGTTGAATTGAAACATATTTATGTACTTCCAACTCCTTTATGCACAATGTCCAAAATTGTTTCTTAGTCAATGTGATTCAATTAAAATAGTAGCTAGAGAACAAAAATTTATGACAACTTTAATTTGAGACTGTGAACATAATTAGAAGGACATTATAATTTTGCATCCACAACCGTATAATATGGAACCCTAAAACCATATTATATTAGGTGCAATGACAACCCAATCCCACAATCAATATTCCTCGGTAGCGAGGTCATACCAATCACTATGATTAGGCGAGAACTATTCTCATTATTAATGCTATCATGGTAACTCTTATCAAACAAAAATAATTTGCCGTTCTTCCCTTAGCCTCTAAGTAATAATGACATAGCTCCGTTGGAAAGTTAACATTACACTTAGTCTAGTGTATATCATTGCCTAGACTCTATGTGAGTCACCAAGTAACTCCACAGTAGAGTGGTCGTTCTCAATATAAAAACACACTTCATCCTTCGTTAAGAAGTTTAATTTGTAGTACCATGAATTAAACACCCTCCGTAGGGAGCAAGGCATATACGCTAAGGTGAGGTGCCTAATCACACTACTATAAATCGGCAATGGAGGCTATGAGAATCAACCCTTGAACCTCTTTCCCACTAGAAATTTTAAAACAAGTGGATTGTCTTGAAATCATTGTGATCTTATCACAATTTTAACCCTATACATCAAATGTGTTTAATTGTTTAAATTCAATGTGATCCAACTAAGTCACGTCACAATAGCATAACGAACATTCGCGTAATCACAAAGAAGTTTAATCATGTAATCCGTGAAGTAAATACCCTCTGCATGGAATGCAAGGCTTGAGGCCAAGACAAGGTACCTACTCACATTGCAATAAACTTAACAAAAGGGTTATTTTAAATCCAACAGTCTCACTTATTATTTGGGTTTTTCTTTAGATTATTACGATCTCATCACAAATTATAACCTTGCACTTGTTAAAGACTATAATCTCATTAGAATCATTAACTAAAATGGAAGTCCTAAACTATTCAGGATTCCATATACACTGACGGATCAAAAACTAGTTATATAGAACTCTATCCTTAACTTACTTGATTAAGAATTCTAATCTCATTAGAAACTATATAACTTTTAATTAGAGCTTCAATCTTATTAAAAACTTTTAATTAAAATAAATTAAGGACTTTTAATCATACAACAATTCCAATCTCATTAGAATCTTTCTTAAAAGACAAGTCCTAAACTATTTAGGACTAAGAGTTCTACTTAACTAATATATTTTAATCTCATTAGGCCTTTTAGTTAAATAATGATTAATAAATATCCTTAACTTTTAAGGCTATAAAATCAACCACTTTATACATAATTATGTGTAATCTCATCACACATGGCTTTGCACTTTATCTATGTTTTAACACTTGATCAACACTAATCAAATTAGTTTTACATAATCAAAAAACACCTTTTGATTTTATAAATAAAGATTTATAGATCAAACATTAAGGTTTTCAAGATGAAGATCAAGAACCCTAATATGCTAGAAACTCTTGAAAATAAAATCCTAATCTCATTAGAAATAAATTTCATTAAAGGAATACTTTAATCCTAGCATTAACATAAACCGTTTGATTATAAAAATATATCACTAGACTAGCAACTGTACATGTTCATCATTCAATATAGAAGACAATTCAATCATTCATGTACGTCCAGTGAAAAAACAAAACAAACCCTACATGCAATATAATAACCGAGATAGATTTCAGCCAAAAAAAAAAAAAAACCGAGATAGATGTCGGTCCACAATATACATTTATATATGCCAATGGGTCCACGTCAATGGCAAAATTGAATCTCTTTGGGTCCACGATAGTGATAGTTATTTAATGAAATTCAACAACTGTGCCCAATTGCCAACTATATCCATAATCATAGAAGTATGATATATAGCAAGTTTACTATATCCATAATCATAGAAGTATGATACATAGCAAGTTTCCCACACTCCCACGCAGTACCGAAAACCAAAACAGTTTTAATACTTAACTCTTTGATACGGGCACAGAAACAAAGAAAAACTATTTGGCTTCCATCATTCTTTGATCAAGAATGAACGTGGGCGCATACTGAAAAAGCAAAAAACGACTCCATATAGTTCTCTTCTCGCTATCTCAAACAAAACATATAGAAACATGTTCAATTATTAATCTATCAATAAATTAATAAAACCCAACATGTATCTATATCAAACCACACGTTCAACAAGTATGTAGAAAAATTTGCTGCAGAAAATTAAAAACACCAAGAAAAATACTTTTTTTGATTCTAAAAATTCAATCACATATTATACAAGCATGATATTGAACCTGGCTCTGATACCAATTGTTAGAAAAATTGGTTTTGCATCTCATACAAAACCCATAGTAGAAGTAACACAAGAATCTACTTCATTCATGATAGATAACATGTAACCTTGAATTCTAGAACAAAGAAAATAAAGCGTACCTTAGTCTAGTAAAATTCAAAAATTAGACTTGAGAATACCTTTAACCTTCATCCCAATTCCACATGGTGCCCAAGATGAGTGGTCTCTCAATTAGTTCTTGTGTACATTGATTTTCCTTTGGAAAAGTGTATTTTCAAGATCCTGTAGAGAAAAACTGTCTTCTCTTCCTTTTAATCATATGTACGTTTTAACTGCCTAGACAGTTACTTTATTTAATAACTCTTATTAAATAAATAACTGATTATCTAATTGGGTTAGCTTTTTGGGCCAATCCAATTGGGCTTAAGTGTGTGGCTTGATATGGGACCAAAGGGACTAATAAGGCTCTAGCTCTAATGGGCCTTAGACTTATCTGTCAAATCTTGACAATCTCAAAGTTACTATTAATTATATAACAAGTACCACTATGAAAATATAATTGCATTTTAGGCCTTATTAATTAATTATTTCCCAAGACTCTAATATGATATCATTTAACTCCTCCATGAAATATCCATAGTGAACAAAGTCATGATAAACTGTCACTTTATAAACAACTATTTTATTTCTTGAGTACCCAGTTTAATCTTCTAGTTATTCATATTTATAAAATCTATTTTCATAAAATATGAACTTTACTAACTCTTTACTAAAGTGGCCAGTCCTGAATAACCAGTTTCCATCAAACTTATCTCAAGGAGATATCCCATGTCTCTATTGAAAGAGATTATGAATTCCATCTTGAGAATATGTGTTCCCTCAACACTACATGTGGTTACCCAACATACTGAGGTTTTGATCGTTAAACTAGATCTCACTCTTGATATATCAAAGTAACCTACATTTCATGATCGAGTTCACAATTCTCTCAGGATGGAGAGTCTATGAAATTAGAAGTTGTGAGATTAATTATTCATGTGATAGTTGTTAATTGAATAATTAATCTCACAGCGATCCAATTCAATGTGTCTTACACACTTAAGACATATTAACACATCAACTAGAATTCTCTACTTCCATGATCAAGACAAACCATCTTAGTTGATATGTATCTTCGTAGATGAAATGCCCAATTTCATTACTGACTACGAACTATATTTTGAGTTTACAAGGAACTTATGATTTATATCTTCTGTAACTAAATCACATAAATCACATATAATGCACCTCAAGGACTATGATAATGTCCCATTAGTTCATTTATAAATAGTCTCATATAATTAAATAATTTAATTATTTATAACATGCCAATAAATTGGATTTTAGGGCACAAACTGTAACACTTATGGCATCTTTGCATCAATCATTGCTCTCTCTCATGCCAAAATCATTACAAACTTATCAAAATCCCAATTCATGACAATGGAAACAAGCCTCTCACTAATCAATAATAAAGAACTAACCTTTCCCACGGTTATAAATATAAATCATTCTGCATAGCATATTGTTTTACGTGCATATTTTTTTTATATCCTAAAAGTTGTGGAGTGGAAGAGATTTTTACCTCACCTGAGAGAGAGAGAGAGAGAGAGAGAGCTTTTATGTGAAATGAAGATTATGGGGGTTAGGGCCAATTACATAGCAATATTTGGGCTTGGATCACAATTAATTTGTATATAATTAGGAATATAGCTCACATGGGAGGTCCCATAAAGGATTAGGTACGTGGCTGATGATGAGACTGTTGTATGGTGGTTTGGGACTATCTATTAGGCCATCCAAGGAGATTCTCTGATGGCCAAGGTACCTTACTAGTGTTCCTATCTAGTTTAACTTCACCCAAAAAACTCTATGTTATACTCTTGTTCTCTCATGTTTCTTTTCCGCCAAATTATCAAACCCCTCTCCCTTCAAATTTTGTTCATTTTCTACTCTCCCATTAGTGGGTCGATAATGATAGGAATATTCTACTTGTGCATAGGCCTCACCACCTGCAGGATTTGGGTGGCCCCTTGAGTCTAGAGTACTGTTCCAACATGTCTAATCTCGTATCGGGAAGTGGGTCCTCCTAACTCTACCATTGTGATGATTCATTTGTAACTTGAACCATGCATCGAGGCCCTTGCTCGGACGGTGGACTCCCCTAAGACATTATTTCTCCTTGACACTACTTCCCCTCCTTGGAAAACAAAAGTTATTTGTTTGGACCCTAGCATGGTTGCTCACATGATGACCTCGTTATGGGCCTTTCATACATTATGGGTTGGGCCATTAAATTTTTTGGATGTCTACCTGAACTCAATCTTGGCCGAACAACATTTTTTTTTTTAGAGAGTTTCAACCTATGACGTCCACTTCTAATGATAGCTTTTTATCATTAAACTAAGACACCAATCGATTTTTGGTGTAGGCGGGGATTGACCCTCCAATCTCTTGTTCAACTATCAGAAAATTTACCAGTTAAGCTAACTTTCACCCACTATATAATTCAATCTCATGTATTTGGTCCAACCATAAATATTTTCATATCTTAGAAATGAGATAAATATAAGTTAATTATCATGAATTGGATATTATAGATTTAAATTCTATCATATGAGTAAGTTTGGTATCACAACTATTTCCACAACTTTACCACAACTTTTACATGTGATGACTTGTGAGTGTTGAAACTGTGGACTCAAATGGTTCTACCAATTTTTTTTTTTAATCACTTATAACTTATCACGTAAATAAGTAATAGACTTATCATGTCCATATATATCAATAAAGAATATATAAGGTACATATAATTTTTAGAGGGGTGATATAATTACATATCATATTACCATGTGTACCAAAAAAAAAAAAAAAAAAGACCATGTGTACTAGACACGTAATGTTGATTGTGTAAGAAGATTTAGCATGCATTTCCTGCGTAATGATTTTGCGTTTTGCATTTTTTTATTGGGCATTATGGTATTATTCTTGGTCAGCCAAGTACTGGAAAATACAATAATAAACAATAAATCCAGAATTCTACAGTACTATTCATAATTTAAAATTTATTTTACTACAATTTTTTTAATAATAAATTTTTAATTTGCAGCCAAATAAACCTATCAAACAGCCCCTTAACCTCATTTTTATTTCTGGCCTGATATTGTTAGTTGGCACTTGTGACTTCTCCACCAATGGCAATGATAGACTTTTACTTTTTAATACTATTTTAAAAATGAAAAGCAGAGAAAGACAGCAGAAAACACTCCATGACCATAAATGCTTCAATCCAATTTGGCAAGTTGCAAGCCTTTTAAAAGACAAAACAAAACCCCACCTCCACTCTCTTTCTCCCCAATCTCTCTAATCTCCATTCTCTCATAGTCCATGGCCAATTCTTTCAATACCAGTACCAATTCTTGCACAGCTCCATGTACCAAACTTAAAAAGTTCACACCCCACAATCACCAGCAACAAGATGAGGCATCGCTACCAGGACTACCTGACCACATAGCCCAACTCTGCCTTTCTTTCGTCAACCCTACTCTTCTTTACTCTGTGTGCCACTCATGGCGTCGCCTAATCTATTCACCTTCCTTCCCTCCTTTCTTCTCTTTATACGCTCTTTTACATCATTCCCAGTCTTCAAATTCCAATTCCAATTCAATAGAATTCTTCAACTTCGATCCCATCTCATCCACTTGGGACCTCCTTCCTCCACCACCACCACCACTTAGTGTCATTCTCCACCACCCATCTTTCATATCCCGAAACTTCTCGATTCAATCGGTCTCTTTCTCTCAGAACCTCGTTCTCCTCGCCGCCACCACTCATAATTTCTCACCTGCACTCTCTCACCCTCTCATCTTCAACCCGCTCTCCAAGACATGGTCCTTCGGACCCCGACTCGCCACACCGCGCCGCTGGTGCGCTGCAGGCGC
Organism: Quercus variabilis; assembly: GCA_030445155.1. Classification (NCBI taxonomy): domain Eukaryota; kingdom Viridiplantae; phylum Streptophyta; class Magnoliopsida; order Fagales; family Fagaceae; genus Quercus; species Quercus variabilis. The sequence continues at coordinate 1,932,954 of CP129456.1, forward strand.
AGTGCGCGGCGCGGTATACGCGGCGAGTGGAGTGGGATCCCACTTCTCCAACGACACTGCGCGGTCGTTGGAGAAGTGGGATCATGATCACCATGGCGAATGGAAAAAGAAGAGCAGGCTTAAAGATGCAAGATATAGTAGAGATGCAATCGATGCAGTTGGGTGGAGAGGGAAGCTTTGTGTGGTGAATGTGAAAGCAAAAGAAGGAATTGTTTACAATGTTGATAAAGATGAGTGGGAGGAGATGCCGGAAGGTATGCTTTATGGGTGGAGAGGACCAGTGGCAGCCATGGATGAAGATGTGATGTATGTGGTGGATGAAGCCAAGGGTGCTTTGAGAAAGTATGACCATGAGAAGGATTTGTGGGAGGAGATTATGGAGTCAGAGAAGCTTAGAGGGGCACAACATGTGGCTGCTGCTGCTGGAAAACTGTGTGTAGTTTGTGGTGAAAATGGGATTGTGGTTGTAGATGTGTTGGCCTCTCCTGGGAGATTGTGGGTGGTGGATTTGCCTAACGGCTTTGAAGCTTTGAGAGTTCATATCTTGCCAAGGATGAGTCGCCCAGACTTCGATTTTCCGGCAGTACCTTCTACATCCATGGAATGATTTTTTTTTTTTTTTTTTTTTTTTTTTTTTGATGTGGTCCACCGTCCATGGAATGATATATTTTTTTTTTTTCTTTTTGGTTTTTTGTTAAAGAAAATTCATGAATTTTGTGTGAATGAGGTACGTTGCGACTATATTCAATGTCTTCTTCTTCTGATTTTTTTTTCCTGGTTTTTTGTGTATCTTAAAGTAAAAATTTGTCGGTTTCTGAAAAAGCATATAATTGGCAGCATATAGGTAGGATATTAATTGATGTTGGAACTTGGAACTTGAATTCCTTTCACGTGCCCTTCGAGTAAAGACGTCCCGACGGCCAGGTTATCCGATGACGGTGACTAGTGATGGATATATCATTAGCTTCCAGAATCTTAAAAAAAAAAAAATTATTGTTATTATTTTACATTTTTAAATACTATTTTATCTATTTTACTAATTTATTTTTATCACTTATCTTACATCCTAATTTTTATTTTTACATACAATCTAATAAAATAATATAAAGTACATAATAAAATAATAAAAAATATTATTCTCTTTTTTTTTCTCCACTCACTTTTTTTTCTTCACACACAACCACATATTAATTTTTTTTTTTTTTTTTTTTTACTTCTATCTTCAGTCTTAAAAAAATAAAATAAAAATTTACAACATATGAACAGTAAGGTCGCAAACCTTATTATTTATGAAAAATTCTGGTGTCACACTTAATTACACAACTTTGCCCACAACTCGCCAATGTGGCGAGTTGTGGTTGGTGGAGGGATGTCCCCATATGAACCCACCATCCCCCCCCACCAACCATAACTCGCCACATGGGTGAGTTGTGGGCAAAGTTGTGTAATTGGGTGTGATATCACAATTTCTCACTATTTATAGGTTGTAGATTTTTTTTAAGTTTACAAACCTGAATAGAGTGGATTTTGGGTGGCTTAGGTTGTAAAATAGCAACTGGGGGTGTTTACACCCCCACTGCTAGTGCTCTTATAAAACCTTAAAGATGGTAATATTATTTCTCAAAACGCTTGGAGAAGGGGGGAGGGGGAGTGTAATTTTGTGAAACGTTAAGAAAGGTTGATGTAATTTACCTTTAAAAAATATTAGCAAAAGATACACCAGCCTCATTGTGTTGTATAAAATACAGAACCATTTGAAGTTTTGAACATAATACTAAACTCTATTTTGTATTATTTTATACATAAACTGTTAATTATGCAACACTTAACCTCCTAGGATTATTGAATGCAACATTAACCCCCCTTGATATTGTTTCATGTGAAAATGCTAATCTAAATATGGACATATGTCATCACCTTAGAACTCACCATTTATTTTCTCGATTTTTTAATAGCTTACATACGTATATAATAATACCCACAAAGAGTTAAGAGAAATGATATGTCTACAACAATTTTACAACATTTTTACAACAAATCTTAAGTGGCAGGTTATTACTGGTTGTTATTGTTAGGGCAAAAAAGTAATCTCAGTATTAGTTTTAAATTTAAACCAATAACAACTAACCACTTATGATTTGTTGTAAAAATGTTGTAGACGTAGCATCTCTCAAGGTTAACTATTACATCCAAAATTTTAGGGGTTTTGTGTGTGGGTGGGGGTGGGGGTGGGGGTGGGGGGGTTTTCATGTGTTTGTGATGTTACGCATTATCATTAGGACAATATTTAATTATTATTCCTTGGGTATTTTACCTTAGATTCTCCAATTACAATCAACCATATGTCTTATTGGCCAATGCAGCACAACCACGTGATTTATTGGCCTATTAGCCAATGCAATTCCCTTTTTATAGTTACAGTTTCCAAGACCACATGGTTAAATTTAATTAGAAAATCTAAGTACATCACCTAAACAAATGTACCTAGATTTTACCCTTAATGTTATATCACTTAATAACTTTTAATTGTATTATTTTTTAAAATATCGAATCATTAGATTACATAGTTTCATGTTAATCAAATACTATTTACTATTTGATCAATTTACCTATATTTTGTGTATAAATTAAAAGCACAAAATTTGAAAGATAAACATTTTATAAATGAAATAATTATCAATATCTAATCATCTCAAAATTTTGCAAACATGGAATATATAAAATTAAAATGTAATTCAACAGAGATTTCTCAAAATATAAACTAATAAAAAGTTATTAAATGATGTAATATTAATAAACATTAGACTATATATAACTTAACCTAATTTTACAGATAAGACAAGGTACATAGTTCAAAATAGGGAAATAAGAATGTCGCTTCTCTCTTGGGATGTGCTCATGCGGGGAATAGAACAAGGCTAGTCAAATCAGAGTAAGACAAGGGTGAAAACTCCAAATAGCACAATAGAACAAACTAACAATAAAAAATCAGGAATAAATACAAAATGACTAAGTATTTTGATGTGATCCATTTAGGCTCTGGTTGTTCCATTGTGAAATATTTTCCAATGTAAAATATTGTCAAGAAAATGTTTGCTTTTCTAATGTTTTGTTACATTTCTGAGAATACTATGAAAAATATTTTTTGATGTTTGTTTAGTTGTAAAATGAAAACATTTTTCCTTAACTTCAAAAATAACCAAATCTCCCCATAAAAATTTCCAAAATGACCAAAATACCCCATGAAATCCTTTAAATAACTGAAATACCCCTAGACCTAAAAAATTATCAAAATACTTTGAAAACCTCAAAAATGATTGAAATACTTATAAAACCTCCGAAATGATTAAAATTCCCTAGAATTCTCTAAAATTGCCAAAAAAATTCCTAAACCTAGAAAATGACCAAAATGTCCATCGAAACCTCAAAAATGACCGAAAATACCATTAAAACCTACAAAAGACCAAAATAACTCTAAAACCTTCAAAATGACCAAAATATCCTTAAAACCTCCATAATGGCCTTGGAATGTCCAAAATGCCATAAAACATCTAAAATTAGTACATGATCAAAATACTCCCAGAAGGTCCCAAATTACCATGGTAAACCAAACAATGGAATCATAATGGACTTGACTTTGAATTAATAAACCTAAGGATATTTTAGGAAGAATAAATAATTCTTCTAAGATTCTTAGGGGTATGTCATACAACGAAATCTTATCAAACCATGTGTAGACATGAAATTTCTTAGGTACTTCGGGAGCATTACACTTTTATAAAATGAAATTCTCAATCATCACATTATCAAGAATCTAGATATCAGGAGGCATATTAATTATTAGATTCCATGAACCAAACTCTACATTAGCATTATCTTATAGAAGATGGATAGAGACCTCACATTGCAATCATTTAAAAATATTAAAAATTTAACTGACAAAATTAAAAATTTGAGACCTACTTTAAAATAGGGTTTATCTTTTTTTTTTTTCTTTTTTTTTTTTTTTCATTTTTAAACAAACTATGCACGTGACCAACAAAAATGCAAATAAGTGACAAAAGTATATGTCTAGAAGTAGAGAGTCATAGAAAGCACATCACTAATGTGTCTCACCTTTATGGTAAATATATATATATATATATATATATATATATATTGTGAGGTAGAGTTGGATCTGAATTTTAAGTATTGTTCTGGACCTTCTGGCATCTTTTGCACCAATAATTGCTATCCCTCGCGCCGAAATCATTACAAACTTATAAAAATCCCAATTCATGATAACGGAAACAAGCCTCTCACAATCTCACTCATGAATAATAAAGAACTAACCTTTACCAGGGATATAAATAAAAATTGGGTTTTACTAAAAGTATGCTCTGGGCCTATGTTAGAAAATTATTCTGCACACGCTACATATTGTTTTACAAGCATTTTTCTTTTTCCATAGCCTAAAAGTTGTGGAGTGGGAGAGATTTTAACATTATCTAATAGATGGGGGAAAAAGTGCTTTTTTTTTGGTTAAAAGGAAATTTCATTAACAATTAGCTAGCCAGAATGGCCAATGTAGCAGTAGTGGCAGTTGTGAGTCTACGACAATACAAACTATACATATCTGAGTTTACAAAAGAGTTAACGTCATCTAATGGAGGACTATCAAATACAGCAAAATCCTCAGCTTGTGACACACCCCTTCTAGCCAAGGCATTAGCACAAAAGTTTGCTTCTCTAAAAACATGTCTCACCCTGCTCTGAGGAAAATTCCTTAGGAGTAATCTGCAGCCAATAAGAAGAGGGGAGAAAGAGTTGTTAGTCTCTTGGTTAGATTGCAATATATCCACCATAGTTTTGGCATCGAGTTTGACTACAATATTTTGAATACCCAGTTAGGTTGCCAGATGCAGCCCTTCTCTAAGAGCCCAACATTCTGCCACCACACTCGTTGCAAGTCCTATAGAATGTGAAAATCCCTTCACCCATTTGCCTACACTATCTTTGATCACTCCACCCCCACCAGCCTTTCTTGGATTTCCAAGCGACACCCCATCCGTATTAAGCTTTAGCCAATTCATAGGAGGTTTCAACCATCTTATAGTAATCGTCTCGAATTTTGGCTTATGATTTTCCCCACACCGTAAAAGTACTCCAAAGCCTGATTGAAACACGTCTTATGAAGGACAAGATTGAGAGGAGTATTTTCAAAGCATACCTTGTTCCTATGCTTCCAAATAAACCAGACTGCAAAAGGAAATAGTATATTCCACGGTATAGCAGAATCATGGACTGTGCTACTTTAACGGTTTACTTTGAACCAATCAAATAGACTTGCATCGAAAGTATATCTGAGTATTGGAGGCACACGGATCTTATCCCAAAACATGCGAGCAAAGTTGCAATCCCTTAAAGTATGGATTATTGTCTCCTCCTGATCATTACATACGGGGCATTGTGTGCAGCAATTAATACTCCTCGAAGCCAAAACTCCTCTTATCGGAATGCTATTATGGTGGCAAAGCCACATGAAGTGCACTATTTTTGGGAGCATATCCATTTTCCAAATCCTAGATCCTTGGAAGAAGTTAACTGAAGGTTGCTCCGGGTTGGCTAAGCGATAAGCAGAGTTTGTGGAGACATCCTTAGACTCAACCCAAATAATTTAATCCACCCCCAGATTAAAGATTTGAAAAGGCATTGCTCTAATACTATCCTTGATGACTTGTGGGAGATCAAAGGAAATTAAATTCCAGTTCCAAGCTTGGCTTTGGATTAGGTCAACCATTTTTAAACAACCTTCTGTTAGGGGCAGAGGACCTTCAATAAGTTCCCTTAAGGTCTTTCCTTTCACTCACCTATCATACTAAACACTGGTTTTCTCACCATTACCTATTCTTATCCCAATGCCCTTAGCAAAAGTAGGTTAATAGCATGCCAATTTGGGGAGGAGGGCAATCTGTCAGGATCATGAGCTCTTTTCCTTGAAGCTGAACAATATTTGTTAAGTATCACTTTGGCCCATAACGCTTCTTTCTCTTGGAACATTCTCCAATTTAATTTTGCAAGCAGAGCAATGTTTTTCCCTTTTGATGCCTGAATTCCAAGACCCACTTCTTCCTTGGATTTAATTAGTTTGTTCCAACCAACAAGACAAATCTTTCTTTTCTCATTTGTCATACCCCAAAGGAAGTTTCTGTTAACCCTATCCAATTTCTCACACAAGTGCAAGGGAAGGGCTACTCCTTGCATCATGTATGTAGGAATAGCAGACATGACAGATTTTACTAAGACTGTTCTGCCAGCAAAGGACAAAAAAACTAGCTTTCCAACTAGCTAGTTTGGCCATAACCCTTTCAACAACAAACTTGAATTTGTTTCTGTTTGATCCTCTATGCTGAATTGGGAATCCAAGATACTTCCCAAAATCTAAGGTGGCATGAATACCAAGCTTCTCACAGACATTTTCCCTCATCCTTTGGTCAACATTGGGCGAGAAATAGATCCTAGACTTTTCCATGATTCCGAGCAAAAGGTTTGTAAGACTTCCGAGATGGCTTCACAATTTTTATTATTGACCTTTGCAAACAATATTAAATCGTCCGTAAAAATGAGGTGAGAGATACCAACATTCTCCCGAGATGCTTTTAAGGGGAACCAGCTGCCATCCACACATTTTCCTTCAATGAGATGAGTTAAATATTCCATACACATGATGAAAATATAAAGAGACGGGGCATCTCCTTGTCTAATGCCACATGATGGGTGGAAGATTTCCAACTCGCTTCCATTAACAAGGACAGAAATGCTTGTTGATGTGATACAACTCATAATAAGCTTGGTGATATTGGGGGGAAAATGAAAAGCTTGAAGAACCTTATAAATGAAACACCATTCTAATCGATCATAGTCCTTTTCCAAATCAACCTTGATGGCCATGAACCCTTCCTTCCCCTTTTTCCTATCTAGAGTGTAGATTAATTCTTGGGCAATGTGAAATGAAGAGAATCTAGAGTAATATTATGGATAAAAAATTTTCACAATATTTTTTTACAACAGTTGAATTAGTAAGTTTTTACTAGTTTTTAATTTTCCTAACAATTTGACATATTTTTATTAAGATTTTTGTGTTTGTAGACTGTTGATACCCAAAAAAATCCAACCCAAGGAATCGAAATATGGGCCTTGCACGAGTATAAGGGACCCATGACTCTATAGCAATGCTCTTACAAAAGAGACAAATGAATTGAATAGAACGGGACAAAATCTCAACCGTAAAAGAAAAATGGAAAAAAGTTGTGGAGTGGGAGAGATTTTTACATTACCTAAAAGATGGAGAAAAAAGTTCTTTATGGGAAATGAAGAGAATCTAATGTAATGTTACAGATAAAAAAAATTTCACAATATTTTTTCACAACAGTTGAATTAGTGTGAGTTAGGATTGCACTAAAATTGCCCACGTCTGCATTTGGCATTTTAATAGTGGGACCCACAGCTACAATGCCCCCAAGATAAACGCAGCCAATTTCAGAAAAAACGCAGAAAAATTTGGCTGAACACACCGTTTTAATAAAACTAGGCATGCATGTACTGTTCATGACCCACAACTCTTTTTGAAACGCATTGCTACAATGGTTCTGAATGGTGTGTTTTGTTTTAAAAAATTGGGATATTTTTGTTACACTTACATGACCCACAATACAACAAATGCAGAGGAGATTTCTCACAAAACGGTGTGTTGGATTCTCGTCTGTGCCAACGGCTAATTTCTCAAAATGATGTTCTTCTTTCTCTTAACTGTTGTGCCAGAGATGTCTTCAATGTGCTTCAATGCTCCGTCATCTTCCTCTTCAATGAATTTCACTTACCCACCAACTAATAAACCATCAAAACAAAGGAAACACAATAATACCATTGAGCAGAACAAACGAACCCGATCCCCTCTATTCTTCCTTCACTCTAGCCCACCTTCTCTCCACTTAGGATGTTGTTGCCACCACTGTGGGCGAGAGATGCTACATTTATCTGTAAGTTGTGTCTAACTTCTCATACTCTCTAAAGTGTTAGTGTTCTACATTTATCTGTAAGTTGTGTTTTCATTTAAGGATCAATTGTGTTCAACTTTTGTGTGTGGTTTTTGTGTTTTTCGTGAAATTAATTTGTGAGTTTCTCTCTCCTTCATGTAATTTTGTGTGTTTCTCTTCCTGCCTATGTTTGTATTTGGACTAGGTGAGTTTAATTTGCATATTTTTTAATTGAATGCGAATATTAACAAATCCACTGTTAGATTACATTATCTTCATATATTCTCTATGCTTGCAAAATTTTAAGGTGATCAAAGATTAATAACTATGTCATCAATCAATTGTTAAAATTTAAGTTTTTGTAATTTAAAATAATGCATAAAAGATGATTTTATGGATCAAATAGTAAATAACATGTGATTGATATGAAAATTAGCATGCATGTTAAAAACATATAGAATATGTAATTAAACGGTTAGATTTTCAAAATATTATTTCAATAATAAGTTATTAGGTGGTGTAACATTACTTAAAGTTACACCAGGTGTAACTTGAACCCAACACTATATATATATATATATAAAGTCAAACTATTCATGACATACTACTATGCAAGGATGTTGTATATATACCTTGATGAAGCCAAAATTGTTAGTTGGGTCACTCGTTTAATCTAGATCTCTTGACGATCTTGTAGGACCTACGAGATAAAGAGAGTTCATCGAAAAGAACACCAGGTTGTGCCCGGTGGGAGAGCCTTCGATGCTTAAGTTAGTATCAACTCATATCTTTCATATATAACTGGTATTTTGTAATAGTTTCTAACGTACCTTAGCAAATGGACAAATTGTCCCTTTTATAGATGACTTAGGTAGCTGTTGGACATAAATAAGAGTGATTATTACTCTATTTGTAATGTTCTTTGTCTTAATGAGAGATTTTAAGGCTTTTGATGGTCATTATTGAATATGTTGGGAGGTTACTCATCTATCTTTGATGGCCTACTAATGATGCAATGATTGTCCATTAAGATGGACGACCTTAACAGTTTTTATGGACTCATCAATTGCCCCTCATTCCCAAGTCTGATTCTGCTTTATGCTAGTCAGGCTTTGGGAATATTCTTGACTTGTTTAGATTCAAACTTTTTTTTTATCTTCAACTACTTTCTTCTTCAATAATGGTAGTATTTTTGTGATGACTTCTTAGTATCTGCTTTTTGAAGATTTTTTTGGATGTTCGAGGGATCATAACTTGATCTTGAAAGTGAGTTAATTTTCTTGGACGATCATTTTTTATCACTGTTGAAAAGCAAGCTAATTTCTTTGGATGACCATCATCACTGTTGAAGAGCGAGGTGATTTCTTTGGATGACCATTTTTTTATCATTGCTGAAGAGCGAGGTGATTTCTTTGGATGACCATTTTTTATCACTTCAATGCTTCTTCTTACATTCATTTTCTTGTTGTCACGTTTGATATTCTTGAGTTGTGTGTGACTTGCGTTTGCATGAGAATCCTTGTCTACTTACACTTGTTTAAGGGTATTTAGTCACTTAGCAACTTTTAGGTGGCTTACATCCAGTTATGGAGCTTCGTCATTTAGACTTCTTCAGTGATTTACATCAGTCTAGCAGAATCTTGTCCATTTTTTTTGGGTGCCTTACATCCATTTTTAAGGAATATTGTCACTTAGGCTTCGTCAGTGATTCACATCCGTGCTGGTGGAATCTTATCACTTAGTTATTTTTTGGTAACTTACATCCATTTAAGGAATCTTGTCACTTAGGATTCGTCAGTGAGTTACATTCGTCTATCTTATCACTTGGCCATTTTTTGGTGACTTACATTTATTTAAGGAATCTTGTCACTCAGGCTTCATCAATGATTTTCATCTGTCTTAGCAAAATCTTATCACTTAGCCATTTTTTGGTGACTTACATCCATTTAAGGAATCTTGTCACTTGTTGCTGGAAAGATTCCTTGATGCTATGTCATTTTGGACCTTCTTGAGGCCATGTTGATATCTGCATTAAGTTGCACATGCACTTGCCAAAACTTAGTTAAACAAGAATTTTAGAATAATTTATACATATATAATAAATTACCAATAGCCTAGGGGGACATTTTTCTTATTTCCTTGTAATACTAAAGTTTTGCCTATTTTGTGATTTGTCTAGTAATGCATACATTTTTGCATGAAACCTTATTAGGTGTAAATTTTTATAGATAAATATAAAAGAGACAGAGATAAATGTGTTACCTTAAATGAGGATATTATTTTGTCACAGACCTCGACCTTTTTATTGTTGGGATCTTCTTAACAAGCTCTTCCTTTTTAAGATGACAAGCTCTTCTCTTTTCAATATTTTTTTTTAAACTCAACATGATACTTCATGTCTAAGACTTCCTTTGCTTCAATTTTTTGAAGGTGTAAAAACTAGGCCACGTTTTTGCCCCTATTCAAATGTGAAAAGTACAATTCTCATTTGTTGACGACTAGAGGAATGGTCTAGCACGATTGGAACTTTTTTTTTTTAGCGTGCTTTGATGACTATGATCATTGCCATTTGTAATAGCAATTTCCTCTTCCTTCTTCTTTAATTGTACGCTTAAGTCACTTCAATAGTGCTAGCTGCATGACAATTTACAAATGTGCAATTGCATGCTATACAAGATGAAGTGCATTCTATATGAATCATAGAGAAGTATAAAAATTGAAGCTATTTGACTATATGCTTCTTTAAACTGGTCTTTGTTAGGTGCTTGCACCGTGTATGATTTTCAAAGCAATTTAAGAAGATTTTGGTGAGTTGATGGAGATAGCGGAAACTTATTGAGACTTAAATTCATGAGCATATTGTGAACACCATCATCTAGCATTTTGAGTTTAGGAAACTTAATAGAACTTCTTAGATTTATGATGATGAAATATATGCTACTAATAATATACATATCCATATTAATTGTGATAGTTGTAATAATTTTATAGCAATATTTTCAACATGTTCTGTATATACATATTTGTAGATAATCATGCAAGCTTGATTTGCACTTAGTTATAATAAGCTAATATATGGCATGGCTAATTAAAAAGAAAGAAAGAAATGAGTTACCTCAACAAGAGACCTTAAATCACGGAACTATTTTGTACATACCTTGATCTTTTCATTGTTGTGATCTTCATGATGAGCTTTCGTCCTTTAAGACTTGTTAAGCTTAACATGATATTCAATGTCTAAGGCCTAGGTCTCTTTTGCTTCAATCTTTTGAAGATGTAAAAACTAGGCCATATTGTTGCCCCTTGTTTAGACATGAAAGGTGCAATTCTTATCTGACAACGACTAGAGGAATCGCCTATCATGATTTAAATTTGTATTTTCCTTTCTTTGGGCTTAATCTTATTTTCTACGGGAGTGCTTTGACCATGGTCATTTAAGACAACTCACTTCGATAGAGCTAGTTACTTTTTGTTAGGAATGACAATATACAAATAGACAATTGCATGTTGCACAATAATTTATGTCATTCAACAAAGTGTACTCTATATAAATCACAGAGAAGTATTATATGATGTATAAAAAATGAAGCTATTGACCATATACTTCTTTAAAGTGTCGAGACTACAGTAGAGATCGTCGATTATTTTGGATACTCCTATTCTCGATAGGTTTCTCTTTGTTTTTACAATTTTTTTTTTCTTTGGTAGACTCACATTTAGCAATTTTTATAATGCTATTTTCCACGTAGTTGACCTTTATCATAAAATTACTATTAAACTTGATAGTCCACCAGTGTTTCAGGTAATTCAACCAATTGGTTGAACCCCTCATGCACGTTTTGTTTGAATCTATATGAGAGTAGATATATATACTCCTTTTTGACTTTGCTCAATGGGTAGTTAACTTTCAAAATAACACAGCATTGCAAATATTAAAAGGTAAAAAGAAATGAATTATTAAATAATGCAATCCATCATTTTCCGCTTTTGAGCACAACCAATTGTCATCTTAGGATTTGGCTTCTCTTTCTTGACATTCATATATTATTATGGTATTTAGAGTGATGATGCCAAAGATTACTTTGTATTTAATTGGTAATTTATGCAATGCCTTAAATATAAACTATATACGTTACACTTGACAATTAAGTTTTAGAACATTAATAGGAGGAAGAGTAAGGTTTTAATTACCTGTCAGCCTTGGAGACTTTTTGAGAAATTGAATATCCGAGCCCACCTTTGCAAGGATGTTAGAACATTCATGCTTGGCTTGGAACCACTTTGCGCACATGACAAGTGACTTGGATGTGTGTATGGGATTTTTGGTATCCTTTTAAGTTGATTCCTTTTCAACGAGCTCTTCTTTGTTGGGTTGATATTGGCTTCAAAGCTACTAGGGCTTGATTTGCCATTTGTGATGTCAAAGGAATTTTCACAATCTTTGGTTGCATTCCCCTTTTCCACTTAAGACTTTTTAATCTATTTCTTGGATGTTTCTTTTTAACAAGTTCTCATTCTAAAGCTTATGAACTTAAGAATATAGGTACAGTAAATAATCTAGTACTTTTACTATGCAAAGTGTTAGACTTGGAGCAACAGTGTCAAGTAAGAAATTCACAAATATTATTAACCACAAATGTATAAAATTTGTTATGGCTTATGGGTGGTATATGTTGATGTGTCCATGATAGTATTTAGCATAGTATCCCTTAGCATGCCTACGTCATGCAATTATTTATGTGCATAATATAAAGGAAAATGTAATTTACAATCCATGTGTATAATTCATACCAAGCACTGAAATAATGGCTCAGTTTATGAAAGCATGATACTCAAACATATAGAGACCACTAAAGTTTTCATGAAACTATGTGTGGTAGGATTTATGCATCAATTGTAAAAGCATGTTGGATAAGTACACAGGAGGAAAACTCAAAACCCCAAATGCATACGTAGCCAAAGATTTTGGTACAACATGTTATATCATGAGCTATGTGAACAATGCTGTCTCCTACTATTGATATCTTTCTCATTTAAAGAATTCATATGGATATAATCTGATACTATTTTGAGAGTAGATTGTATGATGACAAATCGAAACATGTTCACACTCAAAGTCAAACTAGCATGTATATGCTCATGATCATCATGCGTGAATTTGGTAATCATTTATGCGCTTATAGGATTTCTCCTAAAAACAATTATGTTGAGAATTATTCCCTCCATAGTTCCACTACTTGCATCCACTAGTGTATAACATATGTGATATCATTGATCAAAAAGAAAATAACTTCTCACACATATAGCTAATTTAGCTGTGCACGTGCATTTGCTAAAATTCAGAGATATAATTTAGGCATGTCACGTTCCAAATTTAAAGGGAGCAAGAATCTCTTGTTAAGTGGATTTCAATCCTAATAAAATCTGGTTCCATGCTATTAAATGTCCAAATCGAGTTTTTGATATTTGGCAAAGCAATTGAATTTTACTTTACCATCTTTAATGCTCAAAATTGTATTTTCGGTAAGGTAATAAATATTTTATGCAAATTTTAACAATGGGGATCCGAGGCAACTAAGGAAGGAAGTTTTATAAATGCCTATGAATTTACTATAATGGTAATTTCATCATAGCATTTCATTTAGGTGGCCAGAGCTTATATGGTCATATACAATCACCTTCTAAAATCTCACCCATCAAATGGAGACTTAACAAAGTAACATCTTTGTTTGTTTTCAACAGGTGGCTTTATCTAAGCTCTTGACGAGACTATCATGTTCTAGACTTTTAGTCTTCTAGACCCATTTATTTATTTATTTTTTGCAATAACAAAATAAATATCTCATGCTGAAATGAACGAACACTAGAGCACTTTTGCAGATATATGAAGGGTAAAAGTGGATAAACCATTCAACAAGATGAGAGGCAACTCATCTTACCTTAAGACCCAGGAGTTGGGCCATACCGTTAAGGTCTGTCGTGGTCTTTCGAAGTCTATGGTTGTCTTATATTCAGTTTGTGCCATATAGCGAACCACCTTTGGGTGATTTTGTGTGGAAATTTTGAGGTGCTGGTCTTTGAAAACCAAATTGACAAATGGATCTTCTTTATTGGATCTTGAATTAAAGAAGGCTAAGCCTTTTGATTACCCCTTCACCGCAAATCCAATTACATGATTTGTTTCTTTGTGTCAGTACGTGGTGTAGACCCTCAAATGATCCTATGTCTCATACCTTGAAGGTAATGGATTGGATCATGAGGCTCTTACGCCATTGACTGTCCCAGGTGGGTCTTGCAGCAACAAGTCACACTTAGCTTTGATTTCATCGTCAACGACATCTTGGTGATCTCTTATATCTTGGATATGGGCCCTTGCATTGTTGTCTATGAGTTTGAACTGAATGACCCTTTGTCGTAGGAAGAGCTTAATGGCTAATCGATTTCCCATAGATGGCGCCAAACTGATGAAGCCAAAATCGACAGTTGGGTCACTCGTCCAATCTAGAGCTCTTGATGATCTTGTAGGACCTGTGAGATAAAGAGAGTTCATCGAAAAGAACACTAAGTTGTGCCTGGTGGGAGAGCCTCCGATGCTTAAGTTAGTATCAACTCATATCTTTCGTATATAACTTGTATTTTGTAATAGTTTCTGACATACCTTAGAAAATGGACAGATTGTCCTTTTTATAGGTGACTTAGGTAGTTGTTGGACAAATTGTAACGTTTTTTGTCTTGATGAGAGAGTTTAAGGCCTTTGATAGTCGTTATTAAATGTGTTGGGCGGTTACTCATCTATCTTTGATGGCCTACTAATAATGCAATGACTGTGAGTTTAAGGCCTTTGATAGTCGTTATTAAATGTGTTGGGCGGTTACTCATCTATCTTTGATGGCCTACTAATAATGCAATGACTGTCTATTAAGATGGACGACCTTAACGGCTTTTATGGATTCATCATACCTGATACGTAATAAAATACTTTCCTAAAGCCGATTCTCCAAAAAAATAATTAGTAAAGCTATAATGTCAGCTTCGTGATCAGTAGCTTTTATCCGGGCTTGGGCTTTGAGACAGATTTTCTACCATGAAATTAGAAAGAAGACTTCAACCCTATTCCTTATTATTCCACCACTGAATACTCGTTACGATGATAGGAACATCATTATCACATCACAAGTACCATTTTCTCATGCATGTACATCTTTATCATTTGACATAGTTGTGGAGTTCACATTATGAGAGATGATGCACATCCTCCTCGATCACATGGAACCATTCATAACTTACACTAGTTTTATTATGTATCAATCACAAGCAACACTAGTTGTTAAAGATTTTTTTTTTTTTTTTTTGGTTCTTTGTTTTAAAACTCTTTGTTTTTACTTAATCCCACTTGAAAAAAGAAAGAAGAAGAGAAAAAGAGTTAGGTGTAACTAATACTGGCATGTAGCATGTGTATTTTTAGTATTTACAAACCATGTTGATGTAGCGCGTATATCCTAACTAAAATTCAAGTTGGTGTATGTGTTTGGTTTTTGGTTGCACTTGTTTAATTAATTAATTAATAACCCATCTCAGATCCCAGTCTGAACACTAATCAACAATTAATTAATGCTAGCTATGGTTTGGCAATTGGTTCACAATTAATAACGCTCGCATATATACATGATGATTTCAGGATGGTGCCACAAGAATGGAGTACTGCTTTTGGTGTATGAGTACATGCCTAATGGCAGCTTGGACAATCATTTATTTTGTGGGCCAGAAAGCAATACAACCCCGGAGTGGGAGCTGAGATACAAGATCATATCAGGAGTGGCATCAGCGCTGCATTACCTCCATAACGAGTACGACCAGAGAGTGGTGCACCGGGACCTTAAGGCCAGCAACATCTTGTTGGATTCCCACTTCAATGCTCGTCTGGGCGACTTTGGGCTAGCACGAGCGTTAGACAATGAGAAAAACTCTTACGCAGAGGTGGAGGGGAAATTATAGAGCCTTTTGGTGAATCACGTCACTTGTCCACCATTCCACTAAAAAACTCTCACTTGTACTTGTCCATCATTTCACTAAAAGACTCTCACTTGTTTAAAATTGCTGAGTCAATAATCAGTTTCTATTTAAAAAAATTTCCAACTCAATAATTTTAAACATGTGGGAGTCTTTTAGTGGAATGGTAGACCACATCACTTGTCCACTATGAAGATTTTATAATTTCTCGAGCTGAAGGGTGTGCCAGGGACCATGCTACATAGCTCCCGAGTGCTTCCATGCTGGCAAAGCCACCTACGAGTCCGATGTTTATGGTTTTGGGGCATTGTTGCTGGAAGTGGTATGTGGTCTGCGTCCATGGACCAAGATTGCAGGCTTCCAGTTCCTGGTGGATTGGGTTTGGTGGTTTTATCGCGAGGGACGAATATTGGACGCTGTGGATGAGAGGCTGCAGGGAGATGAACACGTGGTTGAGGAGGCCTTGCATGCTCACATCCGATTGCTGGGGAGAGGCCCAAAACGCAGACCATTATTCAGATTATATCAGGAGCAGTGGCGGTTCCCCACGTGCCACCATTCAAGCCCGCTTTTGTGTGGCCGTCCACAATGCCAGATAGCAGCAATACTAACAGCATGATGGCTAATGTTACAACAGCTGATTCCACTCCCATTTCCATGTGATCTTGGCGTTTTGGGTCAGGTTCGGAATCAGCTGGTTGGACACCTCACTATGCAAGCAGGGAAAGCTATGGAGGTGCAGGTGGAGGTTACAGTGATATATAGCTAGCTCTCTCGTGTAGGGATGAATTACTACAGTACTACTGATCGATGCACCATTAATTTCCTGTTTGATATTTCCTCTTCTACTTCTTTTCTGTTTTAATTTCCTTCTTCTTTCTAAAGAAACAAATTTATAAATTCTAAATAACATTCTTCAATTAAATTTGGGCTGGGAATGGGTAGGCTCAAGATCCAAGCCGTATTAAACAAACGATTATTTTTGGCTTTAAAATGTCAAATGTGTGTACAAACTTAATTACCAAGGAAATTATATATATAGATTTATGATTTTACTTCTGTATATGGTCAATTCACTGCTATGTTTCACACAGCATGACGTTTATCCTCTTAATTACACGTCCATTGTCATTTAAATTAGTCCAAATCTCCGAAATTTTCATCTGTTCTTTCCAGGATTTCCTATCATCCTTTTGTCCTCTCGTGTGTTTGAAACATGCTTAATTGCTTATGCCAGTATATTGAATACCTTAGAACATTGTTAAGACTGTATTACTGTAACAATGTTCGATACCAACTATTCCAAATGATATCACAACATGCATAATTGCAAAGTCTGAAGTAACATAAAAAGCTTAGGCCTAAGATGAGCCTTTTATTAGTTACATAAACTGGCAAGTCTTGACTTAATACGCATGCATTTATGGGTTGGTGCGCACAAATTGGAGGGCTTCACCAGCTTGCAATTTTGTGGAAAGCCGGAGTTTCCTATATTCTTCATAAGTAAAAGGGAGAAACTGGCGAGGGTTATCAGAGTCAACAAGTTCTGGTGGGGCTTCAACTGCCTCTTCCTTGGGTCCTAAGAGAAATGAAGCAATTGACACTCGGATACATGCTTCCTTGCACAGTACTCGATGCTTCACGTTACAAAATCTTCCATTGCTCCATGCCTTCAACATATATTAACAAACATTAATTAACTCAAAATCAAAAATCAAATCATATAGTATTATTATAAAATAGGATCCTCTGCATGCATATTGCATACCTTAGCAACATCCCCAAGATTGACAAGCAAGGTGCCTACCCAGGGATCCACAGATACGAAGGCACCAGACTTGTCCATGACTTCAAGACCACCCACGTTTTCATCATCTTGAAGTATGGTTAGGAATCCTGAATCCGTGTGTATTTGTACACCAGAGGATCCTACAGTTTCAGGTGTGAAGTTGTATTTGTTAATTCTAAACTGGCAAGGCCATCCCTTGAACAAGTCGCTAGCCAAACCCATACTTTTGGCCAACATTCGTCCCAAATCAATGGCCAGCTCGTGTATTGCTTCAGCATACATCTCTATTGTTTCTCTGACAATAAAAGTATTGCCCAAGTAGAATTAAGCTTTCAAAACAAAACAGGTGGTTCAAACATGCTCCAAAACTTGGGTTGGGGAAAAATCATCTAGGAAACTACCAATTTTTAGTACATAAGTTTCACAAATTGATGCCCCATCAACATAATAGTTCATACTTAATATGGACCTCAAATTTCATGTTAATAAAGATCTTATTAACTATCCAACAGTTATTAATCTGTGATTATCTTAATATCTATGAAACATTAATTATAATCTTTTGTCAACATAAAATAGTCATAAAAAATCAACTTCTTATAATTTCAAGCCATCATATATGTTTTACTTTAAATCTCAAGTCTTGGCATGCAAATTATTTGTGTTTTGTGTTTAGAATTTTGAGAAAATTGTTACCAGGGAGGTGGAAATAAAAAGATGAAAATTAAGAAACCTTTGGTGAGGGGAGAGATCCAATTGAGAAGAAAAGGTACGCAGAGATTGAGAAGAGGCCAAATCATAGAGACCCAAGGCCTCATAAAGAGGGTTGACCTGGGTGGGTGCCATGTAACCACTGCCGGCTATGACGTCTGTGTTGCGCATTTTGATTTCCATGGGAAGATCAAGCACTTCTCTCACCACTTTCTTCATCTCTGACATCAGACTTGAGGGGATCTTATGGTTCACAATCCTGAAACAACCCCACTCCTCCGATGCTTCTCTCAGTCTCTTTAGCTGTTGCTCTCCATCATCTTCTTCCAATTTCTGCATATCAATCACCGGGATACATTTCCCCTCCTCCTCCTCCATCTTATCTTAATTAATTTGCTCTCTACTAAATACTTGATCTTAGCTACTCTCTACCATTCTCAAATTAAAAAAAAAAAAAAAACCCTCTACTAAATATATAGGCTTCTCCATTCCATTCTCATACTCATACGATAAAGCATTTATTTATTTGAAAAAGAAAAAGAGAACTTTTTTTTTTTTTTTAATCTTTAGTTGACCAATTTACACTCTCTTCTCTTTTCTCCTTTTAGAGATATGCTTGCGCCAGGTACAAGTTTTACCACAAGTGGCCCACGTAACAAGTTATGAAAGATAAAAAAGTAATAGTAGATTTATATAAAGACACGTTTTTATTATGTCATGTAAACAAATTTTTGCCACATAAAAGCACAAATTATATCATGTGACGCTAGCATATTTCCTTTTTGTTTAAAG
This sequence comes from Quercus variabilis, assembly GCA_030445155.1. Classification (NCBI taxonomy): domain Eukaryota; kingdom Viridiplantae; phylum Streptophyta; class Magnoliopsida; order Fagales; family Fagaceae; genus Quercus; species Quercus variabilis. The sequence continues at coordinate 1,952,271 of CP129456.1, forward strand.
TTGCCATCTCCGAAAGCTATCCTAGCTCTTGAGATACCGGGTCCGTTTGGATAGCACTTATTGTTGCTGAAAGTTACTAAAAACTGATTGTTGCTGAAAACACTATAGCAAAATAATTTTTAAATGTGTAAATAGTGTTGTGGGACCCACTTTTAACATTAAATATTGCGTGAACAGTGCATGAACAGTGCGTGAACAGTGCACGCACAGTACATGCACAGTAAATTTGTCTCCCAAAAGTCAAAAAAACCGGCCAAAAAAAAAAAAAAAAAAAAAAAAAGTCCAAAACGTGGACCGGGGAAACGTGCCGCAACTTTACCCCCTATCCAAACGCACACACCGTATCTTACACACCTTGATCATTTGTCTTTTCCTTTAACTTTCTTTTCGGCCTGTTTATTAAACTCGTCTTGATACAATGCAACTTAGGCTGTGTTTGTTTTGACTTCAAAGTGTTTCCAGAAAACCATTTCCGTAAAATTTGGGTGTTTGGCAAATTTGGAAAATTCGGTCAACTGAAAATCATTTCAGTTTTGACCGGAAAATAACGCTCCAACGAGTGAAATTCATTTCACCCTCTATTTTCACTTCAAATGATATTTTTCGGAAAACAGAGGAAGAGAGCACGAAGAAAGACCCGGACCAGCAACCCAGACCAGACCTTCGCACAAGCAACCGCCGGCGACCAGCGCAACCCACGAACCCAGAGCAATCGCACGACCTTCGACCCAGCGCAACCCATCGCAACCCAGAGCAGTCGCACGACCCAGAGCAATCGCACGACCACCCAGACCTTCGCACGAGCAACCGCCGGCGACCAGCGCAACCCACGAACCCAGAGCAATCGCACGACCTTCGACCCAGCGCAACCCATCGCAACCCAGAGCAATCGCACGACCCAGAGCAATCGCAAGCCCGGAGCAATCGCACGACCCAGAGCAACCATCGCAACCCACGAACCTCGACCTCGTCGCCGACCCAGACCCGTCGCCTCCACACTCTCTCTTCCTCGATCTCTCCGGTTTTTTTTTTTTTTTTTAATTTGATTGTTGTTGTTGTTTTTTTTTTTGATGAACTGAGTATTGTTGTTGTTGTTTTTTTTTGGATGAACTGAGTATTGCTGTTGCTGTTGCTGTTGTTGCCGCCGCCGGAAATTGTTGTTGAATTGGATGTGTTGTTGAAATTTTTTGTAATAATGTGAAAAATTTTCCGGAAAATAGCATTTTAGAATACATCCAAACACACGAAAATATTTTCCACAACAATTTTCATAATTCAACCAAACACTTAAAAATATTTTCCTTTTCCGGAAAATAGCATTTCCGGAAAATATGTATTTTCCGGAGAATATTTTACACGAAACAAACACAGCCTTAAGTTTTCAATGTTTTTAGTTTCTTAATCCTTTTATTCAAAAAACTAATCCAACGTGAAATTAAATATATTTCCCCAACATAATTTCTCTCTAAGTTAGTTTATAAGGAAACTCTTTAAACTTTTTATATATATCTTTTTGGGAGTAAATTTTAAAAATTTTATATTCTTTATATTCTTAACATACATATTAATTTTTTTTTAAAATGAAATGTTATTCACTATTCAGTCAATAAGTTTATTTTTTATACACAATTTTAAATTACAAAAACTTTTTTTTTTTTTTAAATCAAAAACTTAAAATTTTAACATTTGAATGACATACAATTCAAATATCATTTACCCAATTCTCTAACTTTTAAACTAGTTTTATTTTTTATTCAACCTGTGAACTAAAACTCTATAATTTACCAAACACCCGTGCATCTAAAATCTCCAGTCTTTAATTTACCAAACCCAAGAAGGTAAAACCGTGGCCTAGCCTTATGCCACCACCAACCACCAACATAAGGCTCGTAATGTAAATGTTACACTACAACCAGCTGGCTTAAATCCATATCATATATGTTACACAACTTGCCAAACAATCTAAACTACTTGTACTCCTTATCAAAAAAAAAGAAAAAAGAAAAAATACAAAACTGACTCTCTAATTTTTACCTTTTTCATTTCAGTTCTCTAACTTTCAGTTTTATCAATTCAGTCCTCTAATTTTCATTTTTTATCAATGCAAGGCTCAGTTACAACTTAGTTAGTGGTTATCGTTAGAAAAACTGAAACGACGCCATTTTGCATTTTTTTTTTAATTCAGAATTAAAAGAAAATAAGAAAAATATGGAAAAAAAATTAAGGGGAAACTTTGAGAGAGAGAGAGAGAGAGAGAGAGAGACAGACAGAGTTGTGGACTGAAATCACTAGCTGCTCTCCTCACTGTCCCTTGCTGCTCTACTCGCCATGTAAACCACCACCACCCTCGCTGCTCTACCTTGACTAAATCAGCGATGGGTGTACTCCGTAGCTTCAGCTCCATCTATCAACCCCTCATCTTTTCTATACTTACAAAGCGTGATAGAATCAATAATAGATTGTTGGAGACCAACGATATTGATGTACCATATGGGATGGTCAATCACAGGTCCATGATCTTCATCAAAAAAATCTTCTTGGGTATCAAAAAGTATTGGTGCATTTCTTCTCCTTATTCTTCTATTCCTCCACGAGTCGCAACTCCTCTTACTTGCATACATAATCCCAATCAAAAGAACTCCACAAACCATACAAGCTGTGACAATCAAACTGATTTCAAATAAATATTTTTGGCAATGACTATAACTTTTAGGACTCGAAGAAGGTTGTGGTGGTGGTTGTGGTTGTCGTTGTAACCATGGTACTGGTGGTAGTCGTTGTGGCTATGGTAATGGTGGCCGTGGTGGCATTTGGCTAGTAAGCAGTTTTCTATGATGAAGCCCCATAATGAAAACAGAGCAAGAAACAGGGGATAGAATTAGAAACACATACCTCTTTGTGTTGTGTATGCGAAGAAAAAAAAAAAAGAAAAAAAAAAGAGAGAGAGAGACAAGAAAAGATATTGAAATTGTCTTTTACTTTCCACCGCAACTTGTGGTTTGAATTGATGTGTAGTTAATGATTCTGGGTTTTCATTTTTCTTTGGTTCAGTGGAAGTCAATACATATTACAAGTCTTCCGCGTTAACTTAATCCTTGGGTTTCCAAAGAAGCTGGTGGTTTCAGTCCTCAACACTCACTCTCTCTCTCTTTCTCTCTCTCTCTCTCTCTCTCTCAAAGTTACACAGGTTAGGGATTTGGGTCTTCATTGTTTTGTTTTGATTTATGGGAAGGGGATCGACGTCGCCTTAATTTTTTTTTTCCCAGATTTTTCTTATTTTCTTTTAATTCCAAATTAAAAAAAAAAAAAAAAGGCAAAATGGCATTGTTTTAGTAGGTCTAACGGCAGCCACTAATTGAGTTGTAACGGAGCCCTGCATTGACAAAAATTGAAAGTTAGAGGACTGAATTGATGGCCAAAATTGGGAATTAACCTTGTTTGCCAAACAATATAATTAACCCTGTGTCATGTTCTGATGAGATCTGAGCTGACACTTTTCCACATGGCGTCCACCTGAAAATCAAGTCTCAGAGACTTGATTTACATTTGTAAAACATTTACAGTGCAAATATTTTCAAGTTTCTGGAGTACAAAACACAAAACACAGATTAGCCACCATCAACCACCAACCAATACAAGCACAGACCAGCCACTATCAACCCACAAATCCAAGCATTAATCCAACAATTCAACACAAATCCAACCAAATCCACCCCCAACAGCCACCTAAAATCCAGATTAAAAAAAATAAAAACCCCAAAACCCACAACCCGTTTGGCTTGTTGATCAGGGTTCTCTGCAAGAAAATCCAATAACCCACAACCCTAAAAGTCAGTATTTTAAAGGGTGGCAGGATCGATTAGGAGTTTGGGTGACTATGGGTTGACCGGATTGGTAGTTTGGAGTTTGGATGGTTGTAGGTTGGCTGGATCGAGTGGCTATGGGTTGATGCCTGGGTTGTGCAGCGTGGGTCTGGTGTGATGGTGTGGTGGTGGTGTGGTCTGGCTGAATCGGGTGACTGTGGGTTCTTTGGCTTCTGGTCAAGTCTGCGTGGTGGCATGGGGGTGGGGGGAATGGTTTGTACATGAAAGAGCTGACATGTGTGTAAGGAGGCTGAATATGCAGGGCTAAAGGGTAGGCTTATAAATTGAGTATTAGAGACTTGATTTCCAAGTGGAGCCACATGGAAAAAATGTCAAATCAAACGTGATGAGAACACTAAAACCGAGTCTTTGAAACTCGATTTATAAGCCCTAAATCGAGTTTTTTAAACTCAAGATGTTAGTAAAAAATATAATTTTGTAACAGTGCCTATTAATTATATTGTTTGGTAAACAGGGTTAATTTCCAATTTTGGCCCTGAATTGACAAAACTAAAAGTTAGAGGATTGAAATGAAAAAAATGTGAAAGTTAGAGGGTCAGTTTTGCATTTTTGCCTAAGTATAGCATCCAAATGCTAAGGTGAACAACTTAATAGAAAGCTATATTTAAAAGTGTAGATGTAATACTTTAATAAATGCAGAACCATTATCCTTTGCCAACTAAGAAGGTATGGGAGCCAAAGAAGACAGAGGCAGAACTCATGTAATTTTTCAATTCATTATTATAGAAAACTTTTTTTTTAAAAGACTATTATAGAAAACACTATTAGAAAGGGCAAATGATGAAAATGATAATATTAGATATTGCATGGCCTAAAGCATCACCCGTTGGCCAGGTCATCAAATTGTGCCTAGGTTGTTTCAAACTTTAGTGCAACAGTAACAACCTATGAAGGATTTTTTTTTTTTTTTAAAAAAAAAAAAAAAGTCAGGAATTAAAAATAATATAACATATAAGTAAAATTAGGTTATCTATTCAATCATATCATATTAAATTGATTGCTAAAATGGGTTTCAGATATCTTTAATCGTGCCATTCTTATTATTCAAAACCAATAAACCAAATACCTAAATTAATAACAATCAACCAAAAATAACAAAAGCTAAATCACATTTGATGCCATTTTTTGTTGTTTAATAATACCTCTACCGATAGTATTTCAGGCAGTATATAACAGTGATGGGAGGCTAGGCTGAAGGTGGGGGGGTGGCAGTGGCGGAGTCAAAAATTTATCTTTGGGGAGGGACAAACATAAAATTAGAGGCCTAACTTTTCACTATAAAATCTAAAATAGTAATTGTGGGTACCTAGGCATGCATGGAACGTCCTAGGCATGCATGCAACGTCCTAGGCCGTCCTCGGATAGCTTTGCAACGTCCTAGGCATGCTTTGCAACGTTCTAGGCATGCTTGGCTACGTCCTCAGACAGTGTCCTAGGAGTCTCACATCGAAGGAAAATCACCCCACTTGCTACCTTATAAGCTTTGAAGCGAAGGGAGTAGTGTACCATTAGTTTAGTTATTCGAATAACTAAACTAATGGTACACTACTCTCTTCGCTTCAAAACTTATAAGGTAGCAAGTGGGGGGATTTTCCTTCGATGTGAGACTCCTAGGACATCGTCCGAGGATGTAGCCAAGCATGCCTAGGATGTTGCAAAGCCGTCCAAGGACGGCCTAGGACGTTGCATGCATGCCTAGGATGTTCCATGCATGCCTAGGTGCCCACAGTAATGTATACAATTTAATAATCAATATACAAGTTAAGTACTCTATAATTCACTATATGCTGCAAAAAAGTGTATTTAATTAAAATTAAACAATTATAAGACAAAATTGACAAAAAGATTTAATATCATTAATCAACTATGAAATGAGCAAAGTATAATGACCAAGATAATAAATATAAAAAAAATAATAATAATTTAAAAACAATCATTAAAACCTCAATGAATAAAAAACATCTAATAAAATACAAGTACAACCAAATACATGTTATATTATTTTTATCTATAAATTAAATTAAACTAGTCGCAGCCCCGCATGTTGCGCATAATAATTTTTTTAGAGTTATCTCATAAATATATATTTTTTTATTTTTATTATTATTATTGTTTTACTATTGTCTATGTAATTTATGTAAAATTCTTATATGATAAAATTATCCAAATCATGAAATGTAATAGAATAATATTATATTCTTTATAATGCAATTGGATAACATTTAACAATCAAAGAGAGGAAAAAAAATAAAAAACTTAAACACAAAAATAAATTGCATCAACTCAAAGTAGAGTTCATAAAAATACAAAAAATTAATAACCTAAAATAAAGATGCAAGAAAAATAAAAATAAAAATAAAAAAATCCACCAAAAAATTGAGGGAAATAACTTTTTTTGTGAAGGAAAATTATGCATAGAAGTATAGGATAGAAAAGATAATGAAAAATTTATAATAGGAGGATAAGAAGAAGAAGAAACAAAATAAATGAAGATAAAGGGAAATATGAAGAGTGATATTAAGTAGAGGGTAGTGGAGAGATGAAATGTAAAAGGAATGAGAAATGTTGGAGAAAGTGTAAATGTTAAAAAAAAAAGTATGATTTTATAAGGAAAATTTTATTTATTTGTATTTAATTAAAACATTATATGTTTAATTTTTAAAAATTAAAAAAAAAAATGAGGGAAAATATTAAAAATTTAATGATATGAAGGATATGGATGAATTTAAATGGTCAATTGTAGTAGTGCTATTGATGTTGGCTTGAATATATATATATATATATATATTGCAACATGAAAAATGATAAACCCTATCCATATAACTAAATTAAAGTTACTTTATGATGTTGAGTTAATAAAACGAATTTGTGGTTACCAAAAAGCTAAGCATTTTTTTATTATAAAAAGAATAAACTTGAAAGCTGAACATGAATTGTCTTGTTTTATTACTTGTCATTTGGGTGAGATTGAAGCCTTGCATAAATTAATGGAGCCTCATTAGACCTATCAACCATTATAGCTCTAAAGAATACCAATAACAAAAGCTTAGCATAAATCAATACTTACCCTTTGCAAGTCAAGAGGCTACACATACAATCTAACGTACATCATTACTCAATAATGTTTCAACTCACCACACAACAAATTTATCGTGCAAATGAACTATGAAATATCCATTTGGTGTTACGATCGATAGTATGTAGTTTTCAGGAAAATATATGTAGTAGTGGTAAATTAAACAACAATACTATTCAACTACTCAGATTTATCATGATATGAAGAGAACATAAATGCTTTATGGATCCCTTTGTTCCTTATGGCCCATACAAAATTTAAACTATTGGAATTAAGAAGAAATATATTTCTAAATATATACATAGAATAGTTTTTGTTAGAAGTCAATCACTGCACATGAGGAGAGAAAAAAAAAATGAAAAGATAACATATCAAGTCTAAAAGGAACTTCATAGAACAAATGTCATAATGTACAAAAATAACATATATAGAACAACTAAATAGGTGAATTCAAAGCAACCCAAACTAAGAATTTAAAGGAAAACACATGTAATAAAATTAACAATTAAAGAGAGAAAAAAAAAAAAACTTAAATCACAAAACTAAGTCGTATCAGCTCAATATAAAGTTCTAAAGAACACAACAATTTACCAAGCTAAAGTAGAGATGTAAGAAAAATTAAAAAATCCACCAAAAAATTGAGAGAGAGAGAGAGAGACTTTTTTTTTTTTTTTTTGTGAGGGAAAAGTATGTAAAGAATGGAAGAGAGAATAACAAATTTATAGTAAGAGAGTGTAAATAAGAAAGAACCAAAAAAAAAAAAAAAAGATGAAGGGGAAGATGAAGAGTGATATTAAGGTAAAGGGTAGTGGGGAGATGAAAAATGATATTAAGGTAGAAGGTAGTGGGGAGATGAAAATGTAAGGGATAGAGAAAGGTTGGAGAAAGTGTAAATATTTTTTTTTTTTAAATGAGTAAATGTTAAAAAAATTATAGGAAAATTGGGGAAAAAATTTATAATGATGTGGACGCTGATGTGGCCCAACTAAAGCGTAGCAATAATAAATGCTACGCTTCCACTATTAGATATATATATATATATATATAAATATATAGATGATAAATAGTAGTATATTAATCCAGTACATTTATAGATTATAATGTTATATGATATTTTAATTATTGTAATAACAAAATATTTTATACTGATGAAATGCACTAATTTAAGTATTCAATTTTTTAGAAAACACAATATACTGAGAATGAGAGAAAGGGGAGAGAGCCGTAAAGGGCACTATTAGGGAAACAGAAGGTCCATATGGTAGTGAGAGATTTGAGGGCCACCACTAGGGGATTTTTTAACATTTGTGATGCGGGATGCAGAAGTGTCAAGAAGTAGAATACGTCTACCTCTAGAAAACAAGAAACAAAACACGTTTACTTCTAAAAATAACCTCGAATCCACGAGGGTTCTTTGAATCCACAAGGAGAAAGACTCTAGAATCCACTAGAAAATAAAAAGACAAAAGTATGAATTTGATTGATTAAATAACTGTTTAAAAAATGAATACAGACTTAGGATCCTATTTAAAGGCTCCGTAAAACTTGACAGACAAAAAAATATATTCTAAAATAACTCCTAATTGATACCTAACCATAACAAGAATCAAATTTGACCTAAAAAGCATTAAAAGCACCTAAAAATAAGGAAATAATAACCCTAAACCTAAAATAACGAAAATTACAAATTAAATACCAAAATTAATAAATTACAATAATTAAATTCTAGATTCTATCCTACATTAGACCCCTCCACTTGAAACAAACTCGTCCTCGAGTTGATGGTTGAAATCTGAAATCTTCCATGCCAACAGAACAAATACTTCATCTTCTTTGTATTCTTACCAAACTTAAAAGTCATCAATTGAGCAACTTGAACTTCTTGTCCCTTGATCTTCATGCAAATGAAAATATTCACCAAATAAGAGTCAATGATCAAATCAAATCTTTCCACCACAATAAAATCAATATACTTTGTTTTAGTGCCTCCCACCAAAATAATAGGAGCTTGAACGTTGTAATCATGTAACTTGACCTCATCGAGATCATTGACAACTTCCTCTATAATTTCTTTTTTTATGGTCTCTACTATCTTGACCTCAAGATCTTTCTCTATAATAGGGTCTTCATTAATCTCCTCTACAATTTTGATTTCAGGTTCTTCTTCTATAACAAAGCCTTCATTAATTTCCTCAAAAATTTCTATATTTTCTTCTTTGACTTCTACATATTCTTCAAGAAAAGTATTTTCTTCAATATGTAATTCTTCATTTAATGGTGGAATATATGGCTCTTCAAAATAATTTAAATATAAACTTCTTGGCCAATAATAATCTTGTATTATATATGACAAGATTTCTTCACAATCCAAAGGATAAAATTTGATAGCAAGCATCTTTTTCATCCTTGGCCATGAACAAATCTTATCTTTACCTTGTTGGATTCTATTAGATTGTACTCGTTCACACCAATGCAAGGCATACTTACTAAGTTTATACAAAGCAAGTCCAACTTTTCTCTCATAATAAATATTCTCATAATAAAATAAACCTTCTAAATCAAGTAACCAATCACGAAAATCTTCTTTTAAAAAATAACCATTAAAACTTGTAATTTTCTTATAAGGTCTAAATGAAATTTGCTTACCAATAGGTTGCTCGTGAGTTATGTCTCCACGACAGTTATCCCTATTGTTTTCATGCTCCAGCGACGACATCCTGGCAAAGATATTTGTAAGTGCTAGCTATACGTCACGTAATACTTGCTAAGTTTTTTGTCACCGAAATTACTACCATCTCATATGTCAATCATCAAACCAGGATAAGTTAAGGCTCTGATATAAACTGATGTGGGATGCGGAAGCATCAAGAAGAATAATACGTCTACCTCTAAAAAACAAGAAACAAAACATGTTTACTTTTGAAAATAACCTCGAATCCACGAGGGTTCCTTGAATCCTCAAGGGTCCTTGAATCTACAAGGAGAAAGGGTCTGAAATCCACCAAAAAATAAAAGGACAAAGATCTGAATTTATTGATTGAATATGATAGGTTGTAAGGATTTAGGATCTAAATATATTAAAACTTCAATGTGTAATGTTGGCAAACCATGATCAAAACTTAGAGTCTAGAATTAGGCTGCTCAAAGTTTGTTTATGTGTAAAGTTGGAATCAGGTGTACTGTACGATTTATTATGTAAATCTGCAAGACTCGATCGATCAAAAATTAGACTTGATCGATTGAAGCTCGTGCAGATTATTTTTCTGTAGAATTTTCCAACTCAGCCAAAGCCCGTATGACGTGTTGGGTTTTATGTTTTTCCTTAAATATAAAAGGAAAAACTCTAGCCACATTTTATTGTTGTTGTTTATATTGTGTGTATGAATCTCTTGTGAGATCTAGAAGTGTTTGACTTCATACATACTTAGAGTTTCCAATCTCAAGATTAATGTCAAGAGCTTGGTGATCGTTTTAGTTGCTGCATAAAGAACTTAAAGAAAAACACAAGTGGGAGTACTTGTGGTTATTGTGAATCCAAGAAAGAAGTAGTTCGTGAACTCGAAGCTGTCACGTGGTTGTGGTAGTAAGTTTCCTACTCGATGTAGCAATAGGATGTTAGTGGTCTAAGTCGCTATTGTGTAAACTTCAATTCTTTCATAGTGGATCTGTTTACCTTGAGAATAGCTATGTTAAATCCTCCACAGGTTTTTTACCAGTTTGATTTTCTTAGGTTATCATATCGTTGTGTTATTTATTTTTCCACACTGTTCAATGATATGATCTATTTGTGTTAACTTAGATCTGAATAATTTATCTAAGTTAATCACTTGGCTAAATAACTAAGTTAATCTGTTTGTGTTTAAGGGGTCTAAAAATGTACAAGTGGTATCAAAGCAGGTTAGCTCTAGTTTTTAGATCTTTTGATCTAAGAGTTGATACTTGACCTCTGTTGTCATGGAACACAATCATTCTCTTGTGATTCTACCTCACTTTGATGGGAACAACTATGCCTACTGGAAAGTAAGGATGAAAGTATTCTTGAAATTAATTGATGAAAGAGTTTGGAATTCCATTAAATACGGATAGGAGAAGCCCACTACTTCAGTGAGTGAGTGGCAAACTTTTCAGAAAGAAGTAGCCGCTTTTAATAGCAAAATTATGAATGATATTTTTAATGTTGTTTCTATGGAGGAATCAAGAGAATCTCTAATGTTGAGGTTGCTCATACTGCATGGAATATTCTCCAAACTGTGCATAAAGGCACATAGGCAGTTAAGATTAACAAACTGTAACAATTAACTACTAGATTTGAAAGCATTAGATGTCTGATGATAAATGTTTTGATGAATTCTATGCAAAATTGAATGATATTGTTAACTCTGCTTATAATTTGGGTGAAATCTATGATCAACCTAAAATTGTTAAGAAGATACTTAGATCTTTGACTGAGGACTTTAGACCCAAAGTGACCGTCATCATTGAAAGCAAGGATGTGGACTCCATCCATGTTGATGAACTTGTAGGATCTCTTCAGTTCTATGAGTTGGACCTACCTAAGACAAGCAAATTCAAATCAATGGCTCTTAAGTCTATTGACGATATTGATGCGAATGGATTTGATGGTGAACTCTCTGCTACAGAGATTACTTACCTTGCTAAGAACTTTAGAAATTTTCTTAGGAACAATAACAAAAGGGCAAGAAGTAAAAACAATGCTGAACCTATAAATTTTAGGAAGAATGAACCTACTATGGTGAACAATAATGAAAAACCTAAAGAAAAAGTATATCAAACCTCTAATAATTCTAGGTGTCAACAATGTTTTGGTTGTCAAGGGTATGGTCATTTGAAATTAGAATGTCCTACATTCTTGAGATCAAATGATAAGACTATAGTTGTAACCCTTAGTGATGATGAAGTATCTGACAATGAGTTTGGTAGTGATGAGGATGGAAACTTCATTACTTTCACAGCTACTACTATAGTTGATGAAAGTGTTGTTGTTAATGAGAACCCTTCTGATGGGGAACTCTCTGAGAATGCTGATTTGCAAGAAGCCTATAATAAGTTTTGCAAGGTTTCTACAAAAGATACTATGAATGTTGATTTAGGTTTACAGAAAATTGCTTCTCTTGAACTTGATAAGAAGAATTTGCTTTTGAAATTATTTGATGCTAGTGAATTGCTTGATAAAGTGAAGACTAAGAACTTGTTATTGCTTGATAAAGTTAAAAATTTGAAACTTGAATTATTTGTTGCTAGAAAACAAACAAATAAGTCTGCTAGTTCTAAACTTGAGCACATGTTAAGTATTCAAAAATCTCCCTTAGACAAAACTGGTCTAGGTTTTGAAGATAGCATCTCTGTGACTAAGATTCATTTCACTAACTTTGTTTCTTCTTTTGAGCCTTTTGTGAGGGAGATTGTCAAAGCAGCTGAAGTCTCTCCTCCTAGGAAGATTATGGTTGATCTTCGAGAGTCTAAACCTAAGACTCCTAACCCTCCTAAGGACAAGTTGCATGATAGACCTGCATGGGTTCGTCATTTTTGTGGAAAGTCTGGGCACATTTGTCCAAACTGTTTCAAGTTGCAAGCTGCTAAACGAGCAAATAAATCAAAAGTACATATGCCTCAAGCATAAGTTCTCATGGTACTTATTGGTAAATTGATAAAGGGTTTAAACCTTTATTCCAATTTTGGAGTTGCTTAGCATTCAAATATAAATAATAACTCCAATGCTATAATTGCATCTAAAAAGTTTTGGATGCAAAAGGCTCGATCTAATTAAGTCTTTCTGATATGGTCCTTATGCTTCATCTCTCTATTCTTTGTGACCATTTCTCTTTGTTGTTTTTGTGTGTGTGTGTTTTTTTTTTTTTTTTTTAAAGAATTTGCATTGCATAACATTCATGCATTTCATGCTAGGTTGTTTTTGTTATTCTTTTCAAAAAAAAAAAATTAAAAAGGAGAAAAAGGGAAGAAAAATGTATTTTGCATTAATTTTTCTTGGATTCGAAATTAAGGTTGACCATATTATCTTCACATAACATGTTTATGTACCTTGTTTAGCTTAGATGAACTTATTTTATTGCACTTTAATAGTTTGAACTCTGAAGTGCATGTTGTGTGTGAGTTGTTTATAGTTTTTGATCACATGATCTTGATCTTGAAGTCACATGCCTTTGATTGTTGGACTTGAACTTAATGAGAAAGGCATAAATAACCATCTCACCACTGTTTACTTGCCAATCATGAACACCTTAGTGCATATCATCAGATTTTGTGTTCGAGAAAAAGTAAAACATGCACAAAAAAAACACAAGGTGTAGCCTTGAATTAAATGCTAAAATTGGTGTATACATTATTGGGCTATAATAACTTCACAAACAAATAAAATTTGAGTGTAAATTATCTTGGCTATTTTAATAAGTTTCAAATCAAATAAAATTGGTGTGTACATTATGAGGCAAATTAAGAAACTTACATGATTGCAAGTTTTTATTCTAGGAGATGTGAAAGTTATATGATGTAACTCTTTAGGTGATAATCTTTTTCAAACCTATGTGATGAATTTTGTAGAAAGTGTAATTGATCACTATTCACATATCACCTCACATGTACCTCAAGTTTTTGGTAATTGTACACACTACACAAGTTACTCTTTACTAAACTTAGTACATGTTATTGTGTGTGATCTTGTTGTGGCCATCCAAAATTAAAATTCCTTGATTTTGATGCAAAATGTATTTAAAGTTTGAGATTTAAGGACAAATTGATTGATAATCTTGTTTTTGGAAGATCTAGGTTAAATTCAAGAGTTTTTGGAAAACTTTTAATCTAATACTCATGCATTTCATTCATGAAATACTATGCTTTGAGGAGTTTTAGCATAAAATTGCTTTGGTTTTCAAAAAATTAATTTTTCCAGATTTTCGATTGATCGAACCTGTTGCTCGATCGATCGAAATTGTGATTAAAATTTTGGTTTAAATCTGCCTAGCTCGATCACTACTAGATCGATCGAATGTAATTTTCGATCGATCGAATCTATTTTTTGATCAATCAAAAATTGTTCAGAGAGTTTTTTAAAACAAGATTTTTTCACGTGTTCTTCACTATTCAAAAGTTTTCAAAAGCTCTTTCTCTCTCTCTCTTCGACTGATCCAGATTCAAAGACAATTTTTTTGTCATTTTCCCTCAATTTCTCTCAAAGGCTTTTGTCATCTAGCACCGGTATGACCCTTTTACCCTTTCTTTTTTGGTTTAATCTCATTTTTCATGCATTTAAGGGAAAATTTCGAACCTATAGAAATTTGGGGGTTTTGGTGTTCTTGGTGGTTTCTTTCAAAATTGATCAATGGGTTTTTGTTGTGGGATAATATTAACATGTTCTTCATGATTTAATTTGATCACTTTGATGAATTGGGAAACATTGAAATTTCTGGGACTTGAAACTACCCGAATTGGGGATTTTGTTCAATTAAGCATAAATTGATGAAATTGGCTTGTGTTATTGATTCATTTTGTCATTATATACTGTTATCTAACTTGTGTAATGATAAATTTGTCAATTTGTTGGGATTTTTGAAAGTGGGTTTTTAAAATTTGGGGTTTTTGATATAAACTCTATGTTCAAGCCAATTTTGTGATTTTTCAAGTAAAATTGAACTATTCTCACTGCATTAGAGCATGTATCATACGTTAATATTGTTCATGCATCATATAGATTGTTATTTTCTATATTGTTTTTGCTCTAATTTTGTCTGATGCAATCTGCCCTTAGGTTTTTCTTGTTTTTTTTTTTTTTTTCTGTTGTCATTTTTCTGTCTATCCTTTCTGATCTTTAGTATCATGGTTAGGAAGACTAGAGCCCATAGGACATCCACCTCTTCTTCTACTCCATCCTTTGATAGTGAGAGATTCTGTAGTGAGAAAAATCAAAAGACATATGAGAAGTTAACATTCTTAGAAATGTCTAGGCTAAGAGGAAAGTTGTTTTAGATGAGCTTGACCCGGAGATTAGGAGAAACTTTGAGCGTAGGGGTTGGTTGCCTTTGTTGGATGTAGACCATCCTCCTCCGGCTACCTTGATTAGAAAGTTCTACTCAAACCTTTCTATCCACTCCAATGATTCCAACACTCAATTCGTGAAGAATTAGATAAGGGGTGAAAAGTATGTCACTACTCCTACGGTAGTGGCCTTTGCTCTTGGGGTGCCTAAGGTCCAGCATCCCATCTATCCTTATGATGAGTCTCCTCCACTTGATAACATTATGTCATATCTTACTGGATCTTCTATCTAGTGGGGTTCTAATCCTCAGATCATTTCTCACAAGTTGACCGAGATTCATTATTTCTTTTTATGGATTTCTTACCATTCTATCTGGCTCATCTCTCATTTACACACTATTCCCATCAAGAGATGTGCATTTTGTATTCTCTTGTCACAAATGCTCCTATGAGTTTTCCTCATCTTTTCATTCGTTCATTGGTTAAGGTTCATAGGAATAGTTCTTCTGCTCATGCTCTTTTCTTTCCAGTTTTTATTCATCAGATTTTGTTGCATTTAGGTTTAGATGTATTTCCTACTTCTAAGCTCGTACATATTATAGCTCCTATAGGTGCCACCTTCCTTAGGCAGAGGGTTTCTCAGATGCGAGCTAGCTCTAAATGCCCTAGAGTTGATTCCTCTTCGAGTGTTGCACCTCCTCTTCCTCCTCCTCCTCCTCCTTCTTCAGGTGATCCAACTGCTGATACGTTTGTTGATACGAATGTTGCTACTGCTCCTCCACCTTCTACTTCGGATGATTCTAGCATTCATCGTATGTTGGACACTGTCATGATCGTTCAAGCGGCTCATGGTCAGCTTTTGGTGGACGTTCTCACGGAGCTTCTAGCTTTGCATGCAGAGTTGGTGAGTTTTAGACGGTCACCTTCACCACCTTTTTTGGTGATAATTCTTGATTGCCCTTTGGTAATTCGTCACAAAGAAGGGGAGTATATATGGATGGAGATAGGGGGAGTTTTTTTTTTTTTTTTGGAGCTTTATATTGTATCTAGGTACTTCACTTTGTACTTATTTTTTGGCTCATGATATATTTATTTTGATGTCTCTTTTTTTATGAGTTGTATATGATAAGGGGAGACATTATTGTTTTATTTCTATTTCTTGTTTCATATTATGCTACATTGATTATTGATTTATATTTATGAGGTTATTCATGATATATGTGTTTTATTTTATGTTATGTGAAATCAAGAATTTATTTCATCTTACTTGTATTTTCCACACATGAGTTTATGTGTTTGTTAAGTGTTACAGGAATATACAGGTTGATTCAATCATGTTGCTATCTACATTTGCAACTAATAAATAGTAGTTAGTGTGAATTTTTTTTTTCTTGGGCAATTTTTACTGTAATAGGCAATTTTTGTAACTTTGAGCATTTTTTTTTATTGTGTGTTTTGTCACGGATTGCCAAAGGGAGAGTTTGTTAAGTTCTAAGGATTTAGGATTTAAATGTATTAGAACTTCAATGTGTAATGTTGGCAAACCTTGATCAAAACTTAGAGTCTAGAATTAGGCTGTTGAAAGTGTGTCTATGTGTAAAGTTAGAATCGAGTGTAATGTAGGATTTATTATGTAAATCTACAAGGCTCGATCAATCGAAAATTAGACTCGATCGATCGAAACTTGCGCAGATTGTTTTTCTATAGAATTTTCCAACTCAGCCCAAGCTAGTATGATGTGTAGGGTTTTATGTTTTACTTTAAGTATAAAAGGAAAAACCCTAGCTACGTTTTATTGTTGTTGTTTATGCTGTGTGTATGAATCTTTTATGAGATCTAGAGATGTTTGCCTTCATACATGCTTAGGGTTTCCAATCTCAAGATTGATGTCAAGAGCTTAGTGATTACTTCAGTTGCTACATAAAGAGCTTAAATAAAAACACAAGTGGGAGTATTTGTGGTTGTTGTGAATTCAAGAAAGAAGTAGTCTGTGGACTTGGAGTTGTCACGTGGTCGTAGCAGTAAGTTTCATACTTGATGTAGCAATAGGATGTTAGTGGTCTAAGTCGCTATTATGTAAACTTCAATTTTTTCATAGTGGATTTGTTTACCTTGAGGATAGCTAAGTTAAATTCTCCCTAGATTTTTTATCGGTTTGATTTTTCTGAGTTATCATATCGTTATGTTATTTATTTTTCTGCACTATTGAATGATATGATCTATTTGTGTTAACTTAGATCTGAATAATTTACCTAAGTTAATCACTGGGCTAAATAACTAGTTAATCTGTTTGTGTTTAAGGGGTCTAAAAATGTACAGAATAATTGTTCAAAAAACGTGTGCAGACTTACGGACCTATTTAAGGGTTCCGTAAAACTTAATAGGCAAGAAAATATATTCTAAAATAACTCCTAATTGATATCTAACCATAACAAGAATTAAAATTTGACCTAAAAAGCATTAAAAGCGCCTAAAAATAAGGAAATAATAACCCTAAACCTTAAATTATGAAAATTAAAAATTAAATACCAAAATTAATAAATTACAATAATTAAATTCTAGATTCTGTCCTACATCACATTATGGCAGCTCTCAAATCTCTCTCTACCTCATGGACCCTCTCTCTCCCTCATAGTGCCCTATACGGCTCTCTCCCCTTTCTCTCATTCTCAGTATTTTGTATTTTCTGAAAATTTGTATACTAAAATCATGCATTTCATCGGTATAAAAATTGTAGTCTCTTTGGTTTTTACATTTGACAACAAAATTAAGAAAACTTTTGATTATAACATGTTCCCCACTTAAATTTAGATACATGGAGCAAAATTAGACTCCAATTTTATATTTTAATTGAACACCTAAAATGATATTATTGTGTGGTTCTTACATAAATCTAGACAATCTAAACATATGACGCAAAATTGGACTCTGATTTAGAATTCTAATTTAACTTTCTTTGAACTTTTCCTATAAATAAATAAATAAATATATATATATATATATATATATATATATATTTGACTTAATGCATTACCAGACCTTGCACTTCCTTTCCAAATGACTCATGGATTACCAATATTAGTGAAAACTTAGTTGTAGTTACTGCATCAAAAGGAAGCTTCTAAGTTATGTTTACTTTAGGAAGGCAATAACTACACTAGAAAATTCAAGTGGGGGATATTGGAGGAAGATAACCTATCCAATGTTCAACAAATCAATTTATCAAAGATATTTATTTATATGAATGAGTAAAATAGTGAGTAGATTAGCATTCAAAAATAAAGAGAACATATGAATAAACAAATAACTTCAACACAAACATAATTCTATGAAGCATAATGACCGAAGATGTAAAGTTGAATTTATTCAACTATGTGTTGGCTTTAATTCATGCCAAATTTGCTTATAATTCAGCATTTAGAAATCCTGTATTTAGGGAAGATTTGATCAAAAGTGTGCAACAAAAAGGTGACTCACAAGTGGTGACTTGCCAAAATGAAGCACATGTGTGAAGCATGTAGGAAGTTAAAGAGGCAGGCTAGCTGGATAAAGTACAGTCTGGCCTAGTCTAGTAACTGGCGATTGAAACTCGCAACTCATCCCAATCACGAAGTGACTCGCCAGTGCACCCTGTTTTGCTGAAAAATGTCTTTTCACATTCCATCTCATATTCTACTATAAATACCCTTATACCCACGAAATGTAGAGAGCTTCCAGAGAAAATTTTGAGAGAAAGAAACCCTAGAGAAAAACAAGATTGATTCATCCACAATCTTATACACTTGATTCTCCAAATTTCTCTACTCTCACCCTCTCCATTGTCATACCCATGAGAGGATCATAAAATAAATCCCTACCTCACCAAATTCAGAGCAGTGAGAAGGTTCTTGGTGTTTGGGAAGCAATTCAAGAGAGAACCAATACATATTGGTTAATGCAATGGGCTAATTGTGGGATCTGAAAAGTTAGGGAAGTCACAGTTCGATGTTACCTTGTTGGAGCAAGAATCTTGGAGGATTAGGTGCATCAGGTAGATTAGGCTTGGAGGGTTTATTGCTATTCATGTATCCCAACTGATTTTCTTGTGGATCATTTACTGCTTGGAAGGCGGCGGAGAGGTTTTTCGCCGAATTCTTCAGTTTTCTCTTCAATAACACGTGCCGGTGTTATCTTGTGTTTACATCTCTCTTTCCCTTACTCTTAGCTTTTAAGTTCTACTAGTTGTGATTAATTAATGGCTTAGAGTATGTTAAATTGGGTATTGCTTGTATTTCATATTCCGCACATATATTGTTTGAATATAAGCTTGTATTTGGTTGTTGATAAAAATTGGGATCTAAACATTCACAAGTTTTTTATACACTAAGTGAGTTTTCAGAAGAAAACATTGTTAATATTCTACCTACCAAAACAGGTCTAACCCAATATAGAGCAAACTTCCATTCTTTAATGGGATGATGAGTAAGTTGGAATTTATTGAATGGCCTTTTGATTTGGAAGAGTATTTTAATTTTTGGAAGATTTGTGATGAGGAAAAATTATGACTTGCGTTTAATAAATTGAATAGTGAAGTAGAAGAATGGCGGGAAGACATTTAAATAGATAGAAATCATCGAGGCAATCATCCAATTCGCTCTTGGCAATGAATGAAAAATTTGTTAGCTGATTTATGGTTTTTGCATAATTATTATGATATACTAGATTATACAAGTGTTAGATATAAATTTGTACATTCATATGAAAGAGAATATGTTTAAACCGTGAAAGACCAACCACAAAACCGAAATTATCACATCCAAGTTCATGTGTCAAGAGAAGAAAAGGGTTTGAGGGTTGACAAGATGTAGCCAATTTCTAAAGAAAATATAGAAGTTTACAAGGAAGTTCATGAAGATCTCATTATAGAAAAGGATCATGAAATTGAGATTGTGGAGGAGATTAAAGACGATCCTATTATAGAGAAAGATTTTGAAGTCGAGATGGTAGAGACCATCAAGTTGATTTCTCCACTCAAGTTTCTTTTATATTGGTGGGAGACACCAAACCAAAGTTTATTGATTTTGTTGGGATTGAAAGATTTGATTCAATCATCAACTCTTATTCAATGAATTTTGTCAATTGCATGAAGACTGAAGGAAAAGAATTTCAAATTACTCAATTGATGACTTTCAAGTTTGGCAAGAAGACAAAGAATATGAAGTGTTCAAAGTATTTATTCTCTTGGCGTAGAAGATTTCATATCTCAATTATTAACTTGGGGATGAGTTGTTTTCAAGTTGAGGGGTTTGATGTAGGACAAAATATACAATTTAATTTTTATAATTTCATTAATTTTGGTATTTTTATGTAATTATCATTATTTTAGGTTTAGGTTATTATTTCCTTGTTTTTTAGGTGTTTTTAATACTCTTTAGGTCAAATTTGGTTCCTATTATGGTTAGGTATTAATTAAGATTTGTTTTAGAATCTATTTTCTTGTTTGTCATGTTTTATGAAGCATTTAAATAGGTCTCCTCTGTAAAAATTTTGGAACAATTTAGATTGAGTTTAATAAAATTACGAGTTTTTTCTCAATTTTTTGGTGGATTCTAGACTCTTTATCCTTGTATTCAAGGACCCTCCTGGATTTGAGACTATTCTTCAAAAGCAAACGTGTTTTGTCTTTTGTTGCCTTCTGCCCACATCAGAATTTGAAGAGAAGTTTTGTCATTTGTATTTATATCTACGATTTTTAAAGTTTATAAGCAGAATGCTTTTCGCTAGATTATTTGGCAGAAGATGCTAGTCTGTTGTAATTTGAAAAACAAATAGTGAGATCGATTGATCCATCGTATAACTATTTTAAAACTGGAAGAATTTCATAGAAATTTCAAATTTAGATATATTTTTTTTAATTATTATTTAAAATTATGATTGCAACTTCAATAATTATTGTTGCAAACAAGAAGTTGAACTAGCAACATTTATTGATAGAATTCTCAGAACTAGTCACTAAGACAAGGGTTCATGATACATTACAATTCTTCAAGAAGGAAAACAAGTAGCAGAAGCTCATTCATGATAATTAGGCAAAATCTACAGTCATATGTAATACAACATAATAAAATGTTAAAAGCACAGCAAGCAGAAATTATTATTTCCAATAAGGTGGAAGTTCATGGCTCCTTGTGACTGCTGAGGTGGAACCCTCTCCCTCTATTGATGTATATAGTGAGAATACATCCCAACCACCATCTCTCCAATAGGTAGAGTTAATTTCAGGTACATGTTCAACCTTCCAATAATCCCCACCATCGATGTCCGGACTAATTGTCATGATTATCTCATTAGGCATATCATAAAACTCCAGCAATTTCAGATTGCTTAGGCGTTCGATACCTGATGGCAGGCTGTGCAACAATTCACAGCGCTGGAGGATTAGTTTTTCAAGGAAAGGCATTGCTCCATTCTCAACTATTACCATCTTCAGTCCATCCAACTTATCAAGGCATAAAACCTTAAGCCTCTGAAATCCACCAGCCTTAAAATGCAATATCTCTCCCTCATAAACCTGTAGAAATTCAAGATGTACCAAATTGGGCAAATCTTGAAGATATTCAAGTGGATCATCCCTTAACTGACTCCACTTTAAAGATACCTTGGCCAGATTATGAAGAGAAGATATCCAGTGTGGTAACTTCTCCAAACGTCCTATCAAGTATAGCCGTTGAAGAAATGGTGGAGGGCAAGATAGGCTTTCAAGATCGAGGACCTCGTTCTCTTCTATTGAAGTTATAGACAAAGCACGAAGTTTTTTTAGCATTTCAATGGAAGAGCACAGAGCAACCCCGTGTTCTCTTCTGAACTTTACAATGCCTAGCCTCCGCAGTTGATCTAGCTTTCCAAGTTCTCTCATTAGATCATTGCTGCCATGATCTGCCTCTACAAAGCAGAGCTTTTGCAAGGAATGGAGACATCCTATTTGTGCCATGGCCTTGAAGCCATATTTGGAATTTATTTGTGCATAAGATTGTATTTCATACCGATACACTAGTAGGTGGCGAAGTTTCTGAAGCTTCAAAATCTCAACAGGCAATTCAGTGATACATGTGTGTTTAAGATCCAATGTCTCTAGGTACCTAAGATTCCCAATTGCGGGTGGAATTATTTTTATCATTGTGCTCCTCAAGCTTAGATATTTCAAAAGGTACAACCTGATGATCTCTTTTGGAAATACCTCTAGAGGTGCACCTTGCAAATCTAAGACATTAAGAAGCTTAAACTCAAGGGGAAATGAAAGGGATTTTAAAGACTCAGACAGTAAATCTACCTTCCAAAACATGTGCAAAGAACGAAGATGAGAGATGCTCTGGCTTTGTAGTACATCTGGCATGGTTTTATGTATTGACAAACGACGAACTTTTTCGGGCCACTCTGTGTTTTGTCCCCGAGCTATTGTTACAAAGTTTTGTTCTCTTACCTTGGAAATGATTATTTCACGTAGCAGGTCATGGACGCGGCATGTTTTGATCCTCCCTTCACTCGCCGTTTCAGCCACTTGGATCAGGCTTCTGTTCAAGAGCTCGTAGAGGTAGCCTTCTGCAACTTCTTCCAAAGTCATGCCTTTTTTTATTCTCACAAATCCTTCTGCTATCCATAATCGTATTAGCCTCATTTGGTCAATGACATGATTTTTAGGAAAGATGCTGAAGTACAGAAAACAAGACTTGAGATGGTAAGGTAAATCATTATAACTGAGTGATAATATCTTGTCCATACTACTGAGTCTAGCATTTTCCTTAAGTTCATCAGCAAGACTACGTTTAATCATATCCCATTCATCTACCCTGTCCTTGGTCGCCAAAACACCACTGATTGCCACAATTGCAAGTGGCAACCCTTCACATCTTTTGAGGATACTTTCTGTGAGATTATTCAAATAAGGGGGGCAAGAGTTTTCTCCGAAAGTCTTCCTGCAAAATAAAGTCCGAGACTCTTCAAGAGTTAAAGGATTCAAAGAATAGATGTTACCATGGAATTCATTGACAGAGGCAGAGGCTATGTCAGAATGGCGTGTTGTGAGCATTACTCGGCTGCTGTTGCTACTTGGCAATGCATATTTGACTGCATCCCACTCATCTATATGCCATAAGTCATCCAATACAATCAGGTACCTTTTATGCTGCAAAAAGCTGTTGATTTTTGTCCTTAGCTGATCGTTGGTCATGCTGTCCAGTTCTTGAGGAACTGGTTTCCTCGTCACCCGGTAAAGTTGCTGAAGCATGTGTTTTAGTAGCTCTTCCATCTTAAAAGATTGAGAAACAGTTATCCAAGCACGGTATTTGAATTGTAGCTTCACTTGTGCATCATCATAGACTTTCTTTACCAAGGTGGTCTTGCCCAGCCCCCCCATTCCAACCACGGAAACCACTTCTCGTCCAGTATCATCCTGGATTAGCCAGCTGATAAGCTGCTTTTTGGGATTTTCGATGCCCACTAGATCAGCTTCTTCTATCAGAAGGGCATTCTGTCGATGGTCATCCCATGTCTTAACAGAAATCTTGGCATCGATAGTTTCGCTCTGGAATCTCTCGTGTCCATCTGAGATACTTTGGATTCTGGAATTGATGCGTTGTATTTCTGCAGCCATCTGATGGCGAGCTATAAATTTCTTTATTGTGGAAAGTTTTCTTGTAAGAAAAGCATGGGATTCTTGGTCAGGATGATGCGTGAGAAGCCTGAATTCATCAATAGCATCTTCAATATCATAAGCCACATCTCTTAGTTGCTTAATCCACAAGTCAAGTCCAGGACTCCTGTCTTCCATTTTATCTGCAGCTATTACTAAGGCGTTGATGTGCTCCAGTTTGTCTTTGATCCACACAGCTTCTTCCTTCAGCCCCCTCAACTTTTGCACCTCTTCTTGAATTAAGGTGGTCAACTTGTCCATTACAAAATTTACCACAATTTCAGCCATTGTGTGTGTTACTCCAAAGAAACAAGGATTACTTTTTTCTTTTCTTTTTCTTTGGTTGAAAACAAGGCGGAATGGAAATGATCTTTCTGTGAGTTTTGAGTACCTGTTCTTACTCCAAAAATCAAGACTGGCTTTTTTTTTCTCAAACAAGGCTAATTGGATATGAAATTTCTATCTGATTTTTTTTTTGCTTGGTGGAAAATAAGGCTAATTGGAGATGAGGTTTCTTTCTTAATGTTGAGCTGCAGTTCTTATATAATATAACTATTCAATCATAAAGTTGCGTCTTTGGTTCTATACTATGTGCCTCATAAAATTAGTTATTTTCTTAAAGAAGAAAAGTAAAAAATATATCATGATTAGACACATTACATGTCAGCTTCACTTTCTCTCTCTAGAAATCAAATCAAAAGATTGAAAACCCTCCCTTCCTCTCTTTTTCACCTGTCAGTTTTCATTACGCGTGATAAATCACGTGATTTGGCACTAATTTTATCATTATGTGAGGAAAGTCTCCAATGATCATCCAATCATATCATTATCAACCTGATTGCCAAGAACTGAAGCCGTATGATAAACCATGACTTTATCAACTTTCCTCAATCACTAACAAATTCATTACGCGTGTAATTTGAAACTTCATAGTGCCTTCATATTCAAGAATGATTTGGAGTTCTCATGTTGCACGCGCAAAGACAAACTGTAGTGGAATATCCCATGGCACCACCTAGAAAAACTTCAACACTCTGACTTTGTGTACATGGAAATGGAATTAGGAAACAAGACCATTAGTCGTGTACTTGTGTACCCTCTCACATCTAATGGTCCAAAATTTCTAATGCTGGTGAAGGAAAAATTAATCAAGGAAAAAACATATCATGTGAAGGTGTTAGGAAAATACTTTAAAAAAATAGTAATAATAAGAAAGGGGAGAAAAAAAGAGAGCTTTTCTATATTTAATGTCCAAGAGGGTGGGTTTAAATTTGCTCAAATGAAAAGTTTCATGTCGAATAAGAAATTTGAGTTCAAACCTCTTAATCAATTAATAGGATAAGAGAAAAGAAAAAGTATTCAATGATCTAACTGAAGACCTTTTCAATCATAACTTAGAACAATCTTTTCTATACTCAAGACTAAAAAATTTGAATTTCAGTTAGGTTAACTGGTAATATTTCTTATGATGAATAAAAGATTTGGGTTCAAACTGCCTACACCAAAAGTCAATTGGTGTCATGGCTTGATAATAAAAAATCATCACGAGAGAGAGAGAGAGAGAGAGAGAGAGAGAGAGAGAGAGAGAGAGAGAGAGAGAGAAGGGGCGACTGACCCCCCTAACTATGCCAAAAAATTCAATGAGTATCTCTAGGTTAGAGATTTTTGCCCCTCCTGAGATTAGAAACAAAAAAGTACCTCCTATAGTCTTATTCTAACTATACAAGGTACAAATAAAAACAAAAAAGTAAAACAAAAATGGTCATGTTAACGGGTGTCCTCAAGGCAATGGTTAACCATCTATTTAAGAAAAATTTTAACACTACTTTTATGAGAAATAGAAAAAGCTATCAAAATATTAATTGTTTTTTTTTTTCCTTTTTCTATAAAACTTTTCTTTAAATAGATTATTAAAAATATTACTCTAAGGGTATCTATTAGCATTTCTCAAACAAAAAACAATAGCCAATTAAATGCCATAAAACTTTCATTCTTTTTAAGCTTTTAGCTAAACTGACACACTCTAAAGTGTGTTTAGTTTCAACTTTAGTTTTTAACTTTTATGTATAATTTTTTATAATCTCATTTTTTTTCCCACTTTTTCTTAATTTTTTTTAAGTATAAGTACACTTTAACACACTTTTAGCAAAAAAAATTCAACAAAATTTAAATAAACTTTTCCCAAACGGGCACTAAGTCCATTCACGCCGCTTCTTCTTTTCTTCTCTTTTTTTTTTTTTCCCTTATCCAAATTTATTTAGCTTTTCTAAAGTATTCACACCACTCTTTTTTTTCCCCCCCCCAACTTATTCAAACCTTTTTTTTTTACTCACTAAAACTTAGTCCATGTGACTCAAAAACAAAAACAAAATCTAAACAAAATAATACTAATAATATAAAAAAAGGAGTACATACTTGAGCAACCAAGACCATACTGCCTCTCCCATAAAAAAAAAATTCAAAATTTGAATTCTTTCTATAAACCCAAAATTTTAATATTTATTAAAATAGAGAAAGAAAGGTTGAAAAGCAATTAAGAGTGTAATTTTCGTATATTCTTTTACTCTTAACACCTTTAGATTGAATTCTTTTCTCAAGTTATTCTAAGCAATCAAATTAGACTTATAAACTTTATGTCTTTGGATTAATCTCTTACTTTGATTGTTAGTAATTATAAATTAGTTGTTTTTGTTTCTTTGTTTTAATATATGAAATAAGTATTTTTATTTTTTTTAGAAGCAAAAATTTATAGTTAGTTGAGATTATAAAGAATCCTGAAATGTAATAATAAGTCCGGATCGAATTCTAAACACACAGCGGTTTTAAAATAAATAAATAAAACAAAAAAAAAAAAACACCAAGGTCTATTGAGTAAACAAAACTAGGTATGAAAAATTAATTTAGTTTGTTTGTATTAGATTTTGCATGACAATTGCAGTTGTTTGTAATTACTTATTTTATTAATAATATCATTAATATTCTTTAGTTATATATATATATATATATATATCGCAGATTATAGATGTACATTTTGCTTCCAATAATTGAGAACTTTCAAGAATATGCTAAAAACGTTAATACATTGTTAACAACTTATAATCATTGACCAGACTGATACATTAATTAGATTAATCGATCAGTTGAGTTTTGGCCATAATAATAATGCAAACAGTCTATTGTAACAGCTAAAAGATGCCTAAAATTTCAGTATGCGTGTATGATCTAGAATTTGGTCAATTACTCCTCTATAATAATAACTAGTAAGTTGCTAGTGCAATGCACTCTTATCTGTTCCTTCTTTTTATTTTCCATTTTTATCATTTAAAGCTAATTTGCTTCTGCTCTTGTCACAAGTAATTTGTCTTTCTTTCCTTCATCTGCTGCTGACAATTATAAAACTTTCAGGAGTTTTAACAGTTAATTTGCCCTGAATTGGTAGCTGAGTTTGCTGGAGGAAATTTAATGAGGGGGTTTTTTTGTGCAGGCTGCAGGAATGAGGAATTTACAATCCTTTTTAATCAAGTGCAAGGAAGATAGCAACATTTGCAAGTACTGAATTAGTTCAAAATTCAGTCAGTGGAGTGGACCTAAATAGTGGAGAATGTGTGAGAATCTCCACTTGTTTCTTCTTGCTAATGTACTTGACTCCAAGCCCTATATAGATATTGTCGTTAAGAAAAAAAGTTCTGACTACTCTTTGTTAACACACTGCAAAAATTTTTATAGGTAGTCTCACTGATCATATAGCAGAATGAAATACCTGCATGTATCGAAATTTATACAGAAGCTTGTTGTTGACTTTGATATTCCAATGTTTAGAATCAATTGAAACAAGCCTTAAGTTCTCTAGCACAGAACAATTAGAGATTTTATTCAATGATACGCTTTCAATTTCATGTATGGTTGCACCCATATGCATTGCTACTTTCATTTATTTTCCCTTTTGCACCTACGGATCCTTTCAGGTAATGGATTTCTCACTTGCTATGAAAGTTATCAACTTTACAGGTGGTTTGATTTTTGGCTTTAGTTTTTTCTTTGATATTCTTTTGATCCTGAAGTGGGGCTTCTTAATTTTCCTTTGAGTGATGGGTATAATTAAATATGCATATATGCCCTAGTTTGGTATAATTAAATCCTGTATTATAAGAAGCCTGGTTGCAAACATTTGGGTAGCAATTGAATGAATATTCTTCATCTTCCCCTCCCTTGTTTTCCTTTGTCCTCTCTCACATATCCCCATCTGCACAACTGCAAGAGATGCACAATAAATTGATTAGTTCATATGATGCTATAATTTTGAGGACTAGTATGATACACATTTTATCAAATCTGGGGAGAAAATAAATACAAAGAAAACCATATACATATATATAAACCTTGCATACGTATAGGTTTGTATATATTGGGATTTTTGTTTGCATAATTTCCATAACTTCTGGCTGCTACAGGACAATCATCAATATTTCAGTGCAGCATTTTTCAAGTTTTTCCCCATAAATTAGATGCAGGAATTCAGAAAATTTTCATGTAACCTAGTGGGAACTTTCTTAATTGCAGTTTGATATGCAGTCAGAGAAAGTTGATAAAGTTCGTCCGAATAGGCCACCAAAGCTTTCCCCCCCTCCCCCTGTTCCAAAGCCAACCAGACCATCTGTTGTTCACATAGAGACTGCTGAAGACATTCCTAGCCCTTCTGCATAGTGAGAAGCAAAGCATAATTTTAAGACAAAATATATACCCTAACAATTTTTTAGCATTGTAGGAATATCCTATTTGCGGATTAGTTCAGTCTTAGGCCCCTTTTGTTTACAGGAACACAAATTTCTTCATCCATCTTGTCCCTCATTGGTTTCCTTGAGCTTCCTGTCACTTAACCGGTACTCAATCCTTTTCTTATGATAGCGTACCATGGATAACCAGAGTGTAATGTGGGTGACTCTTTCAATATTGATGAGAGAGAAGTCACTAATGGATCTTTTTGCAAGTTTCATCATATAATCAAAGAAAAGCTTAGAATGTATCTCTTTAACTTCAACAGAAACATTGAGATTTTTGGATAAGTTAAAGACGTTTGCAGCAATAGATATTGCACTTATACTGCTCAAATGATTGTGATTGTGTGCCAGGTTAATCCTACTTTATGATAATTGCGGTGCTCAATGCTGATATTGGAGATTTCAGTAGCATCCGGATAGTGAGATTTCTTGCCTAAATTTCTGTGTTTTCAACATTTTTACTAAACACAAGATTGTTGCCTAAATTTCTTTGTGTTCTCTCTCTCTCCCTCTCTCTCTCTCTCTCTAATTCTTGATATTTCTTCTTATGCTCTATCAATGGTTAGCGCAAAAAATGCACCCTCAAATTTCATTCCCACTAGTCGTCTAATATTGTACCCTCATAGTCTCTCTTCTCTCTAATGATAATTCGCACACCAGTACAACATAGGTCTTGAATAATTATGGGATATAGCCTCACTCAAGAAAAAGAAAATGTGAGATATGACTGACATGTCTTAAAAAAGGAAAGAAAAAGTCAAAAAGATGAAAAATAAGAATTTGAGGTGGGGCATTTTTATGGCTACGTATTGGAGGAGGGGCCAAGTTTTTCTCATAGGGGGGCCAGGTCTTAAATGAGAGAGTGTGACTTGTTTTGTTCATAGGGGGGCCAAATCAATACTAGCGGATGACTTGACTCAAGCTGCAGAGCTGGTAAGTGAGCTGTGGAATGCCAAAGTGAAAGCCGAATATTTTGTTAATAAAAGAGTGATAAAGCACATTGACCGTGCTAGAGAGTCGAGGATCCCGTGGATGGTTATTGTGGGTGAACGGGAAATGAATGAAGGGATTGTTATATTAAAAGACATTGAGGCTGCTAAAGAAGATAAAATTCCTAGAAGTAGTCTTGTCGAAGAACTTAAAAGACGGTTGAACCCATGAAATTAATATTTGGCCAAAAGGCACAACTCCAAGCCAGATTTCCATTCTAACTTCGTAAAACACCCTGTTTTTTTTTTTTTTTTTTTTTAAGACATGCTTTTCATTGTTTGTACTCGTTATTTCTTAGTACTGGAATTGAAGATGATAGGTGTCATATAAAAGGTCTATAGAACACCAGGATTTATTTTTGTTATAGATTTTTGTAATTTTATCTGGTGCTTTCGATTTTACAGTGCCATGCCAATGAAATACTATGATGGCCATACATGAAATATTTGAATGTTTAATTGCAATTCTCCACTTGAGTTTCATTTTATGGTGATAGTTTATTGGGAATCTAGGGGTGGGGTCTGGTTCGACCAGTCTTTTTACGGCCTCACTTTCTTGACACTTCAAAATCATGAAATTTGGTATTGATGATAAAAGTAATGAAACGCATTAAAATAAGAAAAATGTTATATTCACAATAATTTTACAACATTTTCACAATATTTTCTACCCGTCACTGCCAAAACAAAACAAAGAAAATCAAATAAAATTCAAAACAAAATAAAAGGATTAAGAAAACAAAATATAAGTTCAAAAACACCAACATATTTAAGTGAAGAGGGAAAGGAAGGGGTTTTGGAGAAGAATCTTGCTCTCACACACTGGAGGCAGAGGCAGAGGTAGAGGCACTCGACTTCTTCTCCTTGCCGTCGTCCATCGTCGCTTCTCTATCTTCTTCAAAACGGTGAGACCCACATCTCTCTACCTTTCTCAGAGTTTGTTTCTGATTGTAATTACTGAGTTGTGATTGTGATTTTGTTGTTTCTTGCTTTGTAACATTTCATTCTCATTGAAAGAAAGCTTGACTTCTCTGCATTCACACAATTTTTTTTTTTTTAAATCAAATTGATGCCTGAGGGGGGAGGGTTGAAACTTAAGGTATAAATGATGCTCGCAAAGTGTTTGATACAATGCCTGAAAGAAATCTTGCTAAGGCCTTGAATTGTTTCAGATTGATGGTTTACAATGGTTGTGATCCCAATAATTATACATATATTGGAGATTTATCTGCTTGTATTCTCATTAGGTGATGCAATAGCTGGTAAGGAGATTCAAATAATTCATCAAATTTATAGTTATTTGAATGATTCAAATAATTCATCAAATTGTAGCCACCTTTGTGAATGTTAGGCATAAGGGATTTTCCAACTAATCTATATCATTAGGGGCTTGGATGGTATAGGTACCAAGAACTGATCTTTCTACAAATGGATCTCTGTAAGAGAAACACCTGAGTCCTCCTTTAAGAAATGATCTTGATGTAGATATCTGATCTGCCGGGGAAGTACTTGTCAAACTGTAGATAGCCTCATGATATAAGCACAACATAAAAAGAAAAATTGAAAGAAATTACCATTTGTTTTTTAGGAGTATCTATAAATTGCACATAAGCTCTACCAATGTATATATTAATAGGCATGTATTTGTAATTGGTAAGTTAGGTATCCACTCACTAGATCTTGAATTGGCAATGTCACATTCCCTCATTCTTATGGGGGGAGGAAATGTCATTTGAGCTAGAGACTATATACTCCAATATCCCAAGCAGAGAGGGCCCTGATTGCATTAGCCAAAGGTTGAATGTAAATGGTGAGTTTGAGGTTTTCTCTTATTATGAGGCTTTGAGAGGCTTCAATGATCTGACTTTCTTTTGGGAAAGTACTTGGTGCACTAAGGCTCCCCAAAGAGTTGCATTCTTTGTATGGATAGCAACACGGGAAGATATTAACACATGATTATCTCATGAGGAGAAGAAGTACTATGTTTATGTTGTGGTTCTCATTAATTGCTGCCTATTGTCATTTGTGATTGAGCTTATTATAGATTGCATGTTGCTTATAAAATTAATGCCACTTGAACCTTATCTATATGATATCATGTGCTTCAATCACATCAAACCTGAAATCTCTATTGTTCATATGGAGTGTGATGAAGAAATTCATTTTCCTCTCTCAGTTGCTTACGTAAGACATATCCTTAAGACAACAAGATTCTTAAAGACGATGACAGTCTCTTCTGCTGTTATAGATTCAGAGGAGAAGTTTCGTGTTGTCAAGGAGTTATTGATGTTCCCAAGGGAATCCAGGACTTGTCAAATTGCATTTAGCTGAAGTATAGTTTGCTAATGTTTCTCTCACTATAGCAACGTATTGGTTACATTTGAATCAAGTTAGGTAAAAGGAGGAAAGATAAATCCAACAGGTCTGATTTATTGTGGTTTTGAGTAATGATGTTGCCTTGTTCTTTTAATTCATTAAATAGCCAAATGCTTCGCCAAATGCTTCACAATCGTCACAAGTAAACTACACCAAAAGCATCAAAGGAAAGAAAAAAAAAAGGACTAACTGCTTTTATATATATAATTTTAATGTTAATCTGATTTTATACTACTATTAGAGTTTATGCATTAGTGTTTTCAAATTGGTTGATTTCGACAGAGTTAAATTCTAATATGCTACTATTCGAATTTATAATTTATTTATACTGCTGTAACTACATACTTATAATTGTTTATAACTGACATATTTTAGATTTTTTAATAATTATTTCCAATTATTTTGAATCTCTTTATTCTTATGGCCTACACCTCCTCTTTTTGTATAGTTATATTTGTATCATTCTTTTCATTAGGAACAGGTAAGTTCCTTTCCGAATAATATATGTTGTTATAGCAGTCATCTTGACTATTTGAAGTTTTAACTTAGTCTCGTTGATTTAATGAATTTAATTGCGTAATGTATGTAATATATTTTGTGAATTTTGTTGATGGATTTGTAAAGCATGGTATTACTAAGAATAATATCCTTTTAATATGCAGTTGAATTTGAATAGATTAGGCATTTTTTGTTTTTTCTTTATTCAATTGCTTCTCATATATGTAATTTTATTAATTTATTCTGTGCATCGCACAAGTTAACGACTAGTAGATTCTATAGTGAAACTAAATGCTTTCATTTTGTTTTGTAGGATAATTCTCCACTCCATAAGGCATGTTATGATTTGTCAAATGAGCATCCAAGCAATTCTACTGGGAAGTTTGGTACCAATGATGTGACAAAGGTTGAAAATCCAAAATTACACGAAGACGGCAGGGACTATTAGTTTGTTTAAGATATATAGAGTCATAAGATTAGTTTGAATTTGGAAACTTGATGGTTAATATTTTTGTCTAATAATGTAGCCCATTGGGCAACCTTTTGTAATAAGGTAGGAAACTTATCTAACTCTAGAACATTAATGTACAAGTTCTCTTTAAATGCAAATAAGTTTTCATCATCATTTGTTTGTACATAATTTCTTTCTTCTTTGCTAACACAAGTTGGCCAATATTAAGAAGCAATAAGTTTGTTACAAGATAATCTCTCTTTATTGAGGTGCAAAGATGATCCACCATCGGCAGTAGATTTTGAAACCAAACAAAAGCATCATTGCTAGTATTGCCTATCTTTGACAATAGTTGTGATAGTTAGTAATCATAGAAATGATACGTGTCATATCACAACAAAGGGGAAAAAAAAAAACAATATTCCAGAACTTTATTAACCACAACTAATTTTGCAATATCCACTCAATATTGTAACAACTAATTAACAAAAAAAAATCTAATAGACTAATTCTATGACTAATATAGACACTTGTTACAAAGAAACAATAAGTATGCAACACAATAGTTGACCAAATTATACATCAACACCCAAAATAAACAAATACATCAAATGATTGCAAATAGCAGCTTTGGTTGCATTCCATTCCAATTTCCAAAGCCAACACTTGAGCTTCCATGTTTTATGATATCCACCAAAGGAAGTACATCTTAAACAAAACCCCACTCGAATTGGTGCTAATAGTAGCAGCATTGCCTTCCAAAGGCAGAATTTGAGCTTCCATGCTTTAGGGGATCTACAAAAGGAAGTACATTTTAGGGGATCTATTAAGTTTAGACGATCCTCTAGTGCCATTTCAGTCCTCTTTGTGGGCATTTATTGACAATTGGATCAACTGCATCAACATTCACCTATAGGGATTATCTATTACTTTGATTTTTATCTTCTAATTATAATTGTTTGTTTTTTAAGATAATAAAGTTGTTTGACAATGTTAGATTATTCCTTAAGTAGAGTTGACTTAATTCATGGTTCATATTATGTTTCTATTAGTAGAGAAACATATAAAAGGTTATGGATAATAGACTTGGCATTGAATTAATAAATCTAAGAATATTTTGGAAAAAATAAATAATTCCTCTTATTGATTGTTAGAAGTAAACCAAACAATGAAATTTTATCAAATTCTTAGTCAAGTCTTGTGTAAACATAGTTACATAATTACACACTTATATGAAATCAAATTCTCAAGCATCATATTTTCAAGAATCTAGATGTTAGGAGGTATAACCAAACTCTACGTTACCATTAACTTACTAAAGATGTATGGAGACCACATATTGCAATCGTTTAAAAATATTAAAAACTTAGCTAACAAAATTAAAAATTTGAGAGCCAATTTAAAATAGGGTTTAACTTTTGTTTTTTGTTTTTTGTTTTTTTTTAATTTTTTTATAACTATGTACGTGACCGACAAAGAATGCAAATAAATTACAAAAGTATATGTCTAAAAGTAGAAATTCATAAAAAGAACATCACTAATGTGTCTTCATACTTCTGGTGTGTGTTTGTGTGTGTGTATTATATATTTATTGTGAGTTTGAGTTGGATCTGATTTTAGATTTTTTTTTTTTTTTTTTTTTTTTGATAAACAGGATCTGATTTTAGTAATGATCTGGGGCTTATGGCATCTTTGCATCAATCATTGCTATCCCTCATGCCAAAATCATTACAAACTTATCAAAA
This sequence comes from Quercus variabilis, assembly GCA_030445155.1. Lineage (NCBI taxonomy): Eukaryota > Viridiplantae > Streptophyta > Magnoliopsida > Fagales > Fagaceae > Quercus > Quercus variabilis. The sequence goes on from CP129456.1 coordinate 1,986,746, forward strand.
TCCCAATTCATGATAATGGAAACAAGCCTCTCACTAATCAATAATAAAGAACTAACCTTTCCCACGGTTATAAATATAAATCATTCTGCATGGCATATTGTTTTACGTGAATATTTTTTTTTTTATAGCCTAAAAGTTGTGGAGTGGAAGAGATTTTTATATCACCTAAGAGAGAGAGAGAGAGAGAGAGAGAGCTAGCTTTTATGTGAAATGAAGATTGTGGGGGTCCGGCCCAATTGCGTAGCAATTTTTGGGCTTGGATCACAATTAATTTGTATATAATTAGGACTATAGCTCACAATGGGAGGTCCCATAAAGGATTAGGCAGGTGGCTAATGATTAGAGACTGTTGTATGGTGGTTTGGGACTATCTATTAGGCCATCCAAGGAGATTCTTCGATGGCCGAGGTACCTTACTAGTGTTACTATCTGGTTTACCTTCACCCAAAAAACTCTATTTTGTACTCTAGGCGACGAAAAACTGAACATTTAGTGACAAAAAATTTTGAAAATGCATTTTATTGTAGTGTCTCGTTCTCTCATGTTTCTCTCCCCCCAAATTATCAAACCCCTGTCCCTTCAAATTTTGTTCATTTTGTACTCTCTCATTAGTGGGTCAATAATGATAGGAATATTCTACTTGTGCATGGGCCTCACCACCTGCAGGATTTTGGTGGCCTCTTGAGTCTAGAGTACTGTTCCAACATGTCTAATCTTGTACCAGGAAGTGGGTCCTCCTAACTCTACCATTGTGAGGATTCCTTTGTAACTTGAACCATGCATCGAGGCCCTTGCTTGGATGGTGGACTCCCCCAAGACATTATTTCTCCTCGACGCTACTTCCCCTCCTTGGAGAACAAAAGTGATTTGTTTGGACCCTAGCATGGTTGCTCACGTGATGACCTCGTTATGGGCCTTTCATACATTATGGGTTGGGCCATTAACTTTTTTGGATGTCTGCCCAAACTCAGTCTTGGTCGAATAAATTTTTTTTTAATTTTTTTATAGAGAGTTTCAATCTATAGCGTCCACTCCTGAAAATAGTTCTTTATCATCAGATCAAAACACTAATTGATTTTTGGTGTAGGTGAAGATTGAACTCTCGATCTCTTATTCAACCATCAAAGACTTTACCAGTTGAGCTAACTTTCACCCATTATATAGTTCAATCTCATGTATTTGGTCCAACCATAAATATTTTCATAACTTAGAAATGAGATAAATATAAGTTAATTATCATGAATTGGACATCATAGATTTAAGTTCTATCATACGAGTAAGTCTTGTATCACAACTATTACCACAACTTGTGCACGTGATGACTTGTGAGTGTTGAAACTATAGACCCACATGGTTCCACCATTTTTTTCCATCACTTACAACTTGTCACGTAAGTGAGTTGTAAACAAAGTTGTGAAAATTGTTGCACTAATAGACTTATGATGTCCATATATATCAATAAAGAATATATAAGAGCATTCCCATGAAGAATTCTAAAAATTTTAGCTTTTAACACTTCAAAAACTTACTTTATCTATTATACCACCCCACTTTAAGATACATCAAACATCAAAACTGCTATATTTTTTACTACTTCATTTAAATAATATAAACTACTTATTAAAATAATAATAAAACAACTACACAAAAAACTATAGCAACCACTTCTTCCACCACCCCTATCACCACTCTACTTGCCATAACCACCATTGTAGCAACCACAGCCCACCACAACCACCACCACCACAAGTCATAGGCATCACCGTGGCAACCATAACCCCCTGCAGGAAGAAAAGAAAAAGAAAAAAAAATTAAAGTATAACCATAAACATCCACCAAAATCACAACCAGCCACGGCCCAACCACCACAAAAACAACCAGCCACTGCAAAAACAAAATCTTAGCCAAGCACTCATCAGTGGTTGATCTAACCCATTGCAGGAAGAAAAAAAAACAAAGCAAAACCACAACCATCTACCAAAAACAACCAGCCATCAAAACAAAATTGTAAAGACTTATCGATCTCACTATTGAGCCTCCAAATCAAACCCATAAATCACCGCCACCATGACCCACCATTGAAACCCATTGAAAAAAATTGGAAGCCATAGGGAGATCAAGTTTAGAGAGAGAGAGAGAGAGAGAGAGAGGAGAAAGAAGAAGGAAAAAAAAAAAAGGAGGAGAGGAACGACAGGTCTAAACAGAGAAGAAGGAAAGAAAAAAACAAGAGAGAAATAAAATATATTTTTTAAAGAAAAGAAGGGAGAGAAAGATTTTAAATAATATTTTTTTTATAAGATATAGCTATAGTAAGTTGTCAAAGATAACAGCTTACTATAACTAAGGTATTATTTCTTTTAGCTATAGCATCTTTGTTGTAACCTACTTTTTAGTGTTTCAGTTGCAAATATAGCATTTTAGCATTTATACTATCTTTAATGTGAATGCTCTAAGGTAGGTATATTTTTTAGAGGAGTGATATAATTACATACCATAAGAAGATTATTAATGTTGGAACTTGAATTCCTTCACATGCCCTTTGCGTAAAGATGTCCCGACGGCCAAGACTTAGGATAATGTAAACTAGTGATGGAAATATCTGTGTGTTATAAAACCTCCAAGATGGTAATATTATTTTTTAGATTCTCCAATTACATTCAACCATGTCTTATTGGCCAATGCAGCACAACCATGTGGTTTATTGGCCTATTAGCCAATGCAATCCCTTTTCTATAGTTACAGTTTTCAAGACCACATGGTTGAATTTAATTAGGAAACCTAAGTACATCACCTAAACAAATGTGCCTAGATTTTACCCTTGTTAATGTTATATTACTTAATAACTTTTAATTTTATTATTTTTTAAAATATCGAATCATTATATTACATAGTTTCATGTTCATCAAATACTATTTACTATTTGATCAATGTACCCATATTTTATGTATAAATTAAAAGCACAAAATTTGAAATATAAACATTTTATAAATGAAATAATTACCAATCTCTAATCATCTCAAAATTTTGTAAACATGGAAGATATAAAAATAAAATGTAATTCAACAGATATTTCTCAAAATATAAACTAATAAAAAGTTATTAAATGATGTAATATTAATAAAAATTACACCATATGTAACTTAACCTAATTTTACAGATAAGACAAGGTACATAGTTCAAAACAGGGAAAGAATGTCGTTCCTCTCTTGGGATGAAAAATGCTCATGCGGGGGATGGAACAAGGCTAGTCAAATCAGAGTAAGACAAGGGTGAAAACTCCAAATAGCACAATAGAACAAACTAATAATAAAAAATCAGGAATAAATACAAAATGCCTAAGTAAATTTGATCCATTTAGGCTCTGGTTGTTCCATTGTGAAATATTTTCCGATGTAAAATATTTTCAAGAAAATGTTTGCTTTTCTGGTGTTTTGTTACATTTTTTAGAATACTATGAAAATAATTTTTTGATGTTTGTTTAGTCGTAAAATGAAAACATATTTCCTTAACTTCAGAAATAACCAAATCTCCCCACAAAAACTTCTAAAATGACCAAAATACCCCATGAAAACCTTTAAATAACAGAAATACCCCTAGACCTAAAAAATTATCAAAATACTTTGAAAACCTCAAAAATGATTGAAATACTTATAAAACCTCCCAAATGATTAAAATTCCCTAGAATTCTCTAAAATTGCCACACACACAAAATTCCTAAACCTAAAAAACGACCAAAATGTCCATCAGAACCTCAGAAATGGCCAACAATACCATTGAAACCTACAAAAAGACCAAAATAACTCTAAAGCCTCCAAAATGACTAGAATATCCTTAAAACCTCCAGATGGCCTCAGAATGTCCAAAATGCCATAGAACATCTAAAATTAGTACATGATCGAAATACTCCCAAAACGTCCCAAATTACCACAGTAAACCAAACAATGGAATCATAATGGACTTGACTTTGAATTAATAAACCTAAGGATATTTTAGGAAGAATAATTAATTCCTCTAAGATTCTTAGGGGTAAGGAGAAATTATACAGTTCTCTAATGGACCATGTCACTTGTCCACCATTCAACTAAAAACTCCCACTTGTTTAAAATTGCTTAATCAGTAATTAATTTCTATTTTTAAAATAAAAAAATAAAAAAATCTATCTCAGCAATTTTAAATCGGTGATAGTCTTTTAGTAGAATGGTGGACCACGTCACTTATTCACCATAAGGACCTTATGATTTCTCAGGAGTTAGTCAAACAATGAAATCTTATCAAACCATTTGTAGACATGAAATTTCTTAGATACTCTAGAAGAATTACACTCTTGTGAAATGAAATTCTCAATCATTACATTCTCAAGAATCTAGATGTTAGGAGGCATATTAATTATTGGATTCCATGAACCAAACTCTACATCAGCATTATCTTATAGAAGATGGATAGAGACCTCACATTGCAATCATTTAAAAATATTAAAAATTTAACTAACAAAATTAAAATTTTGAGACCTACTTTAAAATAGGGTTTAACTTTTGTTTTTGATTTTTTTTTTTTTTTTTACCCTTTTTTGTTCATTTTTAAAAAAACTATGCACGTGACCAACAAAAATGCAAATAAGGTTGTGTTTTTTTGGCTTCAAATCACCTCCAGAAATGTTTTTCTGTAAATGCGAGTGTTTGTCTGCGCATGGAAAATAAATTTTCTGGAAATTGGTTTCCTTTGACCGTGTGTTTTATGGACTTGACCTGGAAATTGGTTTACATTTCTATTTTCACTTCAAACCATTTTCGGGTCTCAGACACGCAAAGAGAAAGAGAGAGAGAGTTACCAATCGCACCCCAGCACCAGCACCACCATCTAGATTGTCACCACCCAAGACCGATCCACCCAAAACCGATCTCATTAGTGCCGACATTACCAATCTCATTCTCGTTCTCGACCCAGTGCTCATCGACGTCGCCAATCTAGTCACCCTGACCGATCTCCTCCCTCTCTCAATTTGACCAGATTGTGGAGTTTATCCAAATGTTGCTATTTTGATTTTTGTTTTTTAAGTTTATATATTGAAATTTTCTATTATAAAATTTGTTTGGTAGCTGAGAAAATAGATGAAAAAATGTGAAAAACTAGAATTTTCAGAACACAACCAAACACTAAAAAATATTTTCCAAAGCATTTTTTGAAATGCAACCAAACACTTGAAAATATTTTTCTTTTTCGAAAATAACATTTCTGGAAAATATTTTACATGAACCAAACACAGCCTAAGTGACAAAAGTATATGTCTAGAAGTAGAGTCATAGAAAGCACATCACTAATGTGTCTCACCTTTACGGTAAATATATATATTGTGAGGTAGAGTTGGATCTGAATTTTAAGTATTGTTCTGGACCTGCTGGCATCTTTTGCACCAATAATTGCTATCCCTCACGCCGAAATCATTACAAACTTATCAAAATCCCAATTCATGATAACAGAAACAAGGCTCGCACAATCTCACTCATGAATAATAAAGAACTAACCTTTACCATGGATATAAATAAATATTGGGTTTTACTAAAAGTATGCTCTGGGCCTATGTTAGTAAATTATTCTGCACACACTACATATTGTTTTACAAGCATTTTTCTTTTTCCATAGCCTAAAAGTTGTGGAGTGGGAGAGATTTTTTACATTACCTAATAGATGGGGAAAGAGTGCTTTATGTGAAACGAAGAGAATGTTACGGATAAAAAATTTCACAATATTTTTTTACAACAGTCGAATTAGTAATTTTTTACTAGTTTTTATTTTCATAACAATTTGACATGTTTGTTTTGGATCAAATTGGTTTAGTAGGCTTAATTTTTATTTTTAGTTTTACTATTGGTAATTTTTGTTGTTAGACTTTTTTTTTTTTGGATCAAATTGGTTTAGTTTTATTATTGGTAATTTCTTTAATGGTAAAAAAAAATAATGTAAATGGTGAGCCCAAATGCAAACTAATAAGAACTTTCTACTTTAATAATTTGTAAAATGTAATAGAAAAATTTTTTACTATAAGAATATTCTTAAAAGAATCATTAATATTGTTAAAGGGGCAAAAGTATAATTTTATAAAATAAAATTGCTAAAATTAGTACTCATATATATATATATATATATATATATAATAATATTTAAAAAAAATATTGGGGGGGGGGGGGGGGGGGGGTGCTGTGGTGGGGGTGGTGGTGTGAATTGCCCGAAGCCAAGAAGGGTTCACTCCAGGTAAAGCGGCCATAGAGGATCAAGTTACTTGGAGAAGAATGATTGAAAGGAACAAATGATCCCACCAAACCTTGGGATCGGGGGAGTGAAAACTAACCAGTCTGTGAATGAAAGGACCAAGGAACCTTGACCAAAAAGAATTAATGATGGAAGAAGAAAGATGCTTAACAACTTTAGTTGTTCACCCATGTCCAATAAGAAACTATACCACTTTCAGGAAGAAGACTCAATATGTAAAGTCTCCATCAATCCAAGAGAACCTTCAAAGTGTCTCTCTCCTGGCTTTGAGAAGGGATCCATTTATATTGACCTCGGTGGACACTTGAGTTACCCGAGAAAACCCATCTTCCAAGAAAGGAAAGCCAACTAAGATACTTTCAGGGACGAGTTCACAGAAAAGAGAAACAAAAACAAGTAGGGAAAATAAATACACAGAGCTTCAACCTAAGGATGGACAACAAGCCTAAGTCAAAGGGAGAATATGGTAATTTCGAGGCCCTCCAAAATTAGTATAAAAAGGGAGGGATCAGCCATGGGAGCACAAGAAGAAAACAATAAGAAAATAGTAGAAAGAGTAACCAAGAGTAATAGAGAAAGGTTGGCAATCACAGATTCACAATGTGAGTATAAACTTAGGTCGAATTCCTAGAGAGCAATATTGAAAGAAGTCCTTATTTGTAGCATTACTTGGGGGGTGCACATCAATCTAGGAATCTAGGCTTTGCAAGTCTTGTAGGACCTCAAGGTCTACTTAAGCCTGTGAAGTCTGGGGCCTATGGGCTTTGTGTTCTTTTCCTCGAACAATTTGTGCTTTAGTTCTTAGACCTATTGAAAAGAATTCATTGAATATATTTACCGTTTGCTAATATTATGTTATTTCCGTAGTTCATGCAAATCCATATATATATATATATATATATATATATTTTGTTGTATTCTTGAACTTGCTTGTGTGCAGATCAGTCCATTAAAACGACCCAAGCTAGCCGCGGTGGGACAGAGCCTAATTCCCTTACACAGAATCTCATATCTTCTCTAGCACTTCAATAGACCCAAAGATTTGCATTGGGCCTAGGCTTAAGAGCATCCACAGCAGGTGTGGCAAATGTGTCAAATGCCAAATATTTGACACATTTGTCACACCAAACACAAAAATGAAGCTTTATGAGATGTGCCAAATCTAAAAAATTATACAACATAGCTACAATACCGTTGCAAATTTGCAACAATACGGATAGATGTTGCAAAAATTTTATTGTTTTATATTCTCTTTTCTCTCTCCTCTCTCTTCATTTTTTTCTTTTCTTTTCTCTTCTCTCTCACTCACTGACTCCCTCTCACATCAGACCCAGCTCTTCCCTCAACAGAGAAAGAACAAAATGGGCGAGGCGCAAGCGGATTGTCGCCATCGTCACTCCAATCAGATCGCCACTCCGATCGGATCATCACCATCGTCATCTCCATTCCAATCAGATCATCGCTCTTCTCTCATCGCCATCACCACTCCGATTGGACCCAACTCTTCTCTCATCGCCACTCTGATTGGATCATCGGCATCGTCATCACCATCGTCATCATCGCTCTGATCTCGCCGATCTCTTTCTCTCTCTTTTGGTGGTTGGTTGTTTTGATTGTTGGTGGTTGGCTAATTTTGGTTAATGGTGGTAGGTTGATCGTGTTGTGGGTGTGAGATTTGGGATGGGTATGAGATTTGGGATGGTCTCAGATCGGGGTTGTGGGTGTGAGATTTGGGATAGGTATGAAATTTTGGTTGGTGGTGTTTTTTTTTTTTTTTTGGTGTAGGGGATGATATTGGTTGTAGTGTTTGTTTGAGTTTTTTTTTTTTTGGTAGCAGTGGCTGATATTGGTGGTCGGTGGTTGATCTGTAAGGGTGGCCGGTGGTTGTGGGCTGTGGCGGTTGATCTGCGGTGTGGGTTGTTGTTGTTGTTGCTGTTGTTGATGATAATGAGGAGGGGATAATATATTATTTTAATGTGTAGTAAATATTATTTTAATATATAGAATTGAATTATAAAACATCTAATAAATAAGATGTTGTAAAATGATATAGTAAAATAATAATGTAGGCATTTGGTGTGGCAAAACAGCATAATTTTTACACCAGCTTCTACGGATGCTCTAAAGAACCTCTCAAAAAGAGAGTACTAAATAGAATTTATTGAGAATTTAACCTTGTGCATTTGGTCCAACTCTAGATAATTTTGTAGCTTAGGAATAACCTTTTAAAGTAGTGTCTATTACACAATCACTAATACATACTCTTGCAAACAAAATAAATGAATTGAAATTGTGACTCGATGAAAATCACAATTTCTAAAGTGTATTAGTGTAGGTGTAACAAAAATTTTCCTTTTATTTTTGGCCTGATATAGCTAGTTGGTACTTCTCCACCAATGGCAATGATAGACTTATTCTCTTTTCATCCTGTAAAAATGTAAAGCACAGAAGGATAGCGGAACCCACTTCAACTTATGGCTTCAATCCAATTTGCAAGCCTAAAATAGACAAAACCCCACCTCTCTCTCTCTCTCTCTCTCTCTTTTCAAACTATATTTTCCCTTCCCCCATAGACAATCCATGGCCAACGCCTTCACCTTCAGTACTAAACGTAAAGAGATCACAGGCCATAATCATCAGCAGCATGATGAAGCAATATTGCTACCAGGACTACCTGATCAAATAGCCCAACTCTGCCTTTCTTTCATCAACCCTTCTCTTCTCTACTCTGTGTGCCACTCATGGCGTCGCCTAATCTATTCACCTTCCTTCCCTCCTTTCTTCTCTTTATACGCCCTTTTACATTATTCTCAGTCTCCAAATTCCATCGAGTTCTTCAACTTCGATCCCATCTCATCCACATGGCATCTCCTTCCTCCACCACCACCACTTCACCATGTCCTTCTTCACCACCCATCCTTCATATCCCAAAACTTTCCAATTCAATCAGTCTCTGTCTCTCAGAACCTTGTTCTCCTCGCCGCCACCACTCATAATTTCGCACCTGCACTCTCTCACCCTCTCATCTTCAACCCACTCTCCAAAACATGGTCATCCGGACCCCCACTCTCCACACCGCGCCGCTGGTGCGCAGCAGGTGCAGTACGCAGCACGGTATACGTGGCGAGTGGAATAGGATCCCACTTCTCCAACGACACTGCGTGTTCATTGGAGAAGTGGGATCATGATCATCATGGCGAGTGGAAAAGGAAGAGCAGTCTGCTTAGACATGGCAGGTTTAGTAGGGAAGCAATCGATGCAGTGGGGTGGAGAGGGAAGCTTTATATGGTGAATGTGAAAGCAAAAGAAGGAATGGTATACAATGTGGATAAAGATGAGTGGGAGGAGATGCCGGAAGGTATGCTTCGTGGGTGGAAAGGACCAGTGGCAGCCATGGATGAAGATGTAATGTACTTGGTGGATGAGGCCAAGGGCGCTTTGAGAAAGTATGACCATGAGAAGGATTTGTGGGAGGAGATTATGGAGTCAGAGAGGCTTAAAGGGGCACAACATGTGGCTGCTGGGGGTGGAAAACTGTGTGTAGTTTGTGGTGGTAGTGGGATTGTTGTGGTAGATGTGGTGGCCTCTCCAAAGAAATTGTGGGTGTTGGATATGCCTATGGGATTTGAAGCACTGAGAGTTCATATCTTGCCAAGGATGACTCGCCCGGATTTTGATTTTCCGGTACTATCTTCTACATCCATGGAATGAAGTTTTCTGTTTTCTTTTCTGGTTAAACAAAATTCTTGAATTTTGTGTGAAAGAGGATGTTCCAATGTTTTTGTCTTCTGATATTTTTTTTCCTCTTTCTTTTTCATCATCGAGAAAGTTTAAAGTGAAAATTTGTCGGTTTCTGAAAAAGTATATACTAGGCATCATGGAGGTAGGATATATAGTAAAACTTTTTTTGGGGGATAGAAAGAAACAGGTACGATATTGGAACTTGTCTCCCTCCGCATGCCCCATTCGAATAAGACGTCTCGAAAGCTAGAACTTGGAAAAAATAGTGGTTTAAAGCTAATTGTTGTTTTACATTTTTTTTTTTTTTTTTTTTTTTGGTATGTACATTAGTTTACTTAATGTCTACGTTTTGCAAAGTAAAGTCTCTGATGATTAAATAAGAGATTTAGAGTTTAATCTCTACCTTTACCAAAAATCGATTAATATCTTATTAGGACATATGTGAATCATATTAAGAACATATATCAATATAGAATTGACTAATTATTTGACAAAACGCACTTTACTTATAATTTGGTAAATCTAGGATATATTTAATATTTCAAGGAATAAGATTTTAAGTTCAAATGTTAAAGTCATACAAGTCTGTCCAAAAATCAAGTGAAGAAGTACTGGATTTTAAAATTCTACAACTAGTATCTATTGAGGTTTAAAAGGTTGTTGAAGCCTGATGCTCAGTAGCTGCTCGATAAATAGGGTATCTATTGAGATTTAAGAAAACCAAATTTTCAATTCTAATTTTCATCCAATTCGTGTATAGATGTTTAGGCTTTCTTTTCTCACAACCCTAAACATATATAAGGGTTGTTTTAAAGGCCGTCACAGTTGATGCACCCCAATGCAAAAAGTTTTTCATAAACATATTGTGAACCAGAGATATATGCCTAGTTCATCTTTCTATTTAAGAAGTTGTTGTGTTTGTACACCGTAGAGTTTGTATCCAAGGAGTTTCATGATCTTCATTGTGTGATGAACTAAAAAACTTTGTAGCCAACATCCTTCTCAAGTTAGTGTGTAAGCCACGTACTGAAATTCACGCATCGAATTGTTTAGTCACGTACTAGAAGCTATGCATTGAAATGAGAGATTGCCACTAAAGAACAAGTCCAATTAAGTATTGGGATAGGGGTTCAACTGTAGGTTAGTATAAGGTTCCTTTACTTGTAACTGTTTGTTGTAATAATAGTGAATTCTCGAGAGTTGTGACCTTAATATCATCCGGTGGGGTTTTTGTCGTGTAAGTTTTCCTCATTCACAAATAAATCACCGTGTCAATTTATTTTCTGTTGCATTTTAACTTAGTTGGAAATTTGTTTGTACTACCATGCTTATAACATGCTAATTGAATTAGTTAATTAACTTGGCTAATTAATTGGTTAATTCATCACAATAGGTCAATACATTCTTAGTCTATCATATATCTTGGTCTAATGATAAAAAACTATCATTATAAGCGAATGTCATAAATTAAAACCCTCTAAAAAACACATATATCCACTTTTTTTTTAAAGTGTCCATTCTTTTAAATAGTATGAAAAGGAAGTCAAGACGTGCAATGGTTAAACTCGTAAAAATGATATAATAAAGTCTTGTAGAATGCAAAATTATTGTCCAATAAGCTTTAAAAAAATGAATTTAATGATAGAAGATTAGACATTGTTACCCCCAAAATATTAAACTGGATTCCCTGCTTTAATATCATATTAAATTACTAATTCTCTCAAAAATTTAAATTACTAATTCTACCAAAATGTTAAACTATTGAGATAAAGTAAATTTAATCATTTAACTGCATATTTCTAACACAAATACTACTAGTCACCATATTTTCACTCATTTCTTTAAAAAAAGAAAGCAAGCCAAGTCAAGGAAGGAAGAGAGAGATTTAAACATGCTAACAAGTGGGGTAAATTTTACGAACCACCCCTAAGGTTTGTGATAATATCAATTAAGTCCAAAATATTTTAAAACCTACCAATTTCGTTTTAAAGACAATTTTGTCTCTGAATTTATATATATATTTTTTTAAAGCCGTTAATTTTTTAATTTTCTCTTCTTCCTCTCTCTTTTGTCTCTTTCCTCTCCCCCTTTTTTCTCTGAGTTCTCCGATCTCAAAACTCTCACTCTAATGGAACCTCTAATGGAACCTTTACCGCGGCGAAGCCCATGACTTGGTCACCGGCATCAACAGCAGACTCTCTCTCTCTCTCTCTCTCTCTCTGAAAAAACAAAAAACCCTTTCTATTTCTATTTCTATTCTGCTAAGTACGCTTCCCGAGTTGAGTGACTAACAGTGCCTTATCCTGCGCACCCTGAGATGTCTCCAGCGATATCAAGAGTGATAATAAGAATCTCACGGTACAGGAGGGCCCACTAGGGTGGTATTTTTGATTTTTTGGTTTTTGATCAGACGGCGGAGATTGGTTGGTTTAATCAAAGGAAGGAAGAAATAATGGACGGCCAGAAAAGCTAGCAGGCGAAGCTCACAAGAACACAGTCCTCACTCCTTCGTTCATCACCCACCATCCGATCATCCATTCACAGCCTCTTTTCCATCACCGAAGGTGACGCTATAACACCCCATCACCACCACCACCAACAAGATGACAATGATGATGAAGAAGAGAAGCTGTTGAAGACGAAGAAGAAATTGATAAAACCCGGTTCGGCTTGGAATTTTTAGGAGATTTCATTGGGAATTTACAAAGGAACTTATGCGTTGCTTGGCTTGGATTTTTGCTTGTTTTTCTATGATTTCTGTTGGGATTTTTAGGAGATTTCATTGGGAATTTTCAAAGGGATTTATGTGTGTTGTTGGGCTTTTTTTTCTTTTTTTTTGGGTTTCTATTGGTTTTGAAAGAGATTTCTATGGAGAACTCAGAGAAGAAAGAAAGAGGAAGAGGAAAGAGACAGAAGAGGAAGTCTCGCGAGGGAGCTTCGTACACATGTAAATTAGAGTAAAAATTTTATTTTATATAAAAAATAAAATAAAAAATGTAATTATGTTTTTTTTTTTTTTAAGTTTAAGGATGAAATTGTCTTTTTAGGACGAAATTGGTAAGTTTTAAAATATTTTGGATTCAATTGGTATTATCACAAACCTCGGGGGTGGTTTGTGAAATTTACTCTAACAAGTAATAAAAAATAGGGTAAATTATTACTTTGTTTAGAAAAAATTTATTTAGCTGAAATTAAAATTTTTTTGCTAAAAATGCTGTTGATAAAACTAAAAAGTAATTGAAATAGTACAGTAGAACTCATAAATAGTACCAAAAAATACAATAAAACTCATAAATAATAGTAAAAATAAATTAAACAGTAAAAAAAAAAACTAATTTTTTAAACTAATGCCAAACGTGACCTATACCAACTTCCTTTGAGATTGCAAGAAACAATACTCCCTAAATATTTAAAAAAAATAACACTCCGCCTCTTGGGATTTATATATATACAACATATAAGCTCATGCCTTTCAAACTAATACTTTTCTAATGGAATATTTCATTTAAAAACAAAATAGCCAAACTAGAGTAAATTACACTTCTCCCTTGAAGGTGAAGCTTGTGGGTAATGACATTCCCCTCCCCTCATTTAAGGGTTTGTATAAATGTGTAGTGATTTTTGAATAAATAAAATTATGTTATGGAAATAACGATGCGAGAGAGGCATTTATAAAATCTCAAAGACGGTAATGTTATTTCTTGAAACGTTTGGAGACTGGGGGGAGTGTCATCTTGTGAAACCTCAAGGAAGGTTGATGTAATTTATCTTAAAAAAAAATTAGCAAAAGATACATCAACCTTATTGTGTACCCCAACATACGTACAGAATACTTTGAAGTGTTGAATATAACTCTAAACTCATTTTTGTATTGTTTTATATGTAAATTGTTAATTATGCAACACTTGATCTCCTAGGGTTTTTTAATTTTTATACATAAACCCCCGTGATATTATTTTAGGTGAAAATACAACTCTGAACATGGACTTAGGGTTGTAAATGAACCAAACTGTTCATAAATAGTTCATACTTTGCTTGATAAATAAACTTAAAAAACAAGCTAAATTTGAGCCTTAGTTTTAGGCTTGTTTGTTAAATAAGCTAAGTCCAAGTATAAATAATTGTTCATGAATAAACTCGTGAACAATAGGTGTAAGAATATTAAAATTATTTTAATTTAATAACACACAAATAAAAATAACACATAAAATTTTGATTAAAAAGGTGAAATTAATATTAGGAGTGATTCAACTCATTCTAGATCTAGACTAAGAAATTAACACAAAGTACAAATAGAATTTAATATATGAAAATAAATAAACACTAATATAGTCTAAACAATCAAATAGTAAAAGAAACCCCAAATCATATTGCAATCCAACACAAAAGAAATGAAATTTGAAAATGATACAGCACATAAAAGGCATGAGTAAATGCCCCAGCCAACACAATAATAACAAACAACCCCTCAAAACTAGATTCTTCCATAGTGATAGTCCAACTAGAAAAATCAAAACACCCACAAATTAAATAAGTAGAATAATCAAAATCCCTAAAGAAAACATGACACAATCAACACACACCCAAAAATGGGGGAAAAGGGAGTCACAAATTGAGAAATTTAAAATGTGAAAAAAATTGAAGACTTATCTGAGAGGAACTAAGAACTTAAATAGGCATCTCTTGAAGACATATCTACACTCTCATTAATTATTAAATTCATTTTTATTAATTGTTTAGATATATTTTCTCGAATCAAGGGATAAGATTCAACAATGGTTTAATTTAGGTAAAACTTTATCATTTAATTTTCATGAAATTTAAATTCTACTCCCACTAAAAGACTATAAAAGTTTTGAAAAATTTGATAATAGATTTTTAGTGGGAGTAGAATTTAAATTTCATGAAAATTAAATGATAAAGTTTTACCTAAATTAAACCATTGTTGAATCTTATCCCTTGTTTCAAGAAAATATATCTAAACAATTAATAAAAAGTAATTTAATAATTAATGAGAGCGAGATAACCACTTGAGATTCAACAATTTTTTAGGTAAAAATTCAGTTTATTTGTTCTTATCAACTTTTTCTTTAATACTTTATCACTACTTTGGATAAACTAACAATTAGTGTTTTGAATTTCATGAAAATTAAATGATAAAGTTTTTACCTAAATTAAGCCATTGTTGAATCTTATCCCTTGATTCGAGAAAATATATCTAAATAATTAATATAAAATAATTTAATAATTAATGAGAGTGAGATAACCACTTGAGATTCAACAATTTTTTAGGTAAAAATTACAGCATATTTGTTCTTATCAACTTTTTCTTTAATACTTTATCACTACTTTGATAAACTAACAATTAGTGTTTTAACAAAACATATAACTTACATTTTGTTCATACTTCATATCAACTTCCTCCTCTTCTTTGTACGTGTTTTTTTTAAAATTTATAATAATAAAAATAATAACAACAACAACAACAATAACGAGGATAAATATTCGAGTCAATGAACAAAAAATCTATCATAAAGTGTGTGAGAGACCACAAAAATTTAGGGCCTCTCCAAAAAGAGATTTGGGTGCTTATAAGGGCACCTCTCTTTTGGGTAGTGGTGTGGAGTCGCCACTTATTTTTTATACAAAAAAAATAAGAATAAATAAATAAATATAATTACATGTTCCAAATACTTCGAATGCCCTTGATTGAATAAAAAAAAAATACAATTTTGGTAAATTAACCTTACAAGGCTTTGGGTCCTAATTACAATCTATGCAAAAGAATACAAAACTTTGGTCCTAGTTACAATCTACCAAAATTAAAAGACAAAACACTAAATCTACCTATCCAAAAATCCTAAACTCGAGAGTCAGGTTACGAAATGGGAAGGTGTTAGACACCCATTCCGCCCAGACAAAGTCTGGTTTTCTAGATTCTAATAACCAATATACCATTTTTGCATGATGTTGAATGATATGTTGAACACACATAACAGACACTTGACAAAAATAAATTTAAATAAATTTGCCTTATGGATGTATCCTCTTTTAAAGAAAATTCAGATCTGTTTTGAAAATTAAATAAATAAATAAATAAATAAGACTTGGTTTGTAAAAAAAGCCAGATCTGTTTTTTTGTAAAGAAAAAAAAATGAGATTTTGTTAAAAAAAATCAGATTTGTTTTTTTGTGTACAATTAAGAAAAGTGATTTTATTAAGAAAAATCAAATCAGTTTTTAAAAGATAAAAAAAATAATAATAAGATTTGATTCGATTTGTAAAAAAAAAAAAAAATTAGATTCATTGTTGGAAACTAATAAAAAAGACTTTTGAAAGAGGATTCACATTCATGAGACAACCTTATTATGCATGTATCACAAAAACAAAAACAAAAAAAATCAAAAAAAAAAAAAAAAAAAAACTTGAACCTATCTTTCAATCCCTTCTTTGAAATTTCAAAATCTGCACCTTTATAAAAAAGAAAACTCTTCCGAAAAATTTTCAGATCTGTATTTAATGAAAATACATATCTGTTTTTAGTTTAGAAAAAAAAAAAGATCTATATTTAATAAAAATATAGATCAATTTTGAGTTTAGAAAAAAAATCAGATCTGTATTTAATGAAAATACAAATCTGTTTTGAGTTTAGGAAAAAAAAATCAGATCTGTATTTAATGAAAATACATATCAATTTTGAGTTTAGAAAAAAATTAGATCTGTATTTAATGAAAATATAGGTCAGTTTTGAATTTAGAAAAAAATCAAATCTGTATTTAATTGAAAATACATATCGGTTTTGAGTCTTCATAAAAGAATTTTGTTGATCATTGCAGAATTTGAAGTCAAAAAGAAAGAATTGAAATAAACAATCATCTAAGGTATCTAAGCATGGCAAATACATATTAAGAACAAGACATAATAAAACATGCTAAACATATTCATGCATCAAACAATCACATACTAATTGATGGAAAAAGAAAAGAAAGAAAAACAGAATACCTCTTGCATGAGTGTGCTCTTCTAATGAAAGAATATTTTAGAAATCAAAGAAGTTTGTTCACTTCTTTAAAGTCTAAAATACTTTACTTACAAAAAAGAAGTTCGTAAAGCAAAAGCCTCTAGAACGTCTTTAAGGTAAAGGGAATTGAAAAGTCTAAAAAGAAGAGCTCTTAATTCTAATTTTTTTCCTCTATTTATAGAGATTGGGATGCTTAAATGAATGAGATCATATACGAATTGGAACGCGTCCTTATCTCTAAAAAGTTGAAAAAGATAGGCTTTATCTCAATTAGGGGGTCCCCAAATGAGGCTAAAAGTTTGGGCCAATTGGCACTTGGGAAGTGCCAATCAGCACTTGCCATGTGCCGATCGGCACTCCAAGAGTTCTGAATAGCCCTCTTGGGTGCCAAGTCCGCGTTTGAGTTTTGATCCAATTTGGACTCCCTTTTTGAGGATTTTTAGCTAGGAATTGCACCTAGACTCATTTTTAATCCATATTCTAAAAATTAATCACTTTTCCTTGATATTCAAGTCTTTAAAGTGATAATTATCTTGTAGACAAATATTCCAAAAATACTTGATTATCCACAACTTCTTTATTATCTGATTATCCACTTTACTCCCATGCAAGCAAGTCTATTTTTGACACTAACCGATAACCAATCACAAAATTATTTAATTAATTTTAATTATCTAGCCGATCATGCATGATTAATTTAAACTAATTTTGATTGGTTAGACAATTAAAATTAATTAAATAATTTTGTGATTGGTTGTCGGTTAATGTCAACAAATAGACTTGCTTGCGTGGGAATAAAGTGGATAATCAGATAATAAAGAAGTTGTGGATAATCGAGTCTTTTTGGAATATTTATCTACAAGATAATTATTACTTTAAGGGCTTGAATATCAAGAAAAAATGTTTAATTTTTAGAATACCAATTAAAAATGTGTCTAGGTGCAATTCCTAGCTCAAAAATCCTCAAAAATGGAGTCCAAATTGGACCAAAATTCAAACACGGACCTGGCACTCAAGAGGGCCATTCAACACTCCCCAAGTGCCAATTGGCCCAAACTTTTGGCCTAGCCCAGGGACCTCCTGATTAAGATAAAGCCTATCTTTTTCGACTTTTCAGAAATAAGGATACGTTCCAATTCATATCTAATCTCATTCTTTTAAGCATCTCAACCTCTATAAATAGAGGCAACAAATCAAAATTAAGGACTCTATTCTTCTGACTTTTCAGTTCCCCTTATGTTAAAGATGTTCTAGAGGCTTTTGCTTTAAGAACTTCTATTTTGTAAGTAAAGCATTTTAGGCTTCAAAGAGGTGAACAAACTTCTTTGATTTCTAAAATATTCTTTCATTAGAAGAGTACGCTCATGCAAGAGGTATTCTGTTTTTCTTTCTTTTCTTTTTCCATCAATTAGTATGTGATTGTTTGATGCATGAATATGTTTAGCATGTTTTATTATGTCTTGTTCTTAATATGTAATTTCCATGCTTAGATACCTTAGATGATTTTTTATTTCAATTCTCTCTTTTTGACTTCAAAATCTACAATGATTAACAAAATTCTTTTATGAAGATTCAAAACTGATTTGTATTTTCATTAAATATAGATTTGATTTTTTTTCTAAATTCAAAACTAATCTATATTTTCATTTTGTACAGATTTGATTTTTTTTCTAAACTCAAAACTGACCTGTATTTTCATTAAATACATATCTGATTTTTAAAAAAACTCAAAACTGATCTGTATTTTCATTAAATACAAATTTGACTTTTTTCCAAACTAAAAACAGATCTGTATTTTCATTAAATAAAGATCTGAAAAGTTTTCTGAAAAGTTTTCTTTGTTATAAAAGTGCAGAGTTTGAAATTTCAAAGAAGGGATTGAAAGTTGGGTTTTTTTTTTTTTTTTGATACATGCATAATAAGTTTGTCTCATGAATGTGAATCCTTTTTCAAAAGTCTTTTTTATTAGTTTCCAACAACAGGTCTTTTTTTTTTTTTTTTTTTTTACAAATCAAATCTTATTTTTTTATCTTTTAAAAACAAATCTGATTTTTCTTGATAAAATCTCTCTTTTTACCCTTTATAAAAACGGATCTGATTTTTCATGATTAAATCACTTTTTTAACTTTACACAAAAAAAAAAAAAAAAAAACATATCTAATTATTTTTAACAAAATCTCTTCTTCTTTTTTTTTTTTCTTTTACAAAAAAGAGATCTGATTTTTTTTTACAAACCAAGTCTTATTTTTTTAATTTTCAAAACAAGTCTGAACTTTCTTTAAAAAGAGACGACATGTTCATAAGGTAGATTTATTTAAATTAATTTTTGTCAAGTATCTGTCATGTGTGTCCAACATATCATTCAACATCATGCAAAATGGGTATATAAGTCATTAGAGTCTAAAGGACCAGACTCTGTCTAGGCAGAATGGGTGTCTAACACCTTCACATTCTGTAACCTAGCCCCCGAGCTTAGGATTTTTGGATAGATAGATTAGTGTTTTGTCTTTTTAATTTTGGTAGATTGTAACTAGAACCCAAAGCCTTGTAAGGTTAATTTACCAAAATTGTATTCTTCGTTATTCAATCAATGACATTTGGAGTATTTTTAACATGTAATTTGTATTTTCTTTTTTCTTTTCTTTTTTTTTTGTATAAAAAATAAGTAGCAACTCCATACTACTACCCAAAAGAGAGGTGCCCTTACAAGCACCCAAATCTCTTTTTGAGAGCACCCTAAATTTTTGCGGTCTCTCACAAAGTGCATGTTCAAAGTAAAAGTATAATTACACTTTAAAACCCACAAGAAGTCAAATGGGAGTGGGACTACAAATCAGATTAACGTTAGACTACTAAGTACTTCCATGAGTTCCATCTGAGTTCCAAAGTTTAAATCCTTTTCGAACTAAAAGGATCAAAGCACTAATATGTACTTATTTATTTAACAAATTTTTATTTTTATTTTTTATCATTCTCTGCAAATAGACTAGAGATTGATAGAAAACCTATAAAGAACTTATAGAATATATATTTTGTGAAACAATAGCTTAATGAAAGACTATTCCATTAAAAAAAAAAAGGAAAGAATATTATACAATTTTAGAGTTCTCTTCTTACTATTTCCTTAGTAATTTGATATAGATCTATTTCTTTTTCTTATGCATATGGCTTGGACTCTTCAACTCTAGACATGTTTTGGAAAAGATAAACCTAGACATTTGGGAGGTAGTTAAATTCGGATTATATACATTCAATTAATTGTAATTTAATCACATAAGTCTAGAAACTGACTAGGTTTTAGTGTCATAAATTCTTGTTGTTGGTATGATATATGATATGGTCTAACTATTGACCATCCAACTTTCATCTTCTGGCTGTACTTTATAATGGTAAGCTTGACTTAAAAAAAATAAATAAATAATAAAAAATCTACTAGATCAATTTCATTACTAATAAAGAAAAAAAAAGTAGTGAAAAGAAAATATCCACTTAACAATTTTAAGAAAATATCCTCTTAACAATATATATATTATACGACAAGAATTTTAGTGGTTTTTTTTTTTTTTACAGGTTCATCAAATAGTGCATCCGATTATTAAAAATATTTTCCCTTAAAAAAGTTATTAGGAATATTTGTAAGCTGATTATAAACTACATATTTTCAAGCACGCATCTCAAGTAGTATGTCCATACATAATAGATAGCACATGTGACTCCATATATATATATATATATATATATATATATGTTTTCCATTAATGTCATGTTAAGAACCTTATAATTCAATTAATTGGAACATCTTGGCGTTTCCAACCTAGGCATCTAATATTCAAATCTTCCCTAACCTAACTATTCAATTATCATATATGTGTGTGTACGCGCACGCACGCACGCTCTCTTTTGAATTAATATAATTAAACAAATAAACTATTTCTACCCCTCTCATAAAAATAAAAATAAAAACTATTTCTAACCTTATTAGCTTTTAGTCTGAAGCTCTCACAATTGAGCTATCCACGCTAATTAATGCACCAGTTGGGAGCCGAACCCCTTTGCACCATGGAAGGTATCCTGTGAATTAGCAACAACCTTAATAGTTACCCATCCAAATAATTTGTAAAATTGAGAACGAAAACCCTTTTAATAACCAACAAAAGAACTCCAATGCCTTCTCAAAAAAAAGAACTCCATCGGTGCAAGAACATTAAGAAAAAAAAATGCGTGCATTAAAAAATTGAGGAGAAAAAAAGAAGATTATAACCTCTTTTTTTGGGGTAAGTATTAAATTTAAATAAAATGATAAAAATGCAAGAGATGTGCAATCAAAGAGCAACTACGTAAAATTTACATATCCCTGTCAATACCTTTCGATTGAAACTTTAAACGTGAATCAAACATTGACTGTGTTATCTTGTTGCCTAAAACTTTTAAGAAAATCACAACTTACCCGTGAAATTTATTACCACAAAAATTTTGAAATTTTCGTATTTTGAATCTATGACATATAGATAGGGTCCTATCATTATTATGTCAAAAAAATTGGGGTGAATAATTATAGTACAAAGTATTCAATGAGGCACTCAAAAAAAAATTTTGAATCTCCAACATTGTTGAACACTTAATAAAAACAAATTATCACAAGAATATGAAGGCCCAAAAAAAAAAAAAAAAACCATATTTTGTACCAAAACAAAACTTACTTGTAACTTGTAAGTCGTATCTATGCTTTTCTCCTTCTCCATCACAGGTTCTCGCTCGGAGGAATACACTGAGTTTTGCTTATATAGTTTCTATTTCGTTTTATTGATTTTTGCATTAATGATTATAGAGTTTGAGTTAAACTCTATCAAATGTGTTGATTTTTTATTTTTACTTTTTTAAATTTTTGGATAATTCTGGATAAAAACGCAAGTAGGAAGAATGCTTGTAGTTGCCATGTAGGGGTGTACAACTGGTGTAATGGTATTATTACTTTATTAGGTAATTATCAACAATTTGGGATGAGTTTCTAGAAAACTACAAATATATACATATATATATATATATATATTCAGGAAAAATTTTAAAAATATATAAAATTTAAAAATTAAAAAAAAAAAAAAAAAAAAAAAAACTTCTAATATGAAAGTTTAGTTGATATGAACATTATTAAAAAAAATATATACGTGAATTAAAAAATAGAAAAAGATACATTTTATCCAAAACAAATATTAACGCTGCTTTTATTCAAACTTTAAAGAATAAAAATAAAAAATAAAAAAGGTGTTTTTAAAAACTGTAAATTTTCTTTACCTTCTTCTCTCAAAACAGTAAATTTGTCTAAAGATTTGCTAACAACTGAAATTTTGGTGTCTATCCAAAAAATTGATAGGGTATTAAAGTAAAAGTTGATAAAAACAATTAAACAGTTGTTTCTATCTGAAAAACCCTAGCAATATTCACTAATTTTCTTCAGAATCATTTTCCAAATCACTAAAATTAACATTTTTTTTCCAGAACAAAATTAGAAATTCAATGATAGCGTAAAAAAAATCACCACAAATTTGAGGAGCAAGAAAGATGTCCCTAGGAAGGAGTCACCAACTAGCAAAATCTTGAACAAATAGTCGCTAAAATTTCTATGAACAGAAAAAATGAAGAAAATGTATGCACGTGTTGAAAACTGTAAAAACTGAAAAGGAAAAGAAGGAACTCACGATTGGATGTTCATGGTTCAGATTTGACTTTGTGGTTTTCACCCTGTTACTTGGTTGCAAATCTGTGTAGTTCTTCACTCCGACTCTTTGGAGCAGTAGTATATGATATTACGTGACATTGGCATTGCCATTTTCGTATTTCTTTTTTCTTTTTTTCTTTCTTTTTTCTTTTTTTATAAAAAATGAAAGATTCATACAACGAAACATAGGTTCAGGGGCAGCGTAGCATCATACAAAACAAAGAAATACTACAATGGCAGATCATGTCTCATGTAATTGTTTCGTTAACTGGATTCAAACAAATTTCGATTTAAAGTAATAATTAAAACAATTTTTTTTATCGTACAATTAAAAGTTAAAATTTTCAATTGGAAGTCTCGGGACAGATACCACATCACTATTATTGAGAGGCTGAAATTTAATTCAAAAAAAATAAATAATAGGACAGAGACAAACCTCACCTCAAACCCCTTTAAACTGCCGTAGCACTTCGAGAAGAGAGCCCTATTACTCATTAAAAGCTAGTTTTTCTTTCATTTCTTCTTAAAATTTAACTCTTGGATATATAAAGATTAATTACTAAACATTGTAACAACAACAAAAAGCTTCCAAAGATCAACAACATAACAACGTACTTATATAACTCTTGAGTTGAGTCATCATTAACATCCCAGGTGTCAAATATCTGATACAAACAAGTAATATATAAAAAAGCCAAAGCACACAACACAGAACAGATTGATTACATGATCCACGTCCAGGTTCAACAGACGCAAACACCGAAAGTAGCAGATATCTGCAACTGCAAGGCCATAGCAATGAGAGGGTTTTAGCTTTCTGAGCTGCAGGAAGTCTCACCTACTGATGATGATGAGCTATCTTGCCTGAAACGCTTCATCTCCTCATAAGCCCACTCAAGACCAGGGCAGTAATGGAGTGGTGGGTTAAATCTGCTGTCATTCATGTCATCTGGCATGAAAGCACCATTCTCTATCAGAAATTTCACAGCTTCCTTCCTCCTTTCTTTCGCAGCACTGTGAAGTGGTGTCCCTGGGTTTAACAAAAACAGTAGGAGAAATAAACATCAACATCTGTATCCAAAAATTAGATTCCTTTTTTTCCCCTTCGCTTATTCATTTAAGCAAAAAGGGAGAAGATACCATTACACCAAAAGGGAGTACAGAAGGGAAACATCATCTATAGGGAGAAGATACTCACAGCCACAAGCGCCCTTAGTTCTAGCATCAATGTTAGCACCACGCTCTAGCAATTCATCCATAACTTCAAGGTGGCCACCTTGAGCAGCAAGGTGGAGGGGGGTGACCCCTTTTGATTTGGGGCCCCATGTAGCCACATTCACGTCCATCCCTTCATCAAGAAGCCGCTTCACCTATTCCAAGGAAAGGTTATGAGAACAAAAAACATTCAAATGACGCAAACAAAAACAGCTTGTACTTGAAGCATCACATAATTTTAACATGTCCTTGAAGCATCAAGAACTACTTCCTCTTATTCTGTTATCAAGTAATTTACAATATGACAGTGAAAAACATGAATTACAATCCCTTTCTTAGCTGCTGTATAGGTTTAGTTGGGCTTAAAACTGCCTGCAACTCATTGGCTAACTACCCCTTAAGCAACTAATTCATAACTTTATAAACCCTTTCTTAGCTGCTGTTTAGGGATGAGACATAGGAATGAAATGGTAGTACTTGGTCAGCCTGTCCACCTTCAGTATCAGAGAAAGGTAACCCTCTATGAATTCCAGGGAAACATCTATTTAAGGATGACTAAGGGATAGGAAACAGCTGTAGAAGACCAGCAAGAGACACATTATCTAGCTTATTCCTCTTGCATCACACTCTAATGTATCTTTTTGATGCTCCCTTCATGCCTTTCCAAAATAAATCCATCTTGGCTCTGTTCAAGGACTTTTGGTTACCTGAATGGCCTGCCATGGGTGGTCATGGATGTGTTGTAAAATTCTAGGCTTGAGGGAAAATGATTAACCTAAGTAAACCCTTCCCTTATAAAGGAATGTAATGAGGAAGAGACTAGAGGTTTCTACAAAGATCTATTCTTCCTTCGTTGAGACAGCATCAGATACCTTGTTTTCCTTGCCTCCTTGTATTCAATCAAGAACATGTATCCCATTTTGCTTATCCATTTCAATTGGGCAGGACTTCATATCTTCTGTTCCCTAAAGGCTTTATTGGTTAGTCTTGATGATAAATGGCACTAAGTCCAACTCCCTCTCATAGATTGAAAATGTGAATTGTTTACCCGGTATTCTTAGATATGCAATAACTAGCATCTAATAAGATCCTAAACAGTGAATATTTTACCTCAAACAACTATCCACATGCAATTACTGAAAGAACCTTCACACTTAAAATATTCCTCCAAGAAAAAGCGATTGTCCTCAAAACATCACAAAATGATCAGACCTCAAACTTCTCACTTTTTGATTTCCCACTTCTCCCTCCATTTCCCCTTTTTTTCACCTCTTACGTCATCTATTTTGTTCACACACCCTGATCAGCACTGACAATCAAGTTTCAACACCAAACCGCTTTAAGTCATTGAAAGCCTAAACCTCATAAATTCTCATAGCTGCCACCGAGTAACCACTTAATACCTAATCTTGTTTCAGCCAGCAATTTTCGTAAACTCATTTCATTCAAGAACAGCCACTTTTTACACTTATATCCTCCTTTTCCCAAACAGTAATTAACCTAAGGACCATAAAACCCTTCCTTAAAACCAAAAGCTTCAAACCCTAACTAAAAAGCCCATCACATAGGCAGGTTTCTAAATCAGATCTAGTCTATTAAGAAGTAAACTTTAAGGTTTAAAAACTTGTGATATTAGAGTTTGGAACTACAAAAGAATCTACAGTTTATGAATTGATTATGATTTCAAAATAAAAAAATGACTTAAGCCCAAGAAAGCCTTAAAAATAATATAAAAAGGTTCCAATGTTCTCCAGCGGAGTTTTAAGGTTGGTGTTGAAGACTAATTGACAACCAAGAGTTGGCAAATATTTAGGTATTCAGGGTTGTGAATGGCAAATATTTAGGTATTCAGGGTTGTGAAATACGGATGTGAATAATACCATGAAAAGTTGTCACAAGGGAGGGAAGAGAGGGGGGGGGGGGGGGGGGGGGGGGGGGGGGGGGTGTGGTGTGAAATATTACATAAAGGTAAGCATTCCTAAAATAACCAAAATACTAAAATCACTTAATCAACAAATATAAATATACACACACAGAGTGATGTAGCAGAGTTTAAGCCCATTAGTATTTTTATTTTATTTATTTATGTTATGTTTTATTGAATATTATGTCTTTAATATATAAAGGTCAACTTTCTAATGGTGGTAAATAGTTTGGATTTAACTGTTATATGTAAGATGGACAATTAGATTCTAGTGTATTTTCTAATCATTGTAGGCAGTCTTTTCTTATCTACATGAAATTTCATATTTAAATATTTTCTTTGTTATTTGAGCCTAGACATTGATATTTGATTGTTCCAAACTTCAATCCCATTATCTTTTTCTTTTCTTTAATCTTTTTTGTTACGTAAGTTCTTTTTAAACCCACCTTCTACACTAGACTTAAGTTCTCCCTACCACATCAAGTGGTATCAAAGCAAGAGATCCTACAATTTCATATTTGAGTCAAAAGGTTGCAATTTTAAGCAATGATTGGTTGTGGGAGAGGTTGTGGGATTAGAGGAAACCAAGGCCAGCAAGCATACATGGCTGGGCGAGATGAGAAGTATGATTAAAGATTTTTCATGAGTTGTAAAAGTTCTTTCAACAACGGGATCCAGCAAGAGCCCATATATAGATTTCAGAACATGACCACAAAGCCAGGGACAAATCAGAAGGTGATCTTGAGGATGCAAACGCTGACATAAAAGACCTCTTTCATGATGCCACTCATAGAACATACGGCATGTGGCGGATTGAGGATCAGTTGGTGTGTGCAGCTGAATAAAAGGATGAAATGACTTCTTTTTTAGGCTAGTGGTGAGGCTCCTCGCTAAAATATTTGTAGTTTCCATAACATATGTCATACAAAAAACTATTGAGTCATCAGAACAATTGCCACCTACTTAGAAACAATGAAATATATTGAATTACACTTTTGCTAGAGGTGATGTTCCTCACTAAAATCTTCATTGTATCCGTACACAATATCTAATATGAGTCATCAATACATTTCTAAGTCATTTTGTCGATAAGTAATACAAAAAAAGAACACTCCAACATAGATGGTAATTGTTCACAAAGCATTCTCAGGGCTAATTTTCTTTCTTTTATATAAATATTATTTCCTCTCACAAACTTCAAACATTTTAAAAGTGAATATTATAGCCATATGTTTCTTAACCACAACAAGAAGCAATGGTATAGATAGCTCAAAATCAGAACTTCCACGACACCCCAAATAGATCGAAACCCACAAATACCACTATATAGACTGCAACTAAAAAAACAATTAAGAACATAAAAAATCTGCACAATATAGTGAGTTCAATTATATCAAAAAAATGCATTAACAGGAGATAAAAGTATAATTGAAAACACAAACACGACACTCAACAGACAATTCTTGAAAGATTAGGACACAGCAAGATGGAGATACCACAATCAATCAATTAATTAAAACAAATTCTTGGCCTAAAATGAAAAATAAAGAAAGAAAGCGAAAAAATAAAACCTCTTTGAGATCGCCTTTGCGAGCACCAATATGGAGCAGAGTCCATCCTCGATCGTCCCTATCAACACCTCCTCCAGACCTTATGGAGCGGCGTCTCGACAAGCTTCGACGAAACAAAGACGTAAGCTCCTGTCGCTGAGGCAGCTCCTCAAGCATATTTACCATACCAAATCACACCCACGCACACACACACACGATAATAGAAAAAGAAAAACAACAACGATAATTCAATTATAAATTTGTTCGGATTACAAAGGAGTAAAAGAGGTCCGAAGTTTTTGCTTACATGATCTTGAGAGAGAAAAAAAACAGAGCAAATAATTGAAAGATCGATGATAAACAGAGGGAAAAAGAAGAAGAAGAAGAAGAAGAGAGAGAAGAGAATTAGCGAGAGTGATGGGCTATGCAATAAGGTGCAAAGGGATTCAAGCCAGGACCTAAGACACGAAGATTCTGGCAGATTACGACGGCGTTCACGCACACGAACAGCCTTGATTTTGAGATTTTAATCATTATATACTGAATTTGATGATAGATTGCAAAAAGCCGAAACAGATTATATATATAATCTGGGTTGTGGTTCGATTCCGAGAGCCAAAAAGGAGTTTGTGTTTTGAAGAAGCACTAAGTTGCTGCTGCTATGCTATTCGCATTAAAAAGCAAACCCTAGGGGAGAGAGAGATAGAGAGAGATTGATTTTTTGCCCAAGACCGAGAGCACTGAGCGAAGGAATTTCTATTTTTATTATAGGGAATAATATGCTATACAGTGTCTATACACTGTATATAAAAATGTAATGCTTAATTAGATATTTGTTAAATGGGCTTCTAAACGCTTCTAATGGATAAGGCCCAACCTGATAATGACAAATATATATTTTTTTTTTTAAGAATCTATTTGAGAATCAATAACGAGACAAATATCACTAAACAAGATGTTATAACTTATCTCGACTCTTCACAGTCACTTTGCACTTGCAATAATTTTCTTTTTTCTTTTTTTCTTTTTTTTGTTTAGTATTATAGTGTTAAAAAGTGATATATAAATAGAACAAAGTTTAGTTACAAAATTAGTTATAGTTTTAGGCTACAAACTTACTTAATATTTTTTTATTAGGGGTGAATTTTTCATTGAATTATATTTTCTTCTAATATCCTCCATGCTTGTAAAATTTCAAGAAAATTAAAGATCAATAGCTATGTCATCAATAAATTTTTTAAATTGCAAGTTTTTGTAATTTAAAACTATGCACAAAATATAAACTTATAGATCATATAGTAAATGATAATCAATTGACACAAAATTTAATTTGTGTATTAAGGGCGTAAAGAACATTTAATTCAACAGTTAAATTTTTAAAATATGTTGTAATATTTATTTTATTGAGTGAGTTTATAGCCTTAAGTTACAACCAATTTTGTAGCTAAACTTTGTCCATATAAATAACTATGTGTATTTTTTTTTTAAAAAAAAGAAAGAGATAAGGTAACGAAGAATAATATTTAAAAATAAGATAAAGATAATGTCCTAAGTTTTAAGAGCAGTAAATTCCTTTATCTTCTCCATTCGACATAAAACTTAGGAGCAGTAAATTACTCTCTTAACTAATTTATATTTTTTTAATTTGAAATTATTTAACTAAAAGATATGGGTATTTTAAAGAGTTTAGGAATTTCTGTAAAGGTATTTTAGTACACAAAAAGTTGAAATCCAAATAAGGAATCCTATTATTAATAGTACTAAACTCATCGCACGCGCTTTGTAATAATGCTCTTTTTTTTTCTTTTTTCTTTTTTTTTTAGAGTTATAATGCTTAAAAATGATATATAAATAATAGTGTGTATTTTAAAAAAATAAAATAAAATATTTTAAAAAAAAGGTAAGGTAACGTAAAGTAGTGTTTAAAAATGAAATAGAAATAGTGTTCTAAGTTTTAGGCCAAATTGAGAAGATGAAGGAAAAAGCCTAAAACTTAGGCTTAAAACTTAGGGATAGTAAATTACTCTTTAAACTAATTTGAATTTTTTAATTTAAAATTTTTGAACTATAAAATAGGGGTATTTTAGAGAGTTTAAGAATTTGTGTAAGGGTATTTTAGTACGCAAAATATTAAAAACCAAATTAATAGTACTAGACTCGTTACACACATTTTGCGCATGCAATAATGCTCTTTTTTTTTTTTTTTTTTTTTTTAAGAGTTATAATGTTTAAAAGTGATATATAAATAATCATGTGTATTTTAAAAAAAAAAGGTTAGGTATCGTAGAATAAAGTTTAAAAATGAGATAGATATAGTGTCCTAAGTTTTAGATTAAACTGAGAAGATAAAGGAAAAAGCCTAAAACTTAAGAACAATAAATTACTCTCTTAACTAGTTTGAATTTTTTAATTTAAAATTATTTAACTATAAAATAGGGGTATTTTAGAGAGTTTAAGAATTTGTGTAAGGATATTTTAGTACACAAAATGTTGAAAACCAAACAAGGAATTCTGTTATTAATAGTATAGATAGATAAATAGATAGATAAATATCTCCCAATTATTCACATTATATATATGTATTATATTTAATCAAATCACAATTATAATCCAAATTAATTTTAGATTAGCTCTAACTGTTTTTTTAATTTTATACCAAGAAATGTTATCCACATAAATTTTCACAATAAATCTTTGGTGTTTGATTGTTCCACGTACATGGTGCATTCCAACAACATTCTAGGTTTAATACACTAACATTCTGCATGGGAGGGTGTCACGCATACCCATTTGACTACATATCGCATTGGTATCACAAGTAAAATGGAGTTCTTAGTATGATTTTGGGGCCACTATGTAGGCTTGCAGCTTTCACCTAAGGCATACGCTTAAGAAAAGCCATGCCATCAAGAATTCCTTACCCAATCCATCATTCGCCTTAATGGGTCTGGATATTCAATGCATGGGGCATACGTTGGAAAAATGTTATGAATTCCATTTTAATAACTATTTCGGTTTGTTTATTAGAACGAAATATTTTGACACTAGTGAATATTGACATACTAATTCAAAGTAACTACTGTTTATTTATTTATCACAAAAAAATAATAATAAATATAAGGCAGCAAAGCTTATAAAACAGCAAGTAGGGGGTTTTTTTTTTATATGGGACTCCTAGGACACCGTTCTAGGTGGTTGCCAAGCATGCCGAGGTGAATGCAAGACCTTCCGAGGATGGCCTAGGTGATTGTCAAGCATGCCTAGGTGAATGCCAAGCACGCCTAGCAGGCCTAGGACGTGTAAAGCACTCCTATGGTACCCACAATATTAATTCAAAATAAAATAAAATATTTTAAAAATTCTTAAACACTAAATCAGATCAAAATTACCAACCACATTTAATTACAACAAGAAAATAAAAAATAAGAGAGAAAAGGGGAAAAGAAAAAAAATGAAATGAGTCAGACACATTTTGTTAAAAAATCAAATAAATAAATAATTTAACTTTGTAACAAAACTTAACTAGGTATAATGATCACACCGAATGAGAAAAGGAGAAAAATATAATGTCGTAGATAGAAAAGAGTGATGTGATTGAGAGAGAAAAAATTGAGAAACGAGAAAAGAAAAATGTTAGGACCACAACAATTGGCACAATTTTTGTCACAATTTATTAATATGGTGAGTTGTGAGTAATGGAGTCATGGACGCATCACTTTCACTAGAATGCATTGAAACTCACTAGAATTTGAGCCGAGGTGAAATGGGGTGGTTTATTATACCAGTTTTATGATCGAAGTAAAATATTTCGGGCATTCCGAATGGAATGGAATTTTAATATTAGTTGGAATATCATTCTTCATTCCACTTAGATAATGTGTTCAACAATACAAGGGAAGACCAACCATACGGCTAGACAATCTTAACACCTGCCTAGTAATGTACCCTGGCTTTGGACTTAGCCAACTAGTGTTCTTTTGCACATGGGGTTCAACCGTTCAGGTGGTTCTCAACCCACACAAAATTTAATGGCCACTACTCTTCACTTTGGCCCATGAGATTTATGGCGTGCTCTCATGCTCTATAGGCCCACACCCGGAAACCTGACCCCGCTTCACAGTAGTCCATCATTGTAGGCCTCACAAACCCAAAGGTGAAAGTCCCAACCTTAGCCAAGGGAATATTTGGGTACTAGCATAGTAAGGGGATAGAATACAGTAAATTAACACGCGTTTGACAGATAATTGAAAACTAGCAACTTGAGTTTTAGAAACTCGAGTTCTATATAAAAGTCGAGGCTTAAAGACTCGCTTCCTACTTGTTGAATTGGACACTATTATGCAATATTGTGCCACATAGATCTCTAGTCTTAAAGATTCGAGTTCTACAAAGCAAAACCGAGTATTTAAGACTCGATTTTCTTCGGGAAATGCCACTAATCTCAAGTCTGCAAGACTCGATTTCTACCGGAATAAAACTCTAAGTGCTTTATGTATCTAGTTTGGGGTTATGCAAAAATGAGGGAAAAACAAAATTTCTAGTGGATTGATGAGGTTTGATAATGAATAAATGGGAGTAGTGATAGAGCTGAGTACAAGACAGTGACCTCAATGCGAGACAGCGAGAGAGCTGAGTGAGGTGACCATATTCCAAAACACTTAAGCATCCGCCGATGGGTTTTCCACCCCTGATGGGTTTCTACCGCCGATGAGATGCGCTTGTCTCCAATAGAGTGAGGGTTTGCCGGTGGGTTTTCTGCCACCGATGAATTTTATGCCGCCGATGAGATGCACTTGTCTCTAGTAGAGTGAGATGCGCTTGTCTCAGGTTTGGGGTTTATATGTTTGGGTGTGAAGGAAAGTGAGAGTGTTTTGGGGTCGCTTAAGTGCCAATATGATCACAAATCGAGTATTAGAAACTCGATTTCAACGTGGCTCCACGTGGAAAAAAGTCCATGTCAAATGTTTGTAGCTCAGGATCTTGAGTATTAGAAACTCGATTTCTACCCAGAACTCGAGTTTTAAAAACTCAAGATGCTACTTTTCCACTTGTTTTGAAACTAGGCAACTAACAAAATTCTTAGCAATTTAATGTTAAATGGAAGAAGGAAAAAAAAATCCCTTTGACAACATACCAAATTAATTTTAGATTAGCTTCTAACTGTTTTTTTAATTTTATACCAAGAAATGTTATCCACATAAATTTTCACTTGATTGTTCCATGTACATCTTGCAGACCAACAACATTCTAGGTTTGATACACTAGCATTCTGTATGGGAGGGTGTCACGCATACCCATTTGACTACATATCGCACTGGGATCACAAGTAAAATGGAGTTCTTAGAATGATTTTGGGGCCACCATGTAGGCTTGCAGCTTTCACCTAAGGCATACGCTTAAGAAAAGCCATGCCATCAAGAATTCCTACCCAATCCATCATTCGCCTTCATGGGTTTGGATATTCAATGCATGGGGCATACGTTTGAAAAATGTTATGAATTTCATTTTAATAAATATTTCAGTTTGTTTATTAGAACGAAATATTTCGACGCCAGTGAATACTGACATACTAATTCAAAGTAACTACTATTTATCTATTTATCACAAAAAAAAGATAAATATAATTCTTTATTATAGAATATATTAATTCAAAATCAAATAAAATATTTTAAAAATTCTTAAACACCAAATCAGATCAAAATTACCAACCACATTTAATTTATAAAAAAAAAAAAAAAAAACTTAACTTTCTCAAAAAAAAAAAAAACATAACAACAAGAAAATAAAAAATAAGAGAAAAAAGGGGAAAAGAAAAAAAATGAAATGAGTCAGACACATTTTGTCAAAAAATCAAATAAATAAATAATTTAACTTTGTAACAAAACTTAACTAGGTATAATGATCGCACTGAATGAGAAAAAGAGAAAAATATAATGTCGTAGATAGAAAAGAATGATGTGATGGAGAGAGAAAAAAATTGAGAAACGAGGAAAGAAAAATGTCAGGACCACAACAATTAACACAATTTTTGTCACAATTTATTCATGTGGTGAGTTGTATGTAGTGGAGTCATGGACACATCACTTTCACTATAATGCATTGAAACTCACTAGAATTTGAGCCAAGGTGAAATGGGGTGGTTTATTATACCAGTTTTATGATCGAAGTAAAATATTTCGGGCATTCCGAATGGAATGGAATTTATAATATTAGTTGGAATATCATTCTTCATTCCACTTAGATAATGTGTTCAACAATACAAGTGAAGACCAACCATATGGCTAGACAATCTTAACTGCCTAACAACTACCTAGTAATGTACCCTGGCTTTGGACTTAGCCTAAACTAGTGTTTCTTTGCACATGGGGTTCAACCGTTCAGGTGGTTCTCAACCCACACAAAATTTAATGGCCCCTCCTCTTCGCTTTGGCCCATGAGATTTATGGCGTACTCTCATGCTCATATTTAGGATAGGCCCATACCCGGAAACCTGACCCCGCTTCACAGTAGTCCATCATTGTAGGCCTCACAAACCCAAAGGTGAAAGTCCCAACCTTAGCCAAGAGGATATTTGGGTACTAGCATAGTAAGGAAATAGAAAACAGTAAGTTAACACGCGTTTGAAAGATAATTAGAAACAAGCATCTTGAGTTTTAGAACTTGAGTTCCATATAAAAGTTGAGGCTTAAAGACTCACTTCCTACTTGCTGAATTGGACACTATTATGCACTATTATGCCACATAGATCTCGAGTCTTAAAGACTCGAGTTCTACAAAGCAAAACCGAGAATTTAAGACTCGATTTTCTTCGGGAAATGCCACTGATCTGGAGTCTGCAAGACTCGATTTCTACCGGAATAAAACTCTAAGTGTTTTATGTATCTAGTTTGGGGTTATGCAGAAATGAGGGAAAAATAAAATTTTTAGTGGATTGATGTGGTTTGATAATGAATAAATGGGAGTAGTGATAGAGCTGAGTACGAGACAGTGACCTCAGTGCGAGACAGTGAGAGAGCTGAGTGAGGTGATCATATTCCAAAACACTTAAGCATTCGCTGATGGGTTTTCTACCGCTGATAGGTTTCTACCGCCGATGAGATGCGCTTGTCTCCAATAGAGTGAGGGTTTGCCGATGGGTTTTCTGCCACCGATGAATTTTATGTCGTTGATGAGATGCACTTGTTTCTAGTAGAGTGAGATGCGCTTGTCTCAGGTTTGAGGTTTATATGCTTGGGTGTGAAGGAAAGTGAGAGTGTTCTGGAGTCGCTTAAGTGCCAATATGATCACAAATCGAGTATTAGAAACTCGATTTCAACGTGGCTCCACGTGGAAAAAAGTCCATGTCAAATGTTTGTAGCTCAGGATCTTGAGTATTAGAAACTCGATTTCTACCCGGAACTCTGAGTTTTAAAAACTCGAGATGCTACTTTTCCACTTTGTTTTGAAACTGGGCAACTAACGAAATTCTTAGCAATTTAATGTTAAATGGAAGAAGAAAAAAAAAATCCCTTAGACTACATACCAAATTCCCATGACCCATCCACCACAAGCCCACCAAATCATAATCTACCTACCCTACCGTTAAGGGTATGCATGGGTCAGGTTAAGTTGGGTTAAGAAGATTTTTAGACTCAACCTAACATGGTGGATTTAAAAAAATTTCCCCAACCCAACTCAACCCAACCCACATAGGTCGAGTTGAACCTATGGGTTGGACAATTTTTTTTATACTATTATTATTAAATTGAGTATAAAAAATATATATCATATCTGCCACCTGAGTTGATAAACAAAATATACATTAATATATGAACTAATATTCCAACTCAGTTATACATTAATATATGAACTAATATACATTAGTATTGGCTTTTATATAGGATAAAAGGAAGAGCTAGTTATTTAAAAAAATTTATTAATTATATAATATATTTTAAATATATATTAAATATATGGGTGGGTCAAGTTGGGTTTGGCGAGTTTGGAATTTTTATAACCCAAATCTAACCCGACCCGCTATCAAAAAAAAAAAAAAAAAAATTGTAACCTAACCTAACCCACCAAACTCTAAAAACCAACTCAACCCGGCGGGTTAGGTTAGATCAAGTCGGTTTTAGCGGGTTGGCTACACATCCCTACCTACCGCTCAAGAAGTTTATTAGTTGATGAGTTGTGGGTTCATGATTATGGAGGTGTTGATGATTTGAAGGAATTACAAAAAGCAAAATTGTGGGGATATCTTTAGCGACATCTCTATTTCACCTTTGTGAGTTTGCAAATATTTTCAAACCAAAGTTTGAGTTCAAACCAATCTTGACCTCAATTTAAGAGTTCAAACCCTCACTAGGAGATCTTTCTCTCAAGGGATTCATAGAGAAGTGTTTGCCAAGCCATTGTTAGAGAGGAGAGAGAGAGAGAGAATAAATAAATGCCAAATGGCTATGAATTTTTTTTTTTTTTTTTTTTTGGCAATC
Organism: Quercus variabilis; assembly: GCA_030445155.1. Taxonomy (NCBI): domain Eukaryota; kingdom Viridiplantae; phylum Streptophyta; class Magnoliopsida; order Fagales; family Fagaceae; genus Quercus; species Quercus variabilis. The sequence goes on from CP129456.1 coordinate 2,022,654, forward strand.
TAAGATGCATTTTTAGTAGTACTTAATTATTTTTATTATAATCAAGTGGCACATAAGTCATCTATTAGGCTTTGCAGCATTTTCTATGACAAAAATAATGATAATGACAAAAATGAAATAGTATCTAAAAAATCAAGGACTAAAACAAAACACTAGAAAAGATCAAAACCAAAATTAAAACACTCCAAGATCAAGACCAAAATAAAAACATTCACTATCGCGCACCCTTACTACGATGGTTACTCTACAAGTATAAGTGCTCATGGTGTGTGGGGAAAGAGGGTAAGGACCAGGATTCAAGTTTCCAAGAGGAAGTTTCACACACATAAACACTTAAATTAGGTTGTAGTAGAATTTCTATTTTGTATAAAAAAATAAAAAAATAAAATAAAAACACTCCATAAATTTAGGAGCAACGCTACTGCTACGTATCCAAATAAATTACACTACATTGGAACACCACTAATATAACTTTTTACTCGCACTAAGAATATGCCACTAAGAAGTTGTCAATTTTTTTTTTTTGGTACCTTTTGATCTAACCTAATATAAGTGCATATGTAAAATTCCCTTATAGAACTTGAATCCTAACCTTTGCTCCCCACACCTCATAAAAATTTTGTATTTGTGGAGTGATTCTCACACCAAGGGTGCACAGTGGTTTGTTGGTCCAACTCCTAATACTTACTACTCAATGTGCTTGTATTCTTTTGAAATGTCAGCAAAAGAACTACTAGATGGGCCAACTATCACAACGGTATGAAATTTCAAGGTGTAAAATTTAAAAACCCCCAAACTTCAGGGTATGGTTTGCAATTTACCCCTTTTTTTATAACTCGATAGTTAGGAATGAGGAGATTTGAACTCTCAATGTTTCTAATAAAAACACTAAGAAATGCCAATCAATCGAGCTACAAGCATTTGCAATAACAATCACATTGGTGGAATTACTCAACCAAAACAAACCAAAACAAATCCGAATGGTGGAGTTGCATGGCCTCTTTAGCAGATAGTAGATACATCACAATGGCCAATATCTATATATTTGGCCTGACCAGAATGATACAAGCTGCTTTAGGCCATAAAATTTCAAGATCAATTTCCACACGTGCACTGGTAATGATATAGAAATACTTTTTAGTTTTTACAATATATGTTCATACAAAGGTCCAGACATTTGATTCATGTAATACACAACTGGCACAAGTTCTGGAAGCACACAGGAGTTTTCTTTTTTATTTTTTTCAGTTTTATGCTTTTTTTTTTCAATGACAGATAAAATCAACTCGAGTCAGATGGAGGCTTTTCCTTTGGATGTTTGGAGGAATAGTGATCACCAAGTTGGTTCTGATTTGCTAGTTGCACCTGAAAATTTAATTCACCACAAGAGTGTAGCTCAGCATATCACATAAAAGAACGCCAAGTATATGTGCAAGAGAAAATGTTGTTGCACACAAATTGTTTTACACAATTTTACACACCCTAAAAAACAATTGAAACATGAATTGAAAATCGTGACTTCAAGTTACAATTTCAATTGTTTTTAAATCATGACTTTCAAGTCACGATTTCAGTTTTTCTTTTTTGGAGTGTGAAAATTCATGTAATACAATCTGTGTAATAACACCACCCCTTGTAAAAAATTTGTAAAATCAGATGAACACAACAGCACTATCTTTACCACTATCAGAATTAAGTCTTTATTCTAAGAAATGTAGAAAATCTGCAGCCATGTGACAACAGATGTGAACACATATCATGACACGTGATTCTTTGGGAAAAAAAGGCAAAAAGACCAGAATTTAGGTCAAAATCAAACTACCTAATGTTCTTCTAATTGAAATTAGAAACCCCTAAAAATATTGAATCATGTGCATAGCACTTGATGGAATTTTCTGTCCATTGAGTAAGTTGAAATGCGAGGGAATGACCAATTTTGCTCATTTCCATAATCTAAGGATTTTCTAATTTCAAATTTGAAGAATATGGAGTCAATTTGATTTTAACCCAAAGTTCAGAGGGTGTTATTGCATTTTTTTCCCCAAATTCTTTTTAACTGTCAAAAATGAGGACACGTCCCCTCATATGAAATGAGTCTAGTTTGCTTCCAAAATTTTAGGCACTAGACAATTGACAAACCATCTTGTTTTCAGCATCAATGGTTTATTACATATCAATGAAAGATGATCTATTATAGAAATAATATCCAAAAATACCCCTTAAAATAACAAGTCTGTCCATAAAACCATTCAAAAAATATCTCAATCCTGCATCTTTTTATTTTTTATTTTTCTGTCAGTAATTCTCAACCCAGCAATATAACTTCTGTTAATGGTAATGAGGTGACAGCTTCAGAGAAAAGTAGCCCTAGCACTTCATGTCAAATTCCTATGGTTTTTTTTTTTTTTGGAACAAACTTAGTTCAAATAAAACAGCAGTCACATTCCCTGATCAAGCAGCACGACTTGCCATTCCAAAAACCATTAATGATCAGACAACATAAAAAAAAAAAATTTATCTCTTTTTTTTTTTTTTTTTACTGTCAATCACGTAGCCAATGCAATCTTCCCTTCCTATTTCCTAGGGTGCTCCACACCCCCCCCCCCCCTCCCCCCCAACCAAAAAAAGAAAGAAAGAAAAACACCAACTTTTTCAAAGCGTAATTGGCAGTAAAGAGCAGTGTTTTCTTTTTTCCTCTATTCCATAGTGGAAGAAAATGATCAGAAAGACAGTATATATGGTTTGCTGCATTTGGTAAGTGGTGAGGGCTTTCAGTCAAAAGAAATACCACATTAAATTTGTAGTCACTAGACATCATATATTGGATTTGTTGAGTATGTAGCAAAGAATTAACACCCCAGCAAAACTAGCCAGGGATCAAACACCACCAACCAAAACTTGAGACCCAAATATTTTAAAATATGTCTGGAAAATAAAACATGCCTTAACCTTCTGTCTGTAACCAAGATCAATTCCACATTGTTGCAGGGAAATGGAGAGCGGTGTCGCGGTGATGGTTACCACTTCTTATAAATCGATCTTAATAAGGAAGATGAGAAGGAAGAATACTTATTGTAGAAGCAAATCTTGCCAAGAATGATTGTATAAAATGAAAAGTCTTTGGCTTGCTAAGTGTTTGGTTAATGATGGTTGAGAAAAATATTTGGCTTTCTTAGGATTTGTGTTGCAGTTCAAAGGTTGGAAAATAGGAACAACCTTTGTGGTGATTCCAAGCACCCTATGAAGCTTAGGGTTCCATACATATTCTAGATGGTGAAACCTGGTATTTGTCCTGCTCTTCTCTTCTTTTTCCTTATTTATATTTTCCAACCTTTTTCTTGCATCAGTTTGTTTGCTCTTCTTTCTTTTTCCTTATTTCCATCTTCCAACCTTTGTTTCCATGATTGTTGAGATAAAAGAAGGTTTAACAGTGTTCTATTTTGGGCTTGCAAGAGAAATTAAAGTTTTAAATCTTTTGATTTCATGAAAAATTAGGACCATTGATAGAAATGAGCCTTAGTCTCAAAACTTTTAAGTCAACTATAGATAATAAAATAATCCAGGTAGACAGTATATAATTCTTGTTTACTCCTATTCAATATCACACTCTTTCTCACCTCCTTATCCTTAATCCTTTACCTCTATTCTTTTTCTTGATCAACATCATATCATTCTTTTCTAACTAATGCATTAACATCGGTCTATAATGCATTAAAATTAGTATCCTTTGCGCATGACCAAATCATCTCATGTGATTCTCCTTCATCTTTTCATCAATAAGAGCTATCCCTATCTTTAAAGAAACTTGTTCATTTTGTATACTATTTTTCTTCTTGATTAGATCTTGAAAGGTTCTTGAATAGAGTTTGATGTTTAAGGGTTTAAGGAGGTGATGCGAGGAGGAGAGAGAAAAGTTTTTTTTTTTTTTTTTAATTTTTTCTTATTCCTTTTTGAAATTCAATTGTATTTTTATGGGCATTGAATTTTATTTTGGATCTTAGTAGTTAATTACATTATTAGTACTTAATTTCCTAGGGTCAAAGGCATTTTTGTAATTCCATAATTGAGATTTTCTATGTCAACTAGAATTAGGGTTTTGATCTTCTGCTTGTTTGGTATTTTTTGGGTGATGCCGCAAAGGGTTGCGGATTTGTTGGATTGCTGGTCTTGCAACTTTAGGCGACATTGTAATTTAGTTATTTGGAGGATTGTGCTGCACTGTTTGATGTGGTGTATCTGGCGGGAATGGAATTCGAGAAGCTTTGAGGATCGTGAGGGGTCCATTCTTGAGTTTAAGTCTTTTTTATTTTCTACTCTTCTCAAATGGTGTTTGGTTTTACCTTTTTTTTCTTGTATTTCCCTTTCTAGGTTGCTTGATCATTGTACTTTGTTTTCTTGATGTTCTTGCCTCTTTCGTACATTTCCTATGTACGGGGCTGTGTTTTTTCAATAAACCTTTAAGTTACTTATCAAAAAAAAAAAATTCTTTTGGAATATTTTCAATTTCTTGCCAAACCTAGGTATTGACTCTTAAAGGTTTTCTATCCTACTTGCGGCTGCCTCCAAGCAACCCTAGGTGTTGAATCCTATGTGATTTTTATGGTTTCTCTTTTCTTTTTTCTTTTTTCCATGTTGCAACAAATTTTTGTTGTCTTACAGAAGTAGGGTTAGATAACAAAAATATTGGATCTTGAATGAGTTTGATTGCTTTTTGGGGTTTTTTTTTTTTGGCATTTAGCATCAATTCTCTAACAATTTCGTTAGTTGTCAAGTTTTTGAAACTATTTTGTAACTAGCATCTCGAATCTCAAAAACTCAAGTTCTGTGACAATACTTGAGCCTTTAAGACTTGAGTTTTCATAGAGCAAACAAGGAGAAGAAGAAGAAGATCTGGAGAACAGATCTGGGTACAGCCCTATCCAATGGTGAATTTTTTCTTCCACATCAGATTACCACCACTTGGAACTCGAGTTTCATCATTGAACTCGAGTTTCAGAGCCTCGAGATGCTAATTTACTAAATAATTTTGCAAACTTGACAACTAACTAAAATGTTCCGAAAATAATGTTAAATGCCAAAAAAATCCTCTTTTTGGTGTTAAACCAGTGAATAAAGCAAGAAACAAAGAAAAATAAACTATAGGCAGTAACACTTAGGTTTCTTAATTGACCACACTTTGGAAGGATAAGGCAATCACCCTCTAAGCTTAAAATAGCCATTGGAATTTTATTAAATTCAACCTCTCTACTTCTATTTTTTTATTGAATACATAAAAGCACTCTTATAGGCTATTGCCAATACCACTCCCAAAAGGACTAGGACTCCTAGATAACATTTTCCTAAGAAGACTTTGACTCCCAATAATAACAAAAGTAATTAAACTTCTAAACAAAATCAATAGAGGACTAAAACATAAAATTAGACTCATTGGCCTCTAAAACAACCCACTACAACATAGTCCAGAAATTTTGAAATTACCAAACTACCCTTAGTTGAGTTAAAACCTTTTTTAAATTGAACCAACAACTTTCCAACCAAAAGAAACTTGATACTAAGACTCAATAATCACTAAAGTAGCTTATGAAAGGAGTCAAGAAGCCCCAAATTGAAACTAGAACACAGTTCTTGAATCTTTTGATATTTAATCTTGTTTTTCCTTAAACTCTTTATTGTATGCATTATCCACTTGTCCATCCTAATATTACCTTTTCAACAACATTTATTTTATGAACATGTTGCTTCCTAATAGCCCAACATTCATTTCCAAAGAGTATAACTAATCTTACAACTAGTTATACAGTAGTCTTATAGAAATTCAGTGTAGTCTTATTAAATTTTGCCTTTAACTTCATAGGTATTCTACGATCACACAATACCCCTTTCTCCATTTTATCCACCTAGCTCCTATCCTATAATTCACATTCTCGTCAATCTATAGTCTATACATCTTTATGAATTATTGATCCAAGATACCGAAGGTATGCACTCTTTAATATCTCCTGAACATTAAGTTTGATAACCCCTACATCATTGTTTCTACTTTTACTAAACTAACACTCCATGCACTCTATTTTAGTCCTACTTAACCTAAAGCATCCCCATAAATCTTCAACTTTGCGTGACTCAATGTCTAGTCTCATCAACTAAAATCATAAGTAAAAACCATACACCAAGGAATTTCATTCTGAATTGATCTAGTAGGCTCATCCACAACCAGTACAAAGAAATAAAGGCTAAAAGTTAACCCTTGATGCAAACTTACTGTCACATATATATAATCACTTTAACATACCTTAAGTACTTTAACGTAGTCCTATCCATTTTAGGTCTATAAGAAGACCTAAAATAACACTAGTAGGAAGTAGTACAAAGGCTTTATGGCCCAACACAAAGTACCATATACTGCCTAGCATAACACCTTGCCCCCCCAAAAAGGAGGGTTTGATTTTGAAAGAGAGGATTAAGGACTTTGAGAGAAAAGAGTGAAATCAGGAGCCAGGAGAGAAAATCATAATTTCACTTTGTACCAAGTTCTACTTCCTTTTTTTTTTTTTTCCAATATTCATCATAGATAATCTCAAACATAAGCATAAGAATAAGAGTAAGAATAGTTGATTAAGGCAGATCTGGGTCGTCGGAGAGAGGATACCTTACAGATTGGACAGGTGACTTTGAGAGCAACGGCTCTGGCCTCAAACTGAGACCCTTTTGCCTTCTGATTCTTCTCCGCATTTCGTTTCTGCGCTTCGATCTTCTGCTTTCCCCGAGTCATCTCTTTCTTCTTCTCGCCTCTCTCTCTCTCTCTCTCTCTCTCTTCCCTTTCTTAATATCTATCTATCAGTACAGTATGAGTATGACTTTTTTTTTCTTTTTTTCCGAGACACCCACGCAACGCAAGGGAAATTTAAAGGGATTAAGCATGACTTTATTATAGAGAATTTTTTTTTTTAATTTATTTAATGAGAATCATTAGTATTTTGGTGACCCTCATAAAAGATTGTTTACCAAAAAAAAAAGAGACTTCTAAAGGCAAGATGGTTTATATTTTATTTATTTATCTTTTATATATACAAGTCCTAACTTAGCTCTTTTTAGGCCCAATCTTAGCCCAAATTGACTTAACAATATCAAAAAATTCAGCAACTTTCTATTACAATCTTACATGAATATTCACCCACCCCCTTAAAATAATTTTTTGGGCCCACCTTACAAAAAATGCATAATCTTTTGCACCAAAAAAAATAGAAAAAAAAATACTATGTGTATAATATTTTCACAACAAATCCTAAGTAATGGATTGTTATTGGTTGTTATGAGTGGGCAAAAAAATAATTTGAGTTATAGATTCAAATTAAAACTAATAATAACTTATCATTTATGATTTGTTATAAATATATTGTAGACGTAACAGTTTAAAAAAAAAAAAAAACCCACAATCCATGATAAAAATTAGCCAATTTGATGAATACAAATGGTTTGGTCATACACATAATCAATGGTAAAAACAATACTTTTATTAAGACTTAAGCCACACACTCCAGAAAACTACAGAGTTTTACAAGTTAACACGTTACAAAACAAGAAGCAAGGCTGCCAATCTCACATATCAAATTTTATTTAGCATAACAACACCACAATACAAACCATACAATACACACACAAGATGAAGCCATAGGGAAACACATGCAGACTTCAAATGGTACCTCCAACAATCATCAATTTATTTCATTGAGAGAGTCCACTGCACTAATCTGAAAATGGTAGAAAAAGGGGGTGAGTTAACAGCTGAACAAGAGATTACATCACATGATATTGTCAAGTGAAAATACACATTATAATGGACAATGTATTAAATTTTACAAAATATTTATCAATAGTATGAAAGTAATTTAGTAGAAACAATGAAAATTATTTTGGACGTGAACATTTCACTGTACAGTGAAAAACATATAACTTGTTAAATAAACAAATGCTCTCTTAAAAGATTTAACCAATTTCAATAAGCCACAGTTCAATTATAGGAACATTACTTCATCATTGGATAAACCACTTATAATAACAGATAGTAATACACTTAAAAGTAAAGTTGTTTTTCACAAACAATTTATCAACAACAATAAACAATAAGTAGTGTATAAAATATTAACCATCGAAGACATTCTTAACAATTGGCAAGTGTATCTCATGGAAAACGATAACCTCAATGAGGTAAGATATAACAGTAACTCAAAAGAGCAAATAATAACAATGGTTTTGAAGAGCAAACAATAACAATAACAATGCACCACACTGCAATAAACAATATTTTATCCAAAGACCAAATCTTAGCATTGTGTTGGCAAAGATTATAGTCTAGACTATTATTATAAACTATTTTCTTTTTCTTTAACAATATCATAATATATATATGTGTGTGTGTGTGTGTGTGTGTGTGTGTGTGAGAGAGAGAGAGAGAGAGAGAGAGATAAAATAGATAACTATGAATGGAAAGAACTTTTACATAAAAGATTCACTATTTAGCAAATCTTTTTTCCAATTATACATATATAATATAATATCTTGAGAGGAATCATTATCTAAAGTCCACTTTACTTCAAAACAACAAACGATTTTTATGTTGAAAGCCCCAAACAATATAAAGCAAAACCTAGTATAGGATTAGATGACTCGGTGAAAATAAACATGCCAATATCTATTTATATCTAAGAGAATACGAGGCAATAAAAATGATATAAGGATTTAACTATTGATACGTACTTGGTTCCACACTTAAAATGGCAATACCGAAATTTGATATCAAGACTATCAAAACTCAACCAAATCCATCACCTTGTTGTCTAAATGGAGTATGACCTAGTTTTCCCAAAATTAGGTAAATTGATACTTATATTTCCTAAGTGATTTATTTATTTTGTTAGTAATCAAACTTACATTTATTGAAAGAAAAAAAAAAAAACATACTATATAATGAAAACTCTCAAACCAGAGAAAGGAAGACACCAACATAGGAAACCTCCATGCTACAACGACCAAATTACAAATTTAATTGCAATACCAAAAGAAGCCAAAGCAAGTGGCAAAGAAAAATTGCACTAACAACTAAACAACTCATCTATACAGTTGGACAACACAATAACACTTTGACAAAACATGGCAGAACTAGAGTTCTAGAATCAAATTAAAAGACCATTTGGAACAATCCCCAATTACAATAGATAGTAGCATTTGAAAGAACTTGGTTTGAAACCCCGCCCTTGCTTTGACATCCTTAATGATCGATGCTTCTCTTGAGCTACTCTTCAATTCAAATTTTATCTTCATGAACTATGACATTCCTTTGCAACTAAATGTGGTAGACCGTTGACCACCAAGCACGTTTGCAACTTATTACTCTAAGCCCCTTCCCTTTTAACTCTCTAGCCTCCCAACAATCAAGTCTTCTCACACAAACTGAGCATTTGAAACTAGACACAACTTTATCATGTCATCCCAAACTCTTCAAGTGAAAGAACATTCAAAGAGGAGAGATAATCTCTACTTTCAAGACAATTTCTATCTCATGTGGAGAGTTTGTTGCTTACAGTTAACCAACCAATAAATAATTTTTTTTGGATAATTAAATGGAACCAAAGCAAATTCCTAAGCGATTTACATCACGACCTTCATAAATTTATAGCCTAAACCATCAAATATAAGTAATGAAATTATGAAACACATCATGGGTCTCAAAATAAAGTTCTTGTAAATTTGGATTAATTACTCCAAAATTAACGATGTTGGTCGTACTTGAAAGTTTTTAAGCCTAAAACCAAACACTAAGGTACCCAACAAATTTGGCCAAACATAATTAATTTCCTCACCACTTTGGCTTTAAATTTAAAGTAACTAAAAATTTTCAAAAATTATGATTTTCTTCAGGTTATAAGTTCTATGTGTTAACTCAATTCATCCCAAATTTCATGCTATTCTCAAGTTATGATATAATCGAGTCAGTATATCCAAATCTGAAATGAATAGAACATGCATATCTCAAATTATGTAACTCTTTTGGACAACTGAGAATAAATTTTATTCTAATATAACAAGAAAACCACAAATACAAACTACACAATTGCAATACGCACACTAGAGGAAGCCTTCAAAAAGGACACAACACAACAAAGGATCCGATTGAGAAGATCAGGAACAAAGCCCAGTTTTGGGCCCATAGTACTCAACAACCAATATTGAAATGCACTACTTGGTCAAGTTTGCACAAGCCCTAAATTACCTCCCCTTTTTGACCCAATCCTAGGCCAAATTTAATTCAGGCTAAATAAGATGACAAAATCCAGCTACTACCTTACAATCTTACATAAATCTTAGCCCTTCAAAAATATTCTTTTAGGGTCCAATTTACAAAAAGAAAAACCAAAATCTTTTGCAAAATAAAAATTAATAATTAAAAAAAAAAAAAAAACAAAACAAAACCTCAATTCGTAATAGAACTTTGCCAATTTAGATCAATTCAAATGGGCTGGACAAAAGGTTGTTAAAATCGGGATCCTACGTAAGATTGTGAGAGGTAGGTGGGATTGTGGGTCGTAGAATTGGATTGTGAATCATAAAATCGTACATTATTTGAGAAATAAATAAATAAATTAGTATGTTAAATAATCACATAAATTATACATTCATTAAAAAAAAAATTTGCATTTATTTGATGTAATTACCATGCATCATTATATCCATTTGTAAGTATCATTTAAGGAGGTCAAAAATTTCGAAATGTGACATTCTCTTGGGATGTTATTTTTCGTTTGGTTCAACTAACACTGTTATCTCTATATATTAGAATAGCAAAATTTGGTCTATTGAGATGTTATTTAGGTCTAACTAAACATTCTGTGAAATTAAAGAATATTACAAGAAACTAGGATCGTTTGGAATTGATAGATCCGTACGATCCTAAACGATTGGTAAGATCCTTGAAAGATCTGGATCGTTTTGGGCAAGTGGGATTGTAAAATAGTAGGATTGTAAGATCTAGATCAGAATTTTGACAACCATGACTGGACATACACTAGCATAATAATCCAATAGTATATATTGGCATGCATGCATGATAAACATCACCGAGTTTTACAGCTAAAAACAAAAACATTACAAAATAAGAAGTGATTCTTTTCTTTTCTTTTTTGTTGAGAAATTTACAAAACAATAAGTAGATCCACCAATCTCACATCTCAATTTTCTTTTCTTTTCTTGTTTTTTTTTTGGATGGGGATGAATGAGATTAAATTTTAATCAACAGCCACAACACAAACTATAAAATCCACACCCCAGATGAACCTATTAAGGAAACACAGTGCATAAGAAAAGGCCGACTGAGAAGATCAGGAACAAAACCCATTCTTGGGTCCATAGTACTACATCTACAACTACAAGGACAGTACAACGGCCCCAAGAAAAACTTGTCTCTACCATTTTCCTGCAAATGTAGAAGCTTCAACAGAGGCTACAATAGAGTTGTCAGATTCATTACCCATTTTGTTGTTGGTAGTGCCGTCTTGCCGCCAACCACCTCTTCTGAAATATCTTATACACTCGCCGAGTTTAGCAATGAGTTTAAGAATGAGAATCATGAGGGTCACGATTTCTGTAACATCTTTAACGCTGAAATGCAAGCTGTTGCCAAAAAAAAAAAAAGAAAACAAAGTATCAATATTACAGAAAAGGAACTCACACATATAACTTTAGCTAGCTAGTGTTACCTTGCCATAGGAGGAGACGATTGCCTAGAATTGTCAGGTATGGGAATTAGGAAGAGCGAGGGACGTTGTGCAAAAAATGTAAACAGTGTGAGAAGCCGGAGAACGAATGAAAGCAGAGGATGCGACTGATGCATGGGATATATTTGTGTGCTAGCTTGCGCTAGTGCAAAAAGAAAATTGTGGCTGGTCCAAGATGGGGTAAAGTTTTGCTCCCATTCAATTATTTGGGTGCTATATTGCGCTGGCGCAAAAAGACAGTGGAATATGTTGTATGTCCATAGAGTAAAAGAAACTTTTGGGAAAATAATTGTCTTTTGTCATTCTGCACAATGTTACTATTAGGAAAGCAATTGATGTTTAGCTAGTTCTGCTCCTGACCCACAAAGAGGAGGGTTGAGTCTCGGTTTTTTTTACCCGTTTGGATACAGTTGAAAATTAAAAATATTGTAGTAAATAATTTTTAAATATGTAAATAGTACTATTAGACCCATTTTTAATGAAAAAATTGTTGAAAAATAAAATTTATGGGTCCATAAACAGAATAATTTTTAAATATGTAAATAGTACTATTAGACCTATTTTTAATGAAAAAATTGTTGAAAAGTGAAATTTATAGGTCAAAACTTGTGTGAAAAAGTCAAATATTACTACTACTCAACAGTGATAAACAGTAAAAAAATGACGGAAAGTCTGAAACCCGTGAAAAAGAAAAAAAACAAAGGCTAAAACGCAAACGTGTGTTTCAGCAAATCAGCCCAAGCCAAATGGGCACTAACATTCTCTTGGCGCAAGATAGCGCAAACTATTTGCAACAGCACAAAAAAGGACAATTGCTTTTTCCGACAGGCCCCACCATTCCGTCCTGGCATAGTCTCTTATATTTTGGCATATCGAATTTTTTAAAACCAGCCGGCTACATAGTTATATGGTTGTAAATTCTTATCTATTTTAATATAACTAGCACATGTTTAGACGCTCTCTTATTTTTTTTTTTAAATTAATAATTTACATTTATTATAATTTAAAATTATTATATTTTTCAACCATAAAAATATATAGGCGTGTGATTAGTGTTTGAAATAATTTTTTCATTATATGCCTAAATATTTTTGTTGTTAGAAAATGTAGCAATCTTAAATTGTAATGGATATAAATTATTAAATTTTTCTCAAAAAAATAAAAGAGCACACTCGTGAGCATGTGCTCAGAAGCTAGTATGCACTTAAATATAAACACAATCTTTCATAAAAATAAATAAATAAACACAATTGCATTTGGTGGTAATGATTCATCTTTTACATTTGACTTTAGAACCCCCAATGTAGAAGAGGAACGTATACATCCAAAAAAAATTAATTGAAAAATGGAAAATATAATCTAAATTGAGAGAAAAAAAAAAAAAAAAGAATAGAAAAAAGTAAAGAAGAACTTGACCCTACAATCTCATGTGTTACTCCTCCTATGAAGTGTATTAGACTCCAATTGCAAAATTAATTTAAAAAAAGAAGAAGAAAGTAAAATCTCCACAATTGTTAACACAGTAAACTAAATACCACGACCATAAAAGGACACTCCTTGTTTAAAGGGTATTGGACTTTAATGGTGTTGAAAAGCAATCTTACTCATAACCTGTTTGTTGCACAATTCAAAAAAAATAAAAATAAAAATAAAAAGCAAAAGAAAGAAAAAATAAAAGTATTTCCCACAATTGTTTACCCATTAAAGAAAATATCACAAAAATCCCTAGAAGATGTTATTGATCGAACTGTATTGAAGACAAAGTGACAAACTCACATGTATAAATCGCAAATTAAGCAAATTCTAACCTAGTGCATAAGTAACCTTTGACATGGCCATGAATTAATTTGGATAATTCTTCTCATGAGTGGTTATCATTATGGCTGGAATATAACTCCATGTAACTTGCATTTAGATAAAGGAAAAATAACTTGTGATTGTGGAAGAGTGGTAGTTTTATCTGAAATTTTAGTATATTTTACTTGAGTTTTTAAATGTGAAGTTATCTAAAACTTATATTGTTTTTAAACTTTGAATTTGAAAAAAAAAAAAAAAAGGGTGGCTAGGGTAGGGTTTTTTTTTTTTTTTTTAATAAGTAGGATATATATATATATATATATTTTCAAAATAGAAACGTGATAGATAATTTTTTTGATGCAGCGTGGATTTTTTCATTAGGTTTTTTTGTTTTCAATTTTTATCAATTTAAGAATTTAAACCATTTCTTATGATTTAGAGATAAAGATAGGCGTTTATTAAAGTAAGGGTATTTCATTAGTTGTGTTCTTTTTTTTCTTTTTCTTTTTTTACTAAATGGGAGATTTTTTTTTTTAATAATAAAATATTAGAAACATGTGTTAGAATAAGTGGGTTAGTGGGAGTATTTCTATTTTGTGGGAAATATTTTTTCAAATTTATCTAAAATTTAGGACTTTTTAAATTGATAATTTTACATGTATGACCTTATTATTTAAACTTTACAAATTGATAAATTTGAGGGTATTTTGGACAGCAAAATTATGAAAATTCAAACAGAAGAAGCTCTTTAAATAATAGTATAGATATAGATATATATATATATATATATATATATATATATTATTTTTATATTGATACTACATAATTTATATATATGGGTTTTACCAACGTATGTTTAGGGCATATGTTAGCAAACTATTTTAGGAAATTTTTTTATGAGAAAGTGAAAAAGTGATTAACTGTTTTGACAATTTTTTCAATTTCTCATAAAAAATTTCTATGGATAATTAATGTGTACTCTAAGAGAATACATTAACCGGATCCTATATATAATACAGAAAAATTTAACATATATATTTTTTCTCTCTTTTTTTTTTTTGAAATATAAAATTCAATAATTATACATTTAGAATCTAAAAAAAGAGGCTAATGATAGTTACTAATAGGCATTTCCCATTATTTATTATTATTGTGTTTGTATATTAATTAAACTATATATTTTTTTCATCAAAAAATAAGAAATAAAAATAAATTGTGGATCACACCATGAATTCAATTTGTGAGGCTCAGCATTTGTTTGAAAACATGTAATTCAGGAGTACTACATAATTATTAGTGCTTACATATTAAATTATGATAGATAATTGCACTTTGGCTCTAAGTTATCAGATCAATGTCAATCTTCCTCTATATTACAAAAGTGATTAATGTCCCCTTAATTGATAATCTACAAATTGTCCCCCCTTATTAAATTAAAAAAATTCAATATGAAGTCCTTTAAAAAAAAAATTTAATTGTGCACCATGAGGGCATTTGGGTTCTGTGTCCACGTTTATCATTTCAATGTTTTCGCTTTTTTTTTTCCTGTGCGTGAACAGTAACATCACATGGGTTCACTATAGGAGACAAAAATTATTGTTTACACACTGTTCACGCAATAAAAAATATTAAAAATGAGTCCCACGATACTATTCACATATTTAAAAATTATTTTGCTATAGTATTTTTAGTTTTCAGTTTCTGTAACAATAAGTTCAATCCAAACGAACCCTATTAATACTAAAATGTTCATTAATCGATACACCCATATTGAACAATATTGTACCAATTAAGAAAGCCACAATTCAGTTTTTTTTTTTTTTTTTTTTTTTTTTTTTTACAACCGCACACCTTTAATGCGATAATCACTCTACAAATATAAGTAATTATAGAGTGTAGAGTAGAATTTCTATCTTGTATATAAAAAAAAATAATAAAAAGCCACAATTTAATTTGATCGAACTCATCAATTTCTTCACCATCTATTTTCTTAGCAACCAAACAAAATAAAATCAAGCAAACTTATTATAAACATGTTAAAAAAAAAAAAAAAAAAAAGACCACCACACACCCTTAGGTTGCATTTGACATTGGCTGGAAAATGCTGCTTTTTTTTACTATTTAGCTTATTTTTACTATTGTTCAACTTATTTTTGCTATTATTCATGCATCATATTACACTTTTTAGTATTATTTATAAGTTCTATTGTATTATATCAGTTAGCTTTTAGCTTTATCTACAATATTTTCAGCAAAAAGTTTTCAGTTTCAGCTAAATAAATTGTTTCTAAATGGACTCTTAGAGCACATCTCTCGCCAAAGATAAATTAATTTGCTTCTTCCAACTTCCAAATTATATTTATAGATATAATTTTTATCCACTAATGAAATGGAAGGATCAATTTCACACTTTGTGGAACCTTATGATTTAAATTTTCAAAAATTAAAGTTTGCAATACACTTGACGTTGGAAGGATGTTTTTTGCATTTTGCTCTTAAAATTGTTAAGATAATTTACTATTGGGTAAACTTTATATCACAGTTTCAAGAAATTTAAACACCACTCTGATTAAAAACTCAATTAACAAAAGTTTCAAAATAATTTTAAAGTGTAACTCTATAAGTGAGGTCTAACACAAATACACAATTGTCATTGCGCTGCACTGTTATCATGATAACCAGATAAAATAAATCTTTATATCACATATGGGATATATAACAAAAATGTATTCAAGCAACTGAGATAAGATCATATGGGAAGATCACATCCAACAGGTGATCTCACCTTTACTGGTAGTCATGGACAGACAGATTCCTCCAACAATTGAGATGTAAGAGCTCTGAGATAACCTTGAGTATCCATCGCCAGAATGATATGGTTGTGTCATTGCCTCCATCCCATTTAATGAGCAGAAGTTTGACTCACACCGACGCACTCTGGGACCTTCCCTGAATAGTTGGACTTGTTCATTCATACATGAGTGTTCATTCTTTGCTAATTCACCTATGCTAAGATTTTTCTGAGACAAAAGTCACAAAACTATGTTAACTGATACTCTTTAACAAATTACAGACCGTGCAGAACAGACTAAGACATAATTTTCTACATTAGTACCCATCTGACAGACTGACCCTGATTTTGACAAATTTTAGCCACAAGGCAAACACAACCTATTTATGGGTTGCCTTCACAAATAACATCCTTTTCGCAAGAAACTCCTTCCACTGACTTCCTGTTGCCATATTTTTTGTTGCTACCACTGACTGACACAGTAAGAGCACTTCCAACATAACTAAAGCAGTAAACAACCCACATTTTCATATGATAAGGATTCATTTTTATTATGAAAGTAGGCAGCTCCATGACTAATTTAAACCACCCATATAAGCATGGACAAAGTTCTCCTCAAAACCAGATCATCTATTACATGGCTGTTCATAAGACCATCCACAAGAATTAATCACATGATTTATTAAATCATTTAAACAAGTAGTCATGTGACTCAAAACAGTACATGCAGATAGTTTTGCAAGTTGACACATAGTGGATTGAAGGAACTTTCCTCTAAACTGGTTTGGAGGAAAACTCTATCCTATGATCATTGCCTAATTTGACCAACCAGGTAACAGCCAGGTGTTGGGCAAAACATAAATGGAAAAATTGTTGGCCAAATATGAAGTGTATTTCCCAGCTATCAACAATGACTAAAATGGTGATCATACATGCCCAAAATTATTAGGCCATATAAAACTAGCTAAACAACTTGACCATGCATGCCCATAACTAGGACATATAAAAGCTACAAACCTCATTCATGATGATTAGCCCGTTACAAATTAATTAGCATCAACCAAACGTATTTTACCAAGCTTAGAGTAACATAATGATAATTGAATTAGAAACATTGATGTGGTTTGAAAACCATGGGCTTAGTTACTTATCAAAAAAAGAAAACCATGGGCTTAGTACAAATTTTGCATGATGGAAGCAAAAACTTTTGATAGTGAAATTAATTGGTCTTTCCTTTTCTTTTTGGCCTGAATCCTGTTATATATGTAATGTCCTCAACAAAAGCTATCTTTAATCTGTCCCCATTGCATTTCAAAAATCTAAATCACAAAAACAATTAGAAAATCAGAAAAATTCAATAGGTGCTCTGCAAAGCCTTAGAACAAAACGTTAGTGTTAGAAATAACTTTCCAGTCCCTGTTACAAGCCTACTAAAAGACAACATATGTTCATAGAATGAGTTTAAAATCATGCATTATAGAATATAAAAAAAATCATTAGAATTTTTTTTTTGAAGCAAAATCATTAGAATTTTTAATTGCTAGCCATACAAGGAATACAAGGGGCTGATACTCCAGATGTCACTAGTCTCCATTGCATAATTTCCGTCTGAAGCCTACCTATATATATATGCATAAGCGGATTTCAAAACACACAACACGCTTAACAATTTATCAATACTAAAAATTTAAATATACCTCATACAATAGTTCTCCAAGATCCCATATGTTGCTCATCTGAAGTTGCCGATGTTATAAGTGCTTTGAAAGCCTGTGAGACAAGTAATTAAGCAAACTAACTCAGCAGACATGTAATTATAGTAATCAAAAATTAAGACAGACAAGGTATCTCTGCTGCACATTATCTCTCAAATATTTAATGTCTTATAGCGATGAAGTCCACAAAATGTACTCAAAAAAAGAAACCATAGATGGAAATTTAAAGCACGAATATATTTATGAACTGACAGTACCATAACAAGGAATATGAGTCTAAGTTATTGCTACTTAGAGTAAGCACATATGACGTTAATCAGCACCAACGAAAGCACTGGGCTGTGGTCATTATGTCTAGCTAAGAAAGCAATTTGATATATCTCAGCAGGCTGCATAGATTCAAATTTAGACATCATTTTTTGATCTGTGAAAAAACTGTAGTCAAGTAGTTTTCTACAGCGCTAATATGCATACCTGGAACATCACTGCAAGAAGTGTGTTGGCTTCACCACATGCTTTAAGTTACCTGGTCCATAACACCGCATGGAGCTCCAACAATATGATTCTCTACCTAATAAGAAAAATGAAATAATAAATGATTCAGCATAGCATGCACAAGGTACATAAAAATTAAATATTCTATGATTAAGGGAAGAATATCAATCTGAAGGAGAATCTTGCAAGGTATAGAAGAAGAATTAAGTTGATTGCTTCTCCATGAAATATTAAGCATAAATGGAAGCTTTTTTTCTATATCAACCTCCCATAGTAAAAAAATCAATTTCTCAGTAAAATGAAAGGAATAAAAAAAATTAAGTTCAGGATTTACACAAGGATAATTCATAAAGGGCCATGCATCAGTCTAAATTCACAAGTGAACTGAACAAAATAAACTCACCCAAGCTATAGGATAGAAAATTATCATTAAAACTCTCACAAGCCATATGAAGTTGGCCCCGATAGTAAGTCCATATCTTGTGCATATTGCTTGTAGAATGACCTGACAAATGAATGACAACAGGATAATCAATCCCATTTAAATCCATCAAATGTAGTAGCTTCAAACATCTCAGCTAAACCAGAAAAATCATGAAATTTAGTAAAACAAGCATACCTCCCCCAAAGCCAGAATGGAATTTAAGGAGCAAACAATTGTGACATACTGATTGAAAAGTTTATCCAGGTATATACGAAAGGCCTACAGATTGCAAATACCAAAGCCAATAGCTGTTAATTGAAATTAAGCAAAGTCTAACAGGTAATATGAAGTTAATATAACAAAATCTTAAGAATTACAATACTAAAGGATATCTACTATTCACCATGTGACTTTTCTGAATTCATGGAGGCTCTACCTCTAGACTCCAAGGCCACTCTAAAGGACACAATCATTTTAACTTAATTGCTCCAAAAGGCACAATATTACCAAATCCTTTTTATGTTTTTTTGGTAAAATCACACACTCACAGTATAATTTCCTAATTAAAATCACATACCCTTTACTTTTCACAAACTTCCCTAGTATTACTAATATGATCAAATACAATTGTGCACAAATACATGCATAGACACAAATATATCCCTACATGGCTATCACGTTTAGCACTTGAACCAAATTAATTACAATTTGAAAGAGAAATTTCAAATTCAAACCAATTAATACTTATGTTCATATTCTTTATGTAACTTTATGGGATTAGCATATGACTTTTGATGCGCTTGGTTAGCTACAATTAAAAGAATTCATATATAGTTTTTTTTTTTTTTTTTTTTTGGGATAAATTCAATGTAGTTAAGAATTATACTGTAATATTTCAACAAGCCTCATTTCAGTAGTCATTTAAGAGTTCCCTACGCAGTCTTTTGACATTTATGAATTTATATCTGGAATATATCCTAGGTTTCTTGAGCATAGAAATATTTGAGTTTCAAGTTCAATAATGATTTCTCTCTCTCTCTCTCTCTCAAGCCCTATTACTGTCAGATGGCTATGAAGGTACTGTCTTCTTGCTGCATCATAAAATAAGATAAATGTAGTACTGAAACAACTTTAACGTCCTTCTTTGGGTATTTGTTTTCATCATTTTAATAAAAATCAGACCAAGGGAGAGGGTGCTTGAAGAGTACTAAAAACAGAATATATAAGAGAGAGAGAGAGAGAGAGATCATTCTTCAGTGCCTTGATGGCATCAGAAACCTCTCCATAGTGCCCCCATATACCAAACCAAATGAATAAATGACTTTGTCTATTGCAGTTGATAAAGTAAGATCTCATTGCAATCCACAAATAGGCCACTATCACAATATTGTGGTGCCTATTTGGCCTAATATAATTATATTCAACACAAATTTGGTAAGGAAATATTATAGTGCAGATAAATTAGTCTCCGAAGTCCAGACAGCATTACAATCCACATTCTCACTCACTGAAGCAATATGAAGAAGATGTAAAAATGTAGGACCTACCTCTTCGTGCATATTGTCATCTCTCAAGCTATTAAACATCATCTACAATACAATTGTTATGATGAATTGTCAAAGCTGATTCTAAGGAACTGTATATCTACTTATAAAAGAGTAAATATCCACAGCAAATCAGCTATTACACATGAATTTACTAATACAATTTCATTTTGTAATCCATCGTCACATGAAATGAACCACAATTAGAACGTCAAAGAAGTGAAAGCTCGTATAATTTCGCCTCGCTCTAATTGATGTAAAACTGCTCATTGTACCAGGAGTCCTGAGGATAATCTCCTAATTGTATCAAGAAACCCAAATTTGGCTGCATACAATAATTAATAACCTAGGAATTAATTAAAAGCAAGAGGCTATAGTATCAATAAGTTACCCATCCCCACCCAGGAACAAAAGGTTACTGATGTTGATCCAGTGACATTGGGTGTACACTTCCAGCACTCCCTTAAAACAAATATGACATTTCCAAGAAAAGGGGGGGCAAACTAAAAGGAAAAAGAAAGAACATAGCTCATATTGCCAATAAGTAAGTTAAGAAGAAGTTTACTAACCAGACAGACTAAGCAAGAATTTTACAATTTTGTCACTTCCCAGTAAACTGTTGATATGTTTTCCTGCATCTATTATATAACAGAGAAAGAGATTTCCATAGTAGCAAATAGGATATATGTACATTTAGGTGGATAAGGAATTTACCTAGAGTCACTGAAATGCAAAGAAGTTTCTTTAAGAAACTGATGAAGCTTGGGTGGAGGAACATAGAATATTTGAGCCACCAACTCATTTGCAGAAACCATCAGTCTCTCTTTTTGATCTAGCATGTTTAGGAATCCAATTGCTGCATTATATATAATATAAGGTTTAAAATCCTAATGCCAATGAGCTCTAGTAAAAACGGAACCTCCCATAAAGAAGTTGTAACTAGTGCACAAATGGCACCTCCACTCTTATAAAAACAAGAGGAAGCGTGAAGTTGTGGGCTCATAACTCACAAGATGTGTTTGTAATTGTGATGTCCCAATTTTATTGATTGTGTGATGTGCGTGGGTGTGTGATGAGTCCCACATCGTCCATAGACTTGATAGATCTGGGGTTTATTAACAATTACAATGAGCCTCAATTGTGACTAGTCCTTTTAAGATATGGCGCAGATGTGCTAGTGCTTTTCCTTGGGTCATTACAGTAATTTACAAAAAAAAGGTTTTTTAACATCTTATAATTTTGGACACTGATTCCTACAATAAGCACGCCATCCCACATTATGAGTAAGAAAATTACCAAATGCAATGTCATCAGTGGCCAAACAAGAGTTAGAAAGAGCAGCAATCAAAGTGGAAGGCCTAGGAATGGGAATAACTAACAATAATATTCTCATCCACACATAACCTTTCCTGCACTAAGATTTCAAATTTGTATTCATTTCAATTCTCAAAATAAATCAACAGCAAAAACTCAACTGCAAACATCCAGCAAAGTGGCTAACCTGGGGGAGGGAGGGGGGGGGGGGGGGTGGGGTGGGGACATTTAGGCCTCCTACTCCCCTCCCCTCCTCTCCTTCTCAAAGTATCCTTAGCCAAAGAGAGAGAGAGAGTAAGATCTAGTTCAAACCTAGTTTAAAAGCCAGCCAAATTCATACCATGCTGGCCTACCTTGTAGTGAAAGAAGAAATAAATACAACTCTTGTTTGTTGCAAAAATGAGCATTCTACACAATCAACATTTATGAAATAATGACATATAATATAAAAACAATTAACATTTATGCTAAGACTGAATAAGAGGATAAATAAGGAAGATAAACAAACAAGAGTACTCAACCCTAACTATATATCTATATCCATGTACCACGTCCAGATTACTGCTGAAGTACTTCCACATCATTCTACCCCATTTTAATTTGACTCAATTCAAGTGGAAAAATGAAGGTATTACATCCACTAAAAATTGCAATCAAGATCATTTTACCACAATATGCGTCCCATCAAAGGGTAATGAGGTTTTATTATGACTGATCTTTCAAACTAGAGTGCATGAAAAAATAACAAAAGTCAAACAGCAAACCAGAATGTACTACAAAACTCATCAAATCCATACCAGGATCACTAACGCACAGTGTCCCCGCTTCACTTATCAATGCCACAATCTCACCCTGCTTCAGCCTCTTTAACACAGTTTGTTCTCTTTGAGATTCATTAAATTTGTAATAACTCATTTGAAATTCTAAAGAACAACAATCGGAATGCACTGGACAAAGATGATTCCTGCTCTTTTATTTTTGGTTGGTGGAATTGGTTGGGGAAGCATTCTTCAGACATTTGGGTTTTAGTTCCATTGTGTTTGATGTGCTGTACTTGGAGGAAGAGTAATAGGCGGACGTTTAAGGATGTGGATAGTTCAGATAATCAGTTGCTTGCCTCTTTTAGTGGCTTTTTGTTTGACTAGTCCTGGGCTTGGGGATTCACATCTAGTAAATCTCTCTCTATGTTTATTACTTCTCTTCTCTCTTGTAATTGCCTCATTTGTTTTTGAAACATTTTCCTTGTCTTTTTTTGCTCGCCTATGTATCTCTCTCTGTGTTTTAAAATCAGCTGGTCCATTCAAGGAAGTTGCTTCACCATTACAAAACAAAATTAAACTTCTTTTGAGTCTCTTACATATAGGCTTTTGATCTATATGTCTTTGTAGCAATTATCTCTTTTTTTTTTTGATAAATAAGAAGGATCTATATAGATTAAAAAAAAAAAAAAACTACTTTGCGCAAAGGAGCATTGTTGGGAGGACCACAATTTGACTCCCTACAACCACTCTAAAAATAGACTCACGAAGCGCAATGTCAAATGCTATAAAAGATTTGAGTGTCTTTTCTCATCACCAATTGGTTTTGAGGATGAATGGCACAACTCACGATTCGACAAATGGTATCAGAGCCAAGGACATGAGTTCTAGTCACGATAGTGTCATTGTGAGGGAGAAATTGTTGGGGGGATCAAAATTTGGCTCACTACAACCACTTTAAAAGTAGGCCCATGGGGCGCGATGTCAAATGCCATAAAAGATTTCAATGTGTCTTTCTCATCACTAATTGGTTTTAAGGTGGAATGGCATGGGTCATGGTCCAACAAATACAAACTAGTCAAAAGTACAAAGGAAGAAAGAAAAGAGAGTTGAGTTTTAAGGGGGGGGGGGGGGACCTGCATTAGCTAAGAATAGAACTATGGAGAACAGACACAATTTTCAAGTTGATGATAGTTAATACAGTTTTGGTAATTGTGTCAAATTAAGTGAATACCATAACATTATATCGACAAGATATAACTTGGTTTAAGCAGGCCCTGCAAAAAGAAGAAAATTTCAATAATTTAAGATATATATTTAAGAGAGAGAGAGAGAGAGAGAGAGAGAGAGAGAGAGAAAGAGAGAGAGAGAGGGAGAGAGAGAAGGTTAAACAAAACGAAGGGAAGTAGCCTTACACATTTTGAAGATTCCTCAGGGACTGAATCAGTGAATTGTGCGAAATATTGGGGGCTAGAATAGAAGGCATGGGTGAGGAGTCCAAAAAGAATTTCATACTCATTTTCAAGAAATTGACATAGCTCCATTTTTAGCTGATAAAATCTTTAAGATTTCCAGAATTGGATTTGAAATTAAAATTTATGTGACCCACAGGACAAAAGGCATTCTCATGCCTCAAAATCATTAGGGCCATTTTTGATGTGTGCTTTTCACATTTGAAGTCTTGACCCAACTCAAGCTCAACAAATGAATCCTATGGAGAATAGAACAGGATCAGCCTAGTGGTTACTAATTGGGTTGATGTTAAGCCTAGGCTCACTATCATCTTGTACTTGACAATTACAACTTACTCTTCAGGTAAAAAAATAAAATCAAATGATCTATTCTTAAGTTTCAGCTCAAGTGTCTGTTTAGGAACAGCTTATTTAGCTGAAACTGAAAACTTTTTGCTAACTATACATAAAACTGTAACTCAAATAGTATAGTGGGGCCCATGAATAGTACCAAAAAGTGCAATAGGATCCATGAATAATAGTAAAAATAAGCTGAATAATAAAAAAAACTAGTTTTTTAAGCAATCCCAAACACACACCAAAATGAATCAACTCACTTTCATTTAGAAACCCCAAAAAGTTCGCCCAAAAAAAAAAAAAAAACTGAAATGAAAAGACATTTTAAATCACTTACTTTACAACTATTGAACAATGATCTAAAAGATATCGAGCTTAAAATTCAGAGCCTTGAAATACGGAAGATATATAAATGCTACAAAACCAAGAAAAAATAATAATTAGAAAATAGTATAAGCACTGGTTATAGAACAAATTATAGACATCACAACCAGTTGATTAGACTACAAAACCACAAGCACAAGGTATTTCTATCCTAAAAAAAAAACCACTTCGTAACATACTTTTTAAGTATTAATCATGATACAAATATAGACAGTACCAAAGGAAAACCCATAATAAACTAATATAAAAGAGCAAACATACCACAATAAAATAATCGATACCATTATTTTGAATGTCAAGGAACTCAAGGTTTCCATTCTGTAAACAAAGGTCCAATCAATGGCATGCAGCCCACAGAATGCATGTTTATCAACATTCAGAGAAGTACTTGCCATATCTTTTGTATTATTATGCACCTTTGGAGACCAAGTTTGACTCATTCTGTTTCAATGATTTCAGGGAAAAGAATGATTATGTATGACAGGGGACTGTGATGCAGACTTGCAGTGCATTCCTAGTGTTTTCAAGTGGCTACTGAGCATGCTGCTGTAGCTATGAAGCCAATGCAGCTAAGTCATGATGCATTGCAGTCTGGATATATAACAGTGCTGGACTATTGTTCATTATGTGGTTGCTTTGCCCTGCAACGCTTGTAATATGATGCATTCTTAGTATTAGATCTCTTGTAACAGACTGATAGTGTATCCATGAAATAAAACAGTTAGTGATAAGGCAGTGGTAAGATCAGTCAGTTAGGGCTGGTTAGTTAGTTAGAAAGTTTTTATTGTAAGCTAATCAAAGAGCAACAAGTGCAACAAACCAGCCAACCAATAGCAGCCTGCCTTGATGGCCATAAATTTACCAAGCCTACTATTTTATAATCAGTTTTTGGAGCATTGAATGAACACTTACATGAGAGGTATCATACCAAGAGTGTGTCTCTTGAAGAGTTTGCATTTCCTAAACTACTCTAAGTAACTTACATTGTCCAAGCATTCCAATCTCAAACCAGCCTCCATCAAACTGATACCACACGGATACCCTAGCATAATCAAAAAGGTCCATGGACTTGCATAACAAACGTCATATTTCCTAGGTTCAGAGCAAAGGAAGTTTAAGAGTTCCTTGGCATTAAATATATCGTACAGCTTATTCTTATAGGTGCCAACTAAAAAAGTTATTGTTTTTACTTAGGGTCCGTTTGGATACCGCTTATTTTGCTAAAAATTGAGAACATTGTAGCAAAATAATTTTTAAATGTGTGAATAGTGCAGTGGGACCCATTTTTAATGAAAGTTTTGTTCAAAAAAGAGATTTGTGGGTCCCGTGAATAGTGCATGGGACCCATTGGTTACTTAGAATCGCACTTTTCCCAAAAAAAAGCAGACGCAGGGTTGATAAACTCAATCCAAACGCATACTTAGGGCCCATTTAGATACCGCTTATTTTGCTGAAAACTGAAAATACTGTAGCAAAATAATTTTTAAATGTGTGAATAATACCGTGAGACCCATTTTTAATAAAAAAGTTGCTAAAAAAAAGGTTTATGGGTCCCATGAACAGTGCACGGGACCCACTAGTGTGCACTGTCAATCACTTATTCTCTAGTCAAATGTCTGTCACCGTCCCATGAACAGTGATAGACAACATCTTCACATGCTTCTCAATTTAAAAAAAAAAAAAGAAAAAAAAAAGAAGAGGAAAACGCAAAACGCCAGACGCTGGCCTTTTTCATTTGTATCCTACAGATACTTAGAGTGCAAAAGTGCCCAATACGAAGTCAACTTGAATTTTGTAAGTAACATCATACTTTGCATTTTTTTCTTGAAATATAAGCATTTCAAAGCAAAGTCTAGATCAACTTAACAACTGTCTCAGAAGTCAGAATCAAGAGCCACTTAGACTTCAGCTTGCTAATATATATATATATATATATTTCTTTTTTGATAAGTAAAATGATAATTATAAATGAGAAAAGTCTTCAGCTTGCTAATTACAATCACAGTTATATATATATATATATATGTGATAACTTATGGAACCTTTGTAAAGAAGAGCCCAACAATCACAATTAAATATTGGCAACCATTTCTTTAAAGCAATTCATCAGGAAGGACCATCAAAAAGCATGCATCACAAGCAACACTTAAAATGTCCAGCCAAACATGAAGTTGTCCTCAGCCTGATATGTGATTACCATTACCTCACAGACTAATCAGTGGCCTTATAAATAAGTGGACTTCAACCAACAACACGTCACACACACACACACACTGGTGAGAACATGAAATTAAAATAAGCATAGGTGGAAAACCAATCCCAAGAATGCAATCATCACCAGGAAGGAGTAAGATAGGGGTTAAGAGACAAGAAATGTGTACTAGATAATCTATTCCTTCAAACAGAAGGACGCAAAGAACTATAAGGACTATCTTTCGCTCCTGGTCTAAAACAAAGACAAATAATTTCCTGTTCTTGTACTTAATTACCTGTCAATAGGAAAACAGAATGACTAACGCATCTCCTGGGCAGCAGCCTCTGCTATTGTTGCAAATGAACATTGTGCAGTTCAGAAGTAATGATCCTGCGGTTGTGGTTGATAATGCTGATTCATAGATGGGGGGGAATCTAAGTGGTGCAGACTTCAATGCCAAGTTTGTGGAGGAACTCAAAATTTCTTTATCTCAAATAAGACCAATTTGGCACATAATCTGAAACTAGAACTTGAACCAGGTAGATAAATTGGAATTGTGAGTGCCAACGTGGATAAACTAGTCCCAGACAACATCCATTGTGAGTATCGGGTTGCTTATAAATTCTCAACAAACAAGCAATAACAAGCCACCAAAAAAAAAACAGAGAGATTTGTATACTTGGTCTGGTAGTGAGATAATCTAGATGTCCTTCAAGAAGGTCAAGATATCATCTTTGAGGTACTTTAGAAAAGATAAATGATATTCAAATATTATCCAGCATAACTAATTATAATATTTTCAGGCAAAAAAGATCTAACTTTTCGCCATCCACTAAATGACAATACCCAATGTATCTATACAAAGACCATTGTGGAATTTGTCTCCTAACCGCTAACATTTACACTTTGCACAAAAATGAGAGCGAGTTGTTGCAGTTCCACATCTGTAACAGAATTCGATTCCACACCTGTGATAATACACAAAAAGAAAGTTATTACAGCATTCAAGACTTCATAGAAAAATACCAGTTGAAAATAATTGTAGTGATTGTGCAGGTAATACATCAAGAATAGGGTCAACACATGCCTAAGGTCCTTAATTAAATAACAACTTTATCCTTTATAGAGTAAGGTAGGAATTTGATCTATAGATTGAGCATGTAGGTGGACAAGAACATTAACTCATCAATTACACACGATATACAAAATCTGCACCTAACTAAAATTTTATCAATCATAAAGGAAATTATGTGTGTGTGTGTTTGGGGGGGGGGGGGGGTTCCCTAGGTATAGTTCCTTAGGTGTTGTACCATGGGTTACCCAATTAAATTTAATCACATGGTTACATTGGCCAATGAACTACACTGTCAACTGGTCATGAGAGAAGATAATACTGCTGCATTGATCAATACAACCCTGAGGTTGAATTCAATTTGGAAACCTAAGATTTAACACTTAGTAATTGAACCTAAATTTTTCCTTATAAAAAAGTAAAGAACCATGCTCCTAAATAGACATTTTGAGGATCAAAGACATAAAAGTTTTATAAACAAAAAGTTTTGACACAAACTATTGTCAACCAGGAAAATGGTTCAAGAAAGGTTATTACTTCTCATTGTAAGCGACAAATGATACTCCAAAGTCCAACCACAAACCTCTGCACAAAATCATATTTCTAGAAATCCAAACTATTTGTGCATCAGTTTTTTTTTTTTTTTTTTTTGGTGGTAAGTTTCACTAGGCTTGCAATGGGATATAGGTTGGAATTGTTGCCTTGATTAATCTCTGGGTAAGTATCAGCTGAAATATTTATCTAGAATTCTAGATTATGGAATGAAAACTGGCATATGGTAGACAATATTGAATATGCAAGAAGTGGCAAAGCAACCCAAACATACTAACTAACAAGTCTAATTCATCTATATCTATTCAAAGTCCTAGATTAAGTATGCTGGAACATCTGAAGGAATAAGCAATATAAAGAAAGAAATGAGGACCTGCATTTGATAAACATGCAGCCTTGATTTTTATCAACATAGAATCTGCAACTTGGACACCTACTCCAATTCTTGTTCTGGGCAAGGTTCAATAACATGATATCCTCCCTTTCTCTCTCATTCTGATGCAATTTCTGGAACTGGGCACAGTCAATCCCTGAATGCCAAGGAACCTTACACTGTGCACAAAACATTCTCAAACAATTGGGACACTGAGACTCCCTTATGCTTTCTCCACTCTCACTGGTGTCATCAAGCAACAAAGCCGAGCAATCCTTAAAGGGACAATAAAACTTTTGTGAACCAGGAATAAGTGCCTCACACAAAGCGTTACCCCACCTGTCAAAAACATCCTTGGGAAGAATAGAACGACACTGCTCTGGCTCCAACAATCCTTCTACACATTCTGGTACAGGACAACGTATAGAGGTAATATTGTCTTGAAGCTTGGAAGCCACGTACTTGGCCATACACTCTGTACAATACGCATGATCACAACCCCTGATGCTAAAACTCTCGTTCCCACTCTTGGGTTCCGCGCAAATTTCACAGGTAAACTCAAAGGAGCCATTTTGATTGTTGGGTTTTGAAGAAGAAGACTGCCCAGTTTCCAAAAGAGGACCAAAAGAAGTTGTTCTTCGCCGATTTTGAATTTTGGGTTTGAACATAAGAACTCGGAGTTCATCATCACCATCATCACGATGATCATCGAGGTTGATGAAGGGTTGAGAATTGGGTGATGATTGGAGCAGAGAAGCCATGATAGCAAGTTGAAGGTCTCTGTTCTCAGAGTAGCGTTCAACAGAGATAGCGTTGGCCTTGTTGGTTCCCTTAAGGCCTTTGTCAGAGGTTTTTGTTTTCAAAACAACAACATCATCATCATCATCGTTAACTTCGACAACATCTATAATATTCTGTTTCTGATCCATTTGCTGATGCCTTTTTCTTTTGGGAATCAATTTGGCGCTTTGATTTGAGGATGAGGACCCAAAAATAAGAGGATCATTAGGAGGAGGAGTAGATGGAGATGGAGATGGAGATGGAGCAGCCATTTTCATTCAACAGAATATAATTTTAATTTAATTTTTAGGGTCTCTCTCCGCCGTTTCTTCTTCTTTTCTTTCTTCTTTTAACCCTCTCTAATGCTAATGCTTTTGCTTTTGTTTGTTTTTTTCTTGAAAAAATAGTGTACTAGTGTCTAGTGTTAAGCATGCTGCTACTACACTATCCTAGTCACCATTTTGAAAGTTTGGGCCCTATACTCCACGGATCCGGATCCTCTTCGTTTCAAAGAGTAATAGACAAAATTAATTTGAAATATATCCAGGGTCTAAGATGTGCCACATCAATTAAAATGTTAAAATCTTAACTCAACAAATTTAAACTCTGGTTAAACCAAGATTAATTGCAATTATCTATTTTGCTCTCCAGAGCTCCAATGGAGGCACTCGCCAACACTTCCTCTGTAGCCTATCTTACACCAAAAGCACGGCCCAGTCGATTCTTTTTCTCTTTCTCAACTCCATTTAACTACAAAAATAGCACAATGATACTGTTTATCGAAATATAATATCAATCGATCATTGTTTCAAAAATATATAAGAATTTATAATTTTTTGGATACTCGAATTTGGAAAACTCAAGTTTTTCATTATAATCAACTTTTCCATGGTATTTGAGTTCTATCAAAAAATTTCTGGCCAATTTGAAGGTTATTTTTTTTTAAAGAACTCAAGTTTATAGAACTCAAGTACCATGAAAAACTCAAGTTCTCCAAACTCGAGTACCCAAAAAGTAGTAGATCTTTACATATTTTCGAAACAATGGTAGATTGATATATATTTCGGTAAACAATGGTATTTAGCCATTTTGGCCATATTTAACTCTATCTCCATGGTTCTGTTGATCTCTACAATATTTTTCCTCACTTCATCACCATCTTTGTTTTTGTTTTCAAATAAGAATGTTTCCATGCAATGGAGTTTTTTTTTTTTTTTTTTTTTAATAATTTATTTAGTGTCATAATGTTTAAAATTGAGATAAATATAGTGTCATTATTTTAGGATATTTTTCTATGTGATTTAAAAAAAAATTATTTGTACATGGGTTTAAAGTTTGAAATTTTGAATTTAAAATAAAAAGTGGTAATTCATATAGAGAAGAGAAAGAAAAAAGTCTAAAACTTAGGAACAATAAATTACTATTTTATTCCATTTATGTTTTTTATTTAAAATTATTTAACTAAAAAATAGAAAGTTTAAGAATTTGTATAAGGATATTTTAGTATGCAAAATAATGAAACTCAAACAAAAAATAATGTTATTAGTACTATAGAAGATACAGATAATGAAGATGAGAATGTGAGGGTTTGGGTTACATTTGGGGATGAAAAAAAAGGACACACACATGCATATTCAAAAACAATGACCACTATGCATTCTTGGTGTGATGGTCACTTCACAAGTATAAGTGCTTGTGGGATGTGGAGGCTGTGGAGGCAAGGGTAGTCTTACCACACACACATGCATATTCAAAAACAAGGACCACCATGCATTCTTGGTGTGGTGGTCATTTCACAAATATAAGTGCTTGTGGGATGTGGAGGCAAGAGTTGGGGTTCAAGTCTCTAGGATTGAGATTCACACATATATACACTTAAATTGAGATAAAGTATAACTCTATCTATCTAAAAAAAAAAAAAAAGGAACTACCTTAAAATATGAATAAAAGAGGAACATTGTTTCTTATTTCTTGGTTTGTTCTTGATTTATTATAATTAGGAAATTATATTTTTTTACTAAAACTGTTTACATCATGAAACACCAAAAATGTACATGTGTGTGTATATATGTATATTTTAAATTATGTTAAAAAGTCATTCTCTGACCTATTTGGGTCAATTAAATTGTTAAGATTTAGATATGTTTTGATATCAAAATTTTAAATATTTATAAAAAACAATTCATTTTTAGATGGCAAGCAACATATATAGGGGCTGGTGTTAAGGGTCAAGGGGGACATTTCCCCTTGTCCTAACGGAGCTTTTTCATTACCACCGCCTCTAACTATTGATTAAAAAGAAAATGTACATTTTGGATCTATAGATTGTTCTAGGCTGTACATTGGGGTTCAAGTCTTTGGGAGGGAGATTCATACATATATACACTTAGATTGAGTTAAAGTATAACTCTATCTATCTTAAAAAAAAAAAAAAAAGGAACTACCTTAAAATATGAATAAAAGAGGAACATTGTTTCTTATTTCTTGGTTTGTTCTTGATTTATTATAATTAGGAAATGATATTTTTTTACTAAAACTTTTTACATCATGAAACACCAAAAATGTATGTGTGTGTGTGTATATATATATTTTAAATTATGTTAAAAAGTCATTCAATATTTCTATGACCTATTTGGGTCAATTAAATTGTTAAGATTTAGATATGTTTTGAGATCAAAATTTTAAATATTTATAAAAACAATTCATTTTGAGATGGCAAGCAACGTATATAGGGGCTGGTGTTAAGGGTCAAGGGGGACATGTCCCCTTGTCCTTGCGTAGCTTTTTCATTACCACCGCCTCTAACTATTGATTAAAAAAAAAATGTACATTTTGGATCTGTACATTGTTCTAGGTTGTGTTATTTTTGAATGACTTAAGTTTTTAAGTGAAAGGATTCCTCACATCTCATTATTCAACCACATTGGTGATCATATGTAAAATCCAGTGAATTTTAGATTACAAAGTTACCTATATCATAAAAACAAAAAATTCTAGATCTCAAATTTATTTTTCTCTTTTCCCATTACAAAAGCAGAGAATATGAACATATTTCGAGTTCAATTTCTCCATGTATTGCTTAGTGAAGAAATCAGATTGGTGGGAATTGAATTTGGGTATAATTTGAGCTCAAATTCTCTCCTTTTTTATGTATGTAAAATTGTGCTTTTACGGGATAAATGAATATGATCAATTGTATGGATTGATTACGTTGGAAAAGAGAAAAATTTGTCCTAAAAGGCTAAAATATTAAACTTGTAAAATCAAACTGAACCTTAATTATATTATTTTAATTCAAAATATAAGGGATAATGTGAAGCTAAAAGAGGTAAATTGTAAGAAGGGCAGAAAATCATATTGAAGCAGCAAGTACACGTTAGAAAATGATAATTTTGTGTATATATTATCACATCATTTAAAACTTTGAATATCATAACTAGCTTTGCGCTTGTGATGAGATTTTTTTTTTTAGTTTCATAATTAAAAAAAAAAAAAAGTGAGATTAGAATTTAGAAGAAAGGAAACCGAAAAAAAGAAAGAGAGAAATGTTTAAGTCTTGATAAGGGGAAAAAAGTGAAAACGTTGGGCTTAGTGGTCTTATTTTGTAGAAAAAAAACATGTGTTTTTATTTAATAAATATAATTTTTATTTTGAGAATATAATTTATAAGTGGATAGAGTAATTTGAAAATTTCCAAGAGAATGACTTTATTTTTTAGGTAATATTTTAGTGGGAGTTAGAGTTATATTTTTATTGGATTATCCTTTAGTTTTAAAAGAGAAATGTTTGAGTCTTGATAAGGGGAAAAAAGTGAAAACGTTGGGCATAATGTCCTATTTTGTAGAAAAAAAAAAGCATGTGTTTTATTTTATATATATAATTTTTATTTTGAGAATTTAATTTATAAGTGGAAAAAACAACTTAAAAATCAACAGGAGAATGACCTTATTTTTTAGGTAATATTTTAGTGGGAGTTAGAGTTGTATTTTTATCGGATTATTCTTTAGTTTTATCTCTATTTAAACATAGGGAGTAGGGGCATTTTTGAAAAACAAAAATGAGGATTCCAAATAGGGGGAAACCTCTTAAACAATAGTATAGATAATATGCACATTTTTAGATTCACAAAACAACATCTGTGAAATGGATGTCAAAAAAAAGATTTGAAAATAGAGTAGAGCATCGCCGTTACAATTGTAAATAAACCAAAATTTTCATAAACAACTCAGGTTTAGTTTATTAAAAAATTCATCCATGTTTGTTTGTTTATAAACCAGCCAAACTTAAATCTTAAATTTAGGATTGTTTAATAAACGAGCCCAAATCAAGTAAAAAATTTGTTTACAAACAATATTGAAAATAATAGGACTCGATAAAAGTCTATGCTTGTTATAGGCTTGGTAATAAACTTGATAAGAGCTTGACAAATAAACTTATATCTTACCAAAATTTTAATTAATTGAGAGATGAGATCATTCTTTCAAACCAAATTGACTTGATATTGATTTGATAATATACTTCATTTGATAATGTTTTTTTTTTTTGCTAAACTTCATTTGATAATGTTGAAGCTTGACATAGTTCAAACTTTTATTCACTGCCGGACAAAGTTGGGCTTGATTACATGCCTCCATGTACTTTTAAAAAGTATGGGCGTTGAGAGTTGAGTTAAAAAACGCAAAGCTGGCACATGGGATGGGCGCAAGGCTGGCACGGTTCTTATCTTGACTTGACTTGTGTTGTTTGCTGTAGACTGTGTACCAAGTCCACTACTTTTATTTTCTATATATCTATTCTATATCATGGAATTGGAAAAAAAAAAAAAAAAAAAAAATGAACGGTAATATGAGAGTGTCGAGAGGCGTCGGTCGCACGCGCGCAAGGGTCGGCATAGGTACGTGTGAAAGTAAATGGCATGTGGGTCCCACCACCTCAAGCATCTAGTCCCTCGTCTTATTACACACACTACTACTCTTACCACTTCACTACACACACTCTCTCTCTCTCCGTAATCACACAACACAAATCTCAGATACTGAGAGAGAGGGTGGTTTTGTTTTGTTGCTATCTCTCCTTTTTTTGTTTTTGTTTTTCACAGCTCAATCTGCATTTCTCTCTTTCTCTTTCTTTCTCTGTGTTTGCATCTCAGATCCCGAACCCCAACGGTGCGTTTTGATCTCTTCACTGTTTTTCCTTAGAATTTAACTCAATTCCACCAATTCTATACCACTTGATAATTTTTTAGCTGAGTTTGGAAGTTTAAGCTGTTGTGTAGTGTATGTATAAGCATAAATAAGTGTTTTTTTTTTCTTTGTAGAGAGCAGTATATGTAAGCTATTGGTTTCTTGAATAATGTTGGTAATTCAACACTAGTTGTTAGTTTTATTCCAAAGTTAAATGGGTTTTTTTTTTTTCTTTTCTTTTTCCAATAATATTCAAGACTAGTATAAGTTACTAAATCAAGAGTAGTTGTTAATTTTATACCAAAGATAACTGGGTGTTTTTTTTTTTTTTTTTCCCATAATGTTTGATGAGACTGAGACTAGGTATAAGTTAATAAATCAAGAGTAGTTGTTAATTTTGTACCTAAGATAACTGGAATTTTTTTTTTTGGGCATAATGTTTGACGAGGTTTAGACTAGTATTAGTTGTATAAGTTACTAATTCAAGAGTAGCTGTTAATTTAATACCAAAGAAAACTGAATTTTTTTTTTTAATTTTAATTTTAATTTTTATGGCATAATGTTTGATGAGACTGGGACTAGTATAAGCTGTAGAAGTTACGAATTCAAGGGTAATTGTTAATTTTATACCAAATATTAACTTTTTTTTTTTTAATAATGTTTGATGAGGCTGAGACTAGTATAAGTTGTAAAAGTTATTAAATTCAATATTAGTCGTTAATTTTTTAATTTTTTTTAATTGTTAGGTATCTTTTTAATTTCTAATGTTTGATGAGTCTGTAAATTTTTTTTTTTTTTTTGATAATTGAATTTTTTTTTTTTTTGTGATTTTAGGCCTTTCCTCCTAAAATTGTGATCTAGAAAATCTTACTGTTGTTTAGATTTCTTTAATCTGACTGTAGATGATTTTGTTGGGAATAAGTAATTGAACTGGAAACACTCCGTCTTGAATGCTCTAATTTAGCCGTTATTGGTTCATGAGTTTAAGTTTCAATTGGTTAATTGGAATACTCGATGGAATCAGTTTACCATGGTGGCTTGGGAATCAAGAAGCTATTGCTATTTAGTCAAACTTTTGTTGGGAAAGTGGTTGTCACGTAATGCAATTGAAGACATGGCTTTATGGAGGAGGGTAATAGGGATAAAATATGGCTCCTCTGGTGAGTATTAGTGTTTGGGTGAGGTAAGTGGGCTGCGTGGGGTGGGATTCATTAGATATGATTTTGGAGATGGCATGAAAGTTAGATTTTGGCCTGATTTGTGGCAGGGGGAGACCACCCTTAAGGAGAGATGCACAATTTGTTTCTAATAGTAATTGATGGTGAAGTTATAGAGGCAGATTTTGTAGAGTTATGACACGAACTTTTTTATTGGAATCCTTTATTCATTCGTGCAGTTCAAGATTGGGAAGTAGATTTCATGGCAAAGTTATTGGAGGATCTTTATGAAATAAAGATTTGGTATTGCAATGTTGATAAATTGGTGTGTTTCCCTTCACAAAGCAAAGGCTTCCACTTGAAGAGCTACTACAACATTTTGAGAGGGGGGGGGGGGGGGGAGGGGAGAGCAAGTTTTCTGTAGAAAAGCATTTAGAAAGTTTGTGTCCCACCAAGGGGGGCTTTCTATTCATGCTATGGTGTCAGGGAGGATTTTGATAGTTGAGAATTTAAGGAAGAGGGCCAGAATTATTACAGAATGGTGTTTCATGCGTAAAATTCATGGGAGGATTATATATTTAAGCTGTGCCACAATGGCTATGATATATTTTGTTTATTTGGAGCTTCCTAGGTGATGCCGAATTCGTTGCAAGAGTTGCTTGCGTGTTGAAAGGGTTGCTTTGGCAGAATAGGTCATATTGAAATTGGCTCCTTTGTGTCTGATATGGTGTCTTTGGAGAGAACAGAATGCTTTTTGAGGGGCAAGAGCTAAGTTTGGTGAAGCTGAAATTTTTTTTCTGAAGCATATGATTGGACTTTGTCGTCTATTGCATTTTCTGTGGTGACTCACTGCACTCCTAGAATTCCTGAATTCCTTGAGTTTTTTTTCTAGCTTTGCGTCCTACTTTTTATTTTTTATTTTTTTTTATCTTTGTGTATTCTTCTTTTCTGTTTTTGTGCTGTACTTGTATATAGCTGTATTCTTGGGTAGCACCTGTTTTAAATTTGTCAATAAACTTTACTTATCAAAAAAAAAAAAAAAAAAAAAAAGTTACTGTTGTGTCCAACCACAAAAAGGAAAAAGATGTAGTTAGTGTGGTGTGGTGTTCTCTTTTTACAGGATGAAGTTGGGGTGTACATGATTTTATTGGCAGCTATTCTAGTGTCTTTATGTTCGAGAAATGCTATATCGACAACATTTTTACAATATTTTCACAAAAAATCCCATGTGGCAAGTTGTTACAGGTTGTTATTAGTGGGGTAGAAAAGTAATTTCAGTGGTAGGTTCAAATTAGGACTAATAACAACTAACCACCTATGATTTGTTGTGAAAATGTTGTGGACGTAGCACCTCTCTTATTGTTCTGAAGAAGTTTACTCTTTTTTAGGTGGTAATGCGTCCTTGGAAATTGATTGTATAATAGAGTAACTGATAGTATAGATGACTTATTATCACGCATTTGCCTAGTGTATCTTCTTGAGTAGGTTTCTTGTTGCTATTGTGACTAAAGTTTCTTTGTTTTCAGGTATATCTTTTCTTTCTTCTGCAGCCTCTAGATGTTATTACCACCCAAATAACAATATGTTCAGAGGAGGCATTCGAGAGCTTCATGTGTCAGATGATTTATAGTAGCTGTATTATGCTCAACCACCAGTGCCACTATGGGAATCTGCCTGATGAAATGGCAAAAACTGTCGCTTCTTTGCATTCTACTGATTTATATCCTAATGAGCAACAGTAGAGCTCTCAGTCCTGATGGTATGGTGATATATTTATGAATTTGTAATTCTTTTTCTTTTTAAACTTCCCAATTATTCTTGATATCTCAAAGTGGTACAGTGCTGATGATTTATATATTTTTCATTATTATATAACATTTTATCAAAACCTTGGTACTAGTAATGGAAATGGTTCTCTTCAAATTGTTGCTTGTTCTTGCATAAGCCACTTGTTGAGGTTGGTTGGAAGTTATCATTCTTATAAGTTATAGCTCAGCCATAGTATTTGTCTTTGACAATGCCATCATTTAGATATTAAAAAAAGTGAATGTATATATTTTCCATTATGATATGATCTAGATAATGATAAATATTGCCCTTTTTTTTTTCCACCTCACTAGGTTGGTCACCAATTGAAATTCTAGGTGGATGTTCACCTTGTTTGCTTAGTTTATGCTTCAAGCAAGAAAGACGGACATGTTCTTTTATTTCTCTCTCTCTCACTTTTAATGTGTCAAGTTCCCTTTGTGGTTTTTAGGTGAGGCACTTCTAAGGTTCAGGTCAGCAGTTGTTAGTTCAGATGGAGTCCTTCAACAATGGAGACCAGAAGATCCTGACCCATGTAATTGGAAGGGGGTGAAATGTGATTCGAAAACAATGAGGGTAACATACTTGTAAGTTTCCAGAATAACCTCCAAATATGCTTGTATCATCATTTTCCTCTGTTGCTTTTTTTTTTTTTTAATGCATAATTATTGATTTTTTCTTTCTGTAGTTACTGATAATTAACCCAAAACATATTGCATTTTATCTAATTTCCATGTAGTCCTGAAGGGACCTTTGTTCTTCATAACATATATGCAACTCCCTCATTGGGTTGCAGTTGCACAAACTGTTCCAAAAATTGGGTACCAAAATTTCCCATCCCACCAAATTGGAATAAGAAACTCCAAGAACTTCAATTATTCTTTCCAAATTCTGAGAAATGGTTTTTATAACATTCTTAACAATTTAAAACAGTCATACTAGATTGCATAAGGAAATTCTCCTATAAAAGTCTTGTTCCATTACAGGAAATTTTGTGGAATTATAAATTCCTAACTTGGCGAATGGGACCTAAAGTGATGTGCACTTGTTTTATGTTCTTAAGTGCTAATTTTATTGAGTTTGAGGATAGAGATTTCATATTTAGGATCAGGCATCGGGTACTTTATTCTTCCTTTCAAGCCAATGACCTTTAGGTTAACTAGCACTCCTTGGTGTTTCCAACGAGGCGTCTAGGATTTGATTCCCTCACTTTGACTTCAGATCTATTAAAAAAAAAAACTTTATTCTTCCTTTTGACGGTGAAAAATTTTGCACTTTTTAAAAATATTTTTTGAAAGTAGCATGTATCCTATTCTTTTTTAGTTAACTTTACATTTTTGCTTTTTTATTTTGTGAAAAATGTGTATCATATAATGCATGATGCATGGGATGGAGAAGTGGGAATGGAAACATGATAGGACACAATTTACCAACTGCAAAATGTATTGTCTTTGAAATTATGATACTAACACTGTTTGTTCTTAATAATCTTCCAGGCGTCTTCCTTATCACAAATTGAGTGGTTCTCTATCACCTGATCTTGGGAAGCTAGACCAGTTGAAGTTTTTGTATGTATTTTTTTTTTGTTGACCTTTTTTGTTTTATTTGCTATGTTAAAATTTGATGCTGCAGCTGATGGTATTATGATGTATCATGTTGTAGAGCTCTGCATGACAACAATTTTTATGGGACAATTCCTTCAGAATTGGGAAATTGCACACAGTTGCAGGCAATGTAAGCACTACCAATGGTTTTCTTATGACTAATATGTGTTCTTATGTTTGTTAACTAAATGATATGTTCTCATGTTTGTTAACTAATGATATGTGATATTTTCTTCCTGAATGTTAAAGAAATGGCGTTAATTAGTTGTTAAAATTATGAACTGAAGATAGAAAGTTTCCTCAATATATGCAAACTTCGTGCATGTACATATTAAAATTGCTTGCTGATGCATTAGAATGGTACATAATATGCCACATCCATAGTGTGATTAGAGAAAAGTAACCTTCTGTATGCCATTTAAGTCTATTAGCTCCATACCAATCAAGAAGAGGTAATGGTAAAAATACCCTTCTTGAAGGGACACTTCATATGAAGAGGATGCTTTGTAGAGAAGGGTAGTAGACACAAAGTATGGCAGTTTGTGGTGGGGTTGGTGTTCTAACAAGAGTATCAAGAAAGGGTGGGATACTTTTCATCATTTTATTAGCTTCAAGGTGGGTGATGATTCTTCTATTAAATTCTGGCATGATTCTTGGTGTGGGGGACCACCTTTGAAAGATATTTTTCCAGAATTGTGTCATTGTGTGGCATTGCATTTAATAAGGATGCTTCAGTGGTTAAGCTAATATCTTTCTCAAGGGATAGCTATCATTGGAATGTCAGTTTTATTCAATTGGTTCAAGACTGGGAGTTAAGAGTCAATTGCCTCCTTTATGGATTCGATTTATTTTGGAGTGTGGAGAGGAGATGGAATAGATAAAATTTGCTGGAAACCTTCTTCCCAGGAAGTTTTTGAAGTCTGATCCTACTATGAGGTCGTACATTCCAATTCTCAAGTGTTTTTTCCATGGAATATTGTCTGGAAACCAAAACTGCCAATAAAGGTTAGTTTCTTCCCGTGGACAGTGGCGTAGCGAAGAATTTTAACTATTGAGGCGTGGATTATTGTTATTGAGGTGGTGTTGTATGTGAAAAAGGGCTGGGAAGACAAGTAATTATTTGCTCTTACATTACTTTGTGCAGCTAGAGAGCTGTGGAATATAGCGTTTTCACTATTTGGGTTGTGGAGCTTCCAGCTAGCTGGCCAAGCAAGTTTACTAGACACAGAAGTGATCCCTCAATGTCTTATATGGAGTATTTGGTGGGAGAGATGCTCGGACTTTTGAATGGAGTGAAAGATCGATTCATGACCTCAAGCTTTCCTTTTTCTAGACTTTATTTGAATGGACAAATGCATTGGGAGTTTTTCACTTTATTTCTTTTTCTGATCTGATTGATAGATGTACTTTCCATGCATCTTAGTTTTGTTGTTTTCCTGTTTCCTTAGCACACTGCTTGTGTGCTTTGGATTTTTGTATTCTGTAATTATTTTTCAGTGAAGCTAATTATTTATCGAATAGGCTGAGGGTGGTGTTAGACAGTTTGATCTTGGAGACCCAAATCAAAATTTAGGAACCGGAGCTTTTTTGAGGCTCTGGAGAGAACGCTTGATCAGTTACAAGCTCTCAACCAAAATACTCTTTTTGAATGGGCTAGGTGCTGGGGTTCTTCAAACTGTTCTTCTACTATGGAGTTTCTTTCTTCCCTTAGAAGTGCCCCTTAAGCTGCTCTTCTTATTCTTTTTTCCGTTGTTTTTGTTTGCTGTTTTTTGTATTCAGCATCATGAACACCTGTGTTTGCTGTTTTCGTTTTTTTCATGATGAATATAAGTCTTATTACTTCTCAAAAAAAAAAGAAAAAAAAAGAAAAAGAAAAAACAAAAAAAACTAGCTTGGGAATAAATGCAATGAAAGTGGCATTCAAGCTTTGCTCAAACAAACCAGCTTCGTGAAAAGGATGAAAAGTACCCATTACATTGGCTTTCACCACATCCAAACAGCTTTGAAAAAAGGCAATTGAGAAACCATCCGATCCTGGAGCTTTGTTGCCATTCATATCTTCTAGTGCCTCACTTCCTCAAAAGATCTCTCCAGCCAATTCACATCTTTGTTATCAAGCAAGTTGGAATTTAAACCATCCAAGTGAGGCTTTCAAATTTCAGATTCAGAATATAGCTGCTTGTAAAAGTGGACTATTTATTCCTGTATTACCTCTTGATTCTCCCAACTGTTCGCTCCGTAATTTTTGGATACAATTATTCCACCGATGAGAATTTGCCAATCAATGGAAGAATTTCATGTTTTTATCACCCTCTTTCAGTCATAATGCCCTTTATTTTGGTCACCATGAAATTTCCTCTAACAGCAATATGTCCCCCAACTGCACCTTAGCCTCAGTCCTTGAACGTTCCTCCATTGAGAGATTCCCATTCTCATCCCTCTCATCCTGGTACTGTATTTCTGCTAATAACTTTCTTCTCGATGCCCACATCACCTAATTTCTCCTTGTTCCATTTTGTTAAGTCCTACTATAAGGCTCTTAGCTTCTAGGAACGAATGAAGCTTGGAGTACCCATAACCTGGTAACTCTGCTATCAAGCTTTTACCCTGTCTACAAAACCAGCAGTCTTCAACCACATATTTTCAAATGGAGTGAGCCCCCAAGTGTGATTGGGAGTTAGTCTACCTCCCCTGTCTACAACATGTAAGTGTGATTGTCTACTCCTATCTAAGCATTATCGCTTAGGAAATGTGGGTGTTATTGTCTAGGGTTTATCTTTCTTTGTTGCTCTTTCTATTTACTGTTTTGACACCAAACAAGCATCAAATTCATTAAAGATCCACTCTTTTATTCCCTAAAGCTACCTAAACACTTAAACATCAATCCTTATTCAAGAACCCTTCAAGATCTTATTAAAAAAAAAAAAAAAACTAATTTAGTGCTGAATTTATAAAGCTCCTACATCTTAATTGGTATAAGAGCTCATTAAGTCTTCTGTTCTGCATCACTTTGTCTTCTGTCGACAATGCTCTCATAGTTGATATTTTCGCTCAGGGTGTTTTCATAGTTTGTGGTTTATAGTTAACTTCATAGTTTTCTACTTTTGAATACTGAAAAGGTTCAGCAACTAGGTTGCACGGACACGCCATTTTTGGCGTCGTGTCGGTGTCCGACACGTATCGGACACCGGAACGGCCACGACGCGCCAGATTCCGGTGTCCGGCGGTGTCCCTTTTTTTTTTTTTTTTTTTTTTTTTTTTTTTTTTTTTTTTTTTTCGCTTCTCCGACACGGCTCCGACACTGCGCCGACGCGGCTCCGACGCGGATCCGACGCGTCCGACACGCCAGCAGTGAAAAAACAAATATATATATATATATATATATATCACAGATTCCGCCCTCTCTCTGACCTCTGCCCGCTGCCGCTGCCCTCTGTCCCTCGCCGGAGCTAGATCGGGCCGATCGGAGAAATCCATAGACGTCGACGGTGTGCCGGCGTACCCTGTCCCTTCCGATCGGCGAGCTCCTCCTCTCTCCTTCTTCTTCTTCTTCTGCTTCTTTTTCGTTTTCTTTTTCTTCGCTGGTTCTTCGTTTTCTTTTTCTTCGCAGAACCAGCTGGCTTCTCTCTTCTTCTGTTCATTTAAACTTTTATAATACTTTTTTATATATGACCTCTTTGTTTTGTGTGTCAACTGCCAACCCACGTGAAAGGCACTTTCAAACTTTCAACTTCAAATTTTATATTATTATTTTGACTATTATTTTTAGTATTATTATTAGTATTTTACCGTAGCCTATTTAAACTTTTAGTTTGTATTATAAACATTTTATGTATATTATTGTATTAATTTGAGTGTTAATTTATTTATTTGTAATTTTTACATAATTTAAATTCTAGACATAAACGTATTTTATGTCTAAAAATATTAAAAAATGTCTAAATATAAAATTTAATTAATTATTTAACCGCCGTGTCCCCGCCGTGTCGTGTCTTTATTTTTCAAAAATTACCGTATCCCCGTATCCGTGTCCGTGTCGTGTCCGTGTCCGTGTCCGTGTCAGTGTCCGTGCAACATAGTTCAGCAATGCAGCTTTAATCAAATGTATTCCTTGGTTGGCAGAATACCAGAACTTGATCATGGGTTCTTGGGATTTAGCCCCTTACAAAGTTGATTGTTCAAATAGAAATTCGAAGTACTGAGAATAGTCATGCTTACATAGATTGATTAGTACTGGGAGAATACCTTGCTATTTCTTTCCATTGCTTCTGTAGAATACCGAGTACAGTGCCCGTGGATACCATTGAGAACCATGTGTGATCAACGGTCCATAATTCAAACATGAGAGCCTCTGCTTAAACTGTATAGATTTGTCTTACCCTTAGGCGGTTTACTTTTGCTAATTAAATAGTTAATAGCAGACAATGCTAGATCAATGGCCCTTGTTAATCACCTGGTGCATGAGTAAGATGTGATCACATTGTATTTGAGTTACATATCAAGTTGGCGACATAGATTACAAATGAAGTGGTTACATTGATATCTTGTATTTTATAACTCACTAATCCTGTTTGTTTATTATTGAGAGTAGTAATGTTGATCCGTCTTCTACAGATTCTTGCAGGGAAATTACATGAGCGGATCTATTCCCAGCGAATTGGGAAACATTTCAGAGCTTGAACATTTGTAAGTTATCTTTCTCATGGTTTTTATTACTTTAATTATAATATATTCAAAGTATTGAATATCTTTTGAGTGTAGTCATTTATATTGGATTTTGGAAAAATAAAAATAAATAGAAATAGAATACAGTAATCACAAGGGAACATAGGATTGACGTGACTTGACCTATAAGCCTACAATCTACAGGCAACATTGAGTAGTAATTTTCACCAT
The DNA here is from genome assembly GCA_030445155.1 of Quercus variabilis. Taxonomy (NCBI): domain Eukaryota; kingdom Viridiplantae; phylum Streptophyta; class Magnoliopsida; order Fagales; family Fagaceae; genus Quercus; species Quercus variabilis. The sequence goes on from CP129456.1 coordinate 2,067,072, forward strand.
CAATGTAGGGCGGTTTCGATTATTGGTACAAAACTTTCACTGATTTAATAACTCAAATACACCCAAAGATTTATCTACGTACTAAATACAATACCTCACCACAACACAGTAAGGAAATTATAAATCTCTTTTTCCTTACCGGCACAAATGGAGAAGATTGCAACAATGAACCAAACTTGGAAATATGGCGCAAGGAATATAAGGGTGTTGTAATCTCTTTAGGAGTTGGAGATGTGGTATCCAAATATCACCCAATATTGATAATTGGGCGGGCTTTCCTAAAGACTCTAGAACTTGGCCAATTTAAAAGCCACCTGAAAAAATTTCCATCTTAGATTGAATTAGATCATGCCTCACCAATGAAACTCCTCCATCTCCTCTACCAAAGCCCTTAAGAGCAATCATAAATTGCATGCACCAATAAAATCTAAGCAATGTTTGAATGTGAACAAAGATGTAAATTTAATCATGTGTGTTGGATCATTTATCATAACAATTGTTTCACTGCAATATATCCTGAGAAACAATCTCTCAAATGAAGTGAATTTTAACAACAAATTTGGTCCTATCATAATATTTGTTTTTTTAGTCAGTGTATTAGCACATAAGATATTGCAAAGCATAAAAATCTCACTTTGCTGCAAACCCAAATCACCAAGAAACTTCTTAGCCAAATTGTATCCTTTATTGATTTTTGCTACCATATACTCTGATTTTGTAGTAGATAGTGATTCTCAACTGTTGGCGCCTTCCAATTGATGCCACAACTAGAAAGTGTGAAAAATTAGCTTGTCAAACCACACTTCTTATCCAAATCACCGGCTTAATCAGAATTCACAAATCTAACAACTGTAGTGCTATCACTAGATGATGCCTTGTAATATACCAAGTCAATGTCTCTAGTATTCTCAAATACCAAAAGACCCACTTCACAATTTGGCTATGCTCTACATTTAGGGTCTATTTGGAATCCACTTATTTTGCTGAAATTGCAAACTTTTTGCTGAATAGTAAAATAAGCAGGCTTTTTAATTTGGAGCCAAACATAGACTTATAATTTATATTTTTTGGGAGCATCTAGTATAAAACCTGTGCACTTTCAGTTCCCCCTCTTATTTTATTAATGAGGATTTACTTTTTAAAAACAAAGGAACTTAAATTATGCCTATCAAATATTAATTTTGAATGAACGAACCTGAGTTATAGTGACTCTATTCTTAAGAAATTTCATCATTTTTATCAAAACTATTAGACAACAACAACAAACTAGTCAGGGTTGGCCATATACGTCCCAACATGCATCTGTAATGGAACCATTTCTAATAAAGTGACTAAATTTTACGCTGTCCTTTTACCGGGCTTGGGACTAGTTGTGAACAATATATTTGACACTAAGCATAGACACAAGTGGAGTTATTTATTTTTTTTCTCCAAATTATTACATTCAGGTAATTTTGTGTTCTACAAATGTGAGTTAATATTGTGTTTTCTGATATTACAGAGACATTTCAAGCAACTCTCTGAGCGGATATATCCCTGCATCACTTGGGAAGTTGAATAAGCTTGTTAGTTTGTGAGTAGATCCTTTGGTCATGTTGGTGCTTTAAAATGGTGTTTTATTGACATGTTGCGTGAATATGTTACATTGAAACTCCTAATTATTATTGTGGTCTTTTTGGACATTTTGAAGCAATGTGTCAACCAATTTTCTTATGGGACCAATACCCTCTGATGGTGTGCTTTTCAACTTTACAGGAAGTTCGTAAGTATAGCTTATCCTCATCTGTTTTGTTCATAATAATATGTTCTGTTATGTGTTTTTTGATCATCAAGCTGCTTAGTGGATAATAATTAAGGATAACTTCTAGGGAGTCTTCTCTATCTATTCCAAGTATATTTTCTTTTAATAAAATTTTCATTGCTGTTAATAAACAAGTCTATCAATGAAATATTACAAATTATTATTGATGAAAGGGAATGCAACAGATTCCTTTTGCTACTCTACACTTGACAGGAATTTCTTTATGATCCGTAACTTGCCTTTGTCACTGAACGTTACAATAACCTGAACAAATACATTAATTTACCTAGAAGGCTAGACTTTGTGAGTAGCTACAGTTAATTTTTGAAAACGTTATCTCGCAGTTTTGTTGGCAACCGTGGTTTGTGTGGGAAGCAAATCAATGTGACATGCAAGGATGATGCTGAAGGACCTGGAACAAATTCCCAATCTCCAACCTCAGGTAAAATATCATGCATAGGAACTTGATTGGCTTGTGTTATGGATGCAATTTTGGGATTATAGAGCATTCAGATTCCATTTATTGGACTGAAAACTTTACTACTATTATGGTTGACTTGCTAATTGGCGGAATTCATTAAAAGAAAAAAATTGGCAGAGTTGGTGCTCTTGATGGCGCTCAATGATTTTTATTTTAAAAGATTTATATTTGACATTATTGTATTCAATACTGGATTAATTGTGATGACTTATACTCTCTTGAATTTAACTTTTTGAAGCCCAAGGCCTGGGAGTAAAAAAGAAATACTCCGGGCGGCTGCTTATAAGTGCCTCAGCAACAGTTGGTGCCTTACTTCTGGTTGCACTTATGTGTTTTTGGGGTTGCTATCTGTACAAAAAGTTCGGTAAAAATGATGGTCAAAGTCTTGCAATGGATGTCAGTGGAGGTACTCTTTTCTTAAGCTAATATCTATTCCATAAAAAATCTGTTTGAGTTATTCTTCATCTGCATCCATGTATAGGAGTTCCTAGAATTCAAGATCTTTATTTACAGAGTCTTATCATGTCAGGTGCATCAATTGTAATGTTTCATGGAGACTTGCCATACTCTTCAAAAGACATCATAAAGAAACTGGAAAGTTTAAAAGAGGAACACATTATAGGTTTGGGGGGCTTTGGAACAGTGTACAAGCTTGCAATGGATGATGGCAATATATTTGCATTGAAGAGAATTGTAAAGATGAATGAGGGCTTTGATCGTTTTTTTGAGAGAGAGCTAGAAATTCTTGGAAGCATAAAACACCGGTACCTAGTGAATTTGCGAGGTTATTGCAACTCTCCTACATCAAAATTGTTAATTTATGATTTCCTTCCTGGTGGTAGCCTTGACGAAGCTCTTCACGGTAAGATATTCTCTTATATTTATCTTTTATTGGTGGGCCTGACATATAGCTCTTGTCAGGCTCAATGCTTGTATGCAGCGTATCCCTTTACTTAATTTTTAACTACACTATCACCTAGAAACACATAATATTCATTGAGATGAAATTTATGAGGCCTTTGAAGAAAAATTAGATCAAGTCCATTCCAGGAATTGGCACAATGTTGCTTGATTACATCGAGAGCAGTGTTTTTTTCACACAAGTTATTTTACACAGTTATACACCTGAAAAACCAACTAAATTGTGACTTGAAGTCACTTGGAAATCATGACTTAAGTTGTTTTTTCGTGTGTGTATAACTATGTAAAGTAACGTGTGCAACAAGTGTAACCCTAAAACAATGTTTCTTGATATACTTATGTTGTTGACTGCTTAGGGCTGAGCTTTCATTCTGTTGCTTCCTGTTCTGCAAGGAATCATATTCATATGTTGGCTGCAAGCCTGCAACATATGTAATTAAAATTTCAATGGGTCAATAAAATTACATAGATCTTTAGTTGATGTCCACACAAGTTCAAATATAAATATGACTTTAATCTGATTGTGCTCAATAGTGAAGGAAGATGTATAGGTTTATATATAATTTATGGTTGGTCATCATGCGTTGCTAAGAATCCAGAATATCCAAAAAATATTTTATAATTCCATGAAAATCTAGTTATAGCTATACACCATAGGATAAATATTTGTATCTTGATTTTTGTAACATTACTCTCATTTACCACAGGTTTTTTATTATTTTTATTTTATTTGAAATAATTTTAATTTTGTATTTTTCATTGTATTAAATTGTTGCAAAAAATGAATCCCTTAGGTCCTGATACTAACAATGTTTCATAATCCATTGTACAGATAGATCTGATCTGCTAGACTGGGATGCACGCTTGAATATCATAATGGGAGCTGCAAAAGGACTGGCCTACTTGCACCATGATTGTTCACCCAGGATCATACATAGAGATATAAAGTCAAGCAATATTTTGCTTGATGGTAATCTTGAAGCTCGAGTCTCGGACTTTGGACTTGCCAAACTATTGGAGGACGAAGAAACCCATAAAACGACCATTGTTGCTGGAACTTTTGGTTATCTGGCTCCAGGTATGCAATGTCTAGTGCAACCACAATTTGACCTTTAATTTTAAGTTTGTTGAGCATAAATGGCTCTTTATAGGTTTCTACCCCATGACCCAAACCATTGTGGAAGATCATTGATTTGATGTCAAACTATGTCAGACTGTTCACATGCCCCCAAAATTTTTAGATATACAATATGATGTATAAACTGGTGTGAATATCAGCTTTACTTATTGGTTGCTTTTTTATTTGACGATCTAAAATAAAGGGATTTGAAGAACAATTGCTATAGAAATTTAACGTATGATTATTTGAGATTCGAAGATTTTGCTCAAACAAAAAACACATTTATTGTGGATTTGAAATAACATCTTATACCTAGTCATTTCAAGTTCACGTTCAAGCCAACATATTAATAAAGCTCAAAACCATCCATAAATTTCATCAATAGAAAAAAAATTTACCATTTCATACTCAATATAAGTCATTTAACTTGAAATTTAACTCAAAATATTTTGTTTTAAATGCTTCTATCCAAGTGAACCAATTCCATCCTTTTCCTTATAGTTACACAGAATTTGCTTCAAGAAAGAAATGAAGATCTGAATACAACTATGTATATATAGAACTGACTTGGAGGATTTAATTGGAATAATAAATAGCTATTGATTCAGACCTGACTTTCATAAAGTGGGAACTTCATGTGTACAAGGCTTTAAATGTAACAGTTCTGTTATTGTCTAGTACAATATTTGATAAATTTGACATGCAACTCCTTTCATAATGTGTCTTGTAAATGTGTGGTTGGGCTAATGTGATGCCTAGAATAAGTTTTTCTTTTTTGATATTTACATTATGATTGGACCAAGGACAAGAGAGGTTCTTGGCATGCATATGCTAGCCTATTCTCCTTTGTGAAATATAATATGGATCATATGTTGTTTTCCCTTATGATCTATCTTTAAGTCCGTGTTTGACCCCACTGGCAGAGTACATGCAAAGCGGGAGAGCAACTGAGAAGACTGATGTATATAGTTTTGGGGTCCTGGTGCTGGAAGTGTTGAGTGGAAAGCGACCAACAGATGCATCGTTTATTGAGAAGGGCCTCAATGTTGTTGGTTGGGTATGTCTCGTCCCTACACTTGTGCTTGAAGTCAAAAGACTCTTTAAATCAATCACTAAACTAGTCTTAAAGATTTAGAAATGGAGATCTCTCTTGTGCTTACAATGTTGCATGTTTTTATATTTCATGTAAGTTATCGGGTAAAATATACTCAGCACCCTTGAGATTCGGGCTAATACTAAGCAAGTCCAAGACATTTCAGAATTAACTGATTTTGTCCCTAAACAATATGCTAAAAATACAATAATTTCATTTCCAAGAGCATATGGTTTAGGGACCATATTGGTTATTTTTGAAATATCTTGGACTTGCTTGGCATTATCCTAAATCTCCAGGGTGCCGATTGTATTTTACCATAAGTTTTATATATATATATATATAATTTTCTGCTGCATATATTATGTCATGTCCGAGCATCCCTCTTAACTCCAATGGAGCTATGTTTGAAAAAAAGTGGACAGGAATCTGTCTAGAGGCTGATAGCCCTGGCAATTCACTGTTGCCCCCGCCCCAAGAGGGAGGGCGGTGGGGGGGGATGTCCAACAATGCACCTAATTTCTCCTGGCAGTAGACGAATAATCTGTACTTTGCTTTCCTAAAATTCAACTTCCCTCTTTGGACTTCATGAATTCTTATTTTATCAGTTTCTTACAATCTGTTATTTAAAAGATGTTGTAATAGAGAAAAAAAATCCAGATATAAAATATTTTAAAATTAATTGAGATCCTATTTGTCCTCCAGTTTCGGAACAACTGATTTTGGTTGTATGTTTAATTTCACTGGATCTATAGCCATGTATCCCATTTTTGACAATGGAGCTTTCCTTGCAAGACAGGCTAGTGGCCTCCTGTATGCGTAAAGAACTGCACCCACCCACATAATTACCACAATTTTGGGCAATTGACAACTTTTCTTTTCAAGCAGCTCTGCTAACCTGCTTTTTACCTTTATGCAGTTAAATTTTCTGGTCACAGAGAATCGGCAAAGAGAGATTGTTGACCCACAGTGTGAGGGGGTGCAGGCAGAAAGTCTTGATGCACTGCTCTCAGTTGCCATTCAGTGTGTTTCTTCTAATCCAGAGGATCGCCCCACAATGCATAGGGTGGTCCAGTTGCTTGAATCAGAGGTCATGACCCCATGCCCAAGCGACTTCTATGATTCCAACTCTGATTGAAAGTCTTGTGCATAGATGGAGGTGTGGAGTTTGCGTCCATGTATTTCTTGCGAGTTACAGAAGTAATGCAGCAGTTCGAAGGGATCAAAATCAGCAAAGCGTCACTTCTCTTTATAATATTTGTTCATTCTTTCTGCAGATTTTGAATCATTGGGTGTGCTGCATCATCTGTGTCCGTTTGACCTTCTGAGCATTTTGTCAGGCATCAGGGTGCATTTGGCTATTTACACTGCTCATTTTGCATGGATGCACGAAGACTTTTCTTTCTTCACGTGAATGGATTTCAACACGATTGAGTTATTTATTCATGCTTTCCCCAGCCTCCCCCTCTTTTTCTTTTCCCATATCCTAATCTGTAATCTCCTCAAGCATTTGTTCCTCGAAATTAAGTGTAAATGAAATCTGTATAAATTGAAAAGGGCTACCCCTTGCAAATGATTCTTGTTTATGCCATTTTTGTAAAATATGTTTTTAATACAATAATTAGTTCTCTGATATACGCACACACTTGGTGTTACTCTCGCGGATCTGTTAAAGGCTTAAATTTTCTTCTTCCTCTTCTTTTTCTTTTCTGGCTGAGTTTGCTCCGAACAGGTTTGAGTGCGTACGTGTTATGACTAACCAGTGTATAAGTGAGGTAACTCAGGTGATATGCTGTAGTCATAATATTATTTTGGTATAGGGCATAGTCGACATGTATTTGCTATGGTGGTTCAAATCCTACAAGTTGGTACAAAAAATGAATAGACTAGGAACGATTTTCATCATTGCCAGTCAGGTTTTCATGGGAAGTGAAGAAAATTCTGTTAACTCTGACCTCATCTGAAGAGGGTCCAAAGAGCAAGTCATTTGTCTTCTCTTTAACCCTGCTTTCTCCACGTAATTATTTAGTGAAAGAGTAAAACTCTTGCACCTTGTGACCGATTGTTATTTCGAGTTGGATTATATTTTGGTTAAGCTTCCACAATAGAGGTAAAATATTTTATCAAAGGATAGATTTGGTGCTTTGCAACGGGATTTTATTTTATTTCAAAATTCGTACGTAAATTTTATTTCCTAAGAAATATATTGAGTATCATCATTTTTTATTGATAATAGTTACATAAATTTATGGTGTCTATTTCATGAAATGCATTACTTAATAGAAGTTGTGCACGCCCAAAATCGAGACCAATTGGGCTGGGCCTCCCTTGGGCTCACGACTTACTTGTAACGTGGGTTTGGATTTCCTACACTGGGTCGTTCTAGACACCAAGGCTCACTAGGGTCACTTTCTACCCCCCGAAAATTTTGATTACCTTCTCCCTTTGATCACTCCCTGTATACACTCTCCTTACTACCCTCGTTCCAACCCCTTTCTTCTTAATCTTTCCTGTATTTATAGTCCATAGATAGTGGTGACGCCATGACTACTTTCCAGTAAGTGCAACTGGCGGTCCAGTATCATCGATCGCAAGTGGATGGTTAGGTGGTAGTGGGGTGCGGCAAGGGTGGCGTTGGAACTTGGTTCCCACCCCCACAATAGTTCTCGGCAGCGGTGATCATCCGAGATACTGTCGGGCAGGCAAAGGCGGGGCGTCTCGGGAGTATGATGTCATCATTACCGAGAAAATGATGACGAGGCAGGGATTGGCCCGGTCGCACGCGTGGCCTGGGAGTGGGCCACCGAACAGGAATGCTGGCCTTATGGGCCTTACGGGCCTTACATCCAGGCCAGGGTCCACAGCCCGATACAAGGAAGATGCGGGGGCCCGTACAATAGCCCCCCCTTGATTCACTCCCTATTTACGGGGGTGAATCAAGGATCACGGGGGGTGAATACTCGTTGGGAAGATGAAGGGTCAGTGCTCGGCCGTTGTTGGGCGCATTAATGCGTCTCAAAAGACGTGTCTGGAACTGATTGACGACCTGCCCGTCATCATTGTCTGACGGTTCGTGAATTGAGGCGTTACGCGTGTGGCAGTTGAGGCGACGGCCCGCGTGGTTTTCACACCTGTGGATCATTTAATGCTCCACCCTTTACTCTCATACCTATAAATAATCCTTCCAGTTTCTGATTCTCATTTTTGCATTTCTCACTTGATTAGTCCCTTACTCTGCCGAGCATCCATTCTTCGTGGTCTACCCTTTGGCCCAGAACACACTTCCTCCTTAGAGCCTCCAGTAAGTTCCTCTCCCTCTCATTGTTTTCTCTCTTGTTGTTTAGCCAGTTTAGTCTATTTTTTGATAATTATAGCAGTTATTTTCTTCGAAAAACACTCGCTTAGGAAAATGAGTTATTCTTACCTCATTTCTTCCGAGCAAGCTTTGGCTAGATTTAGGGAAGCCTATGACGTTCCCAATGACGTAGATATTGCCTATTGCAATATGGGTGACATAGACATCTAGAGGCGCCGTGGTGAAAACACGGTGTTTTTTCCTTTGATGGCCATTTTAGAGGGTGGGCTTAGGTTCTCGGTAGACCCTCTTATTCTTAGCACCCTTAGATTTTACGGCCTTTGCCCCGACCAACTCCCCCCCAACTTTTACCGGGTAGTGAGTTGTGTGAGTAGGCTGAACCAGTTGTACGGGCTGCAGCTAAATCATTATGACATCAATCAGATGTATAGTCTGTGCGGTAACATCGGGTCCGATTATTATTTAAAGACTAGGGACACAAGGGTACGGCTCATTTCATGCCTACCCGACTCAAATCGAAATTCAGCTAAGGATTTCGTTCGGGTGAGCGGTAATTGGTTTGCCGAGGAGACCCCTTGTGTATTTTCGCCGCGCGAAGTCGGTTGGTGACTAACTTTTGTTCCCCCTTTTTTTTTTTTTGGTCCGGTTATGTTGTCATTAACCCATATTTTCTCTGTGCAGAGGGTAAAAGGTTCAGACCGGACATCAGAGTGGTACATGTTCGGGACCTGAATTTCGTGCTCAAGTCGGAAATCTTTGTTCATTCTGACGGACAACTCCGAGCATCCCATCTCATTCTCGGTGTAACTCCCGTATACACAACTTGGCAGGCATTCAGCCAAGCCCTGCTAGTAGATAGCCCTCTCCTCTCTTACATAGACGTTCGGCACGCGAACTTCTTCCCACCAAGGCTTACCATAGGCGAAGCGCGTGATCTCGGCCCCCGGTTTATTTGTTCAGACGAGAGGCAGCCGATTCGCGACGAGTCAGCCGAGCGCGTATCTGCTGAGCGTCGGAGACGAGCCCACGAGCAAATCCAGCAAGAAGCTGCAGTTCAACCCGAGAGAACCTTAGAGCCCGAGGCACCTGTTCGGGAAGGGGAAGGTGCTGCTACAGACCCAACTGATTCCTCCGAAACAAGATCCGATCACGCAAACGAGATGGTGGCCAGGAGGAAGATGACGATCGACCGCTTCGTCCCGAGCGCCCGGCCTGCGGTACAACAACAACAAAATCCCGACCAGATCACTTCGCCGCCAGCCGTCCCGTCTGTCCGGGCTCGCGAGAGGCCGCGCACAACTGACCAGACCGAGACGGGTACGGGTAACGTCCCCCTCCGACCCTCGGCCGGCATAGTTATCCGAGAACCTGCAGCGCAGACCAGGATAGATCGGGCGTCCACTTCCCGGGCTCCAGCAGGATGGCAACCCTCCTTCAAACTCGACGGCGGGCCTCTCCCGACAACGGCAAGCGCCCGAGTTTGGGACAAAGGCCATGGGGGCCGTGTGGCGCAGAGCCTGGCGCGCGGCATCCTCCTGCCCGAGGATATGCACGTTTTCGAGGAATCAACGGATAAGTCTTTGGGGATGCGCTTGCAGTGGCACGCCATAGCGGTACATGTTTCATTTTTATTATTTTCGGTTTCCCTTTTTCTCACGTACGTGTACCTTCCATTTTGCCTTACAAGGTGAATGCTGTATGGTCAGGTTGTGCAAATGTCGTACGTTGTGGACGGCAGGATGAAGGAGCTGGCCGAGGACGTTGAGCGGGAAAGAGCCCTGAAAGATGTTGCCGAGGCCACGGCGAAGGAAAAGTCGAAAATTGCTGATGAGGCGGAGGACAGAATTGCTGTTGCCGTAAAGGCCCGGGCCTTCGCCGTAACGAAGTCAGAGGAGCTAGAGTCGCGACTGGGCGGCACCGAACTTAAATTGGCGGAGGTCCAGAGCTTGAACACCATGCTGGAAGGTCAGTTGGCTGATTCGAAGGCGGCGCTGGAGGCTGTATTCATGGCCTCCCAAGAATCGCCGTGTAGGGGGAGTACGAGGCAACAGTGATGAAACTCACCATTATCTCCTTGCCCTTCATGTTCACGGGCAGAGAGATTTGCCCCTCGGGAGTCACCATTTTCCCGTCGAACCCAACCAGGGGGGTGCTGTACTTTGTCAGATCCTCCTTCCTCAACCCGAGCCCCCTGAATAGGTCCGGATACATAACGTCCGCCCCGCTTCCTTGGTCTATCATTATTCTCTTTACCACGAAGCCTCCAATCCTAGCCGTGACTATCAGTGCGTCGTCGTGCGGCTGAATGGTTCCTTCCAAGTCATTGTCATCGAAAGCGATCGGTTCTCGGGTGGGCTTATTCTTCTTCGCGGGGGGTGGTGCGTCCGCACTTCCCTCCACAGATACCACTGTCAACACCCCCTCCGCATTTGCCGTTGAAACCCCTCTCGGGGCGACGTGAATAACATCAATTACTCCAAGAGGGGGCGGAAGGGGATTCCTTCTGTTTGGAACGCCATACCCTGTTCCTCGATCCTCGGAGTCTGTCACAAATTCCTTGAGATGCCCCGCCTTAGCCAGTTGCCCGATATGGTCTTTCAACACTCGGCATTGCTCGATGGTATGTCCCCGGTCTTTATGGTATGTACAGTAAAGGTTCTGATTCCTTCTGGTGGGGTCGCCGGCCATCCTGTTCGGCCATCTGAAATACGGCTCGTGTTTAATCTTATCCACAATTTTATGCACGAGCTCCTTGAACGTCACGTTCACCTCCCCTACTGGTGCTACTGGTTCTTGAATCCTTAAGTTTCCCCGTGTCCTCTGCTGAAAACCGCTCTGCCGAGGACGATCTGTCATTTGCGCCTTGCCTTTGCTTTGCATTCTGTCATCTTCCAATCGCTTGTACTCCTCAATGCGCCTCATCAGTTGCCTCATATCCTCGGGAGGCTTCTTAGTTAATGATTCCCTCAGCCCTGACTCCTCAGGCAACCCCATCCTGAAAGTGCTTGCGGCAATCTTCTCGTTCCCTCCGCCGATCTCGTTGTATAGCTCCCAGTACCGGCTAGCATAATCACGGAGGGTTTCCCCTGCCCTTATCTTCATAGACAGCAGTGCGTCCACAGGCTGCTGTTCTCGGCTGCACGTCACGAAACGTGAACCAAACTCTTGTATAAGCTCGGCAAAACTATGGATGGAGCCCTTGCGCAAACCGTTGAACCACCTCAACGCCGTGGGACCCAGGCTGGAGGGAAAAACTTTGCACATCAGGGCGTCATTCCGGGTGTGGAGGGACATCATCTGGATGTAGTGGCTGACGTGCTCCACGGGATCCGTTTTCCCTCCGTATGAATTAAACGGCGGTCGCGCAAATCTGTTCGGCATCGGTGCTCGCTCGATGTCCGCTGAGAATGGGGATCGAGCAGCCCTGCGCAACGCACGGCTCATTGCATCCATTGCCGCATTCTTCGGCCGCCCCTCTGGTGAGTCCGAGCCCCGATTCCCGTACTCCCGTGACCGAGAGCGATGTCGCCTCCGTCGAGATTCCGCTGAATTAGAGCGGTCTCGTCGGTGACGGGACTCCCTCGAGTCTGAACGCTCCCTACGGTGGTGGGATCCTGATTGATTCGACCCCATCCCGCGCCTTTCTTCCTCGACCTCGGGCCCTCTTTCTCGGTCGTATCGACCCATTCGGCGGCGCTCGTTTCCCGCTTCTAATTCCAGTTCTCGCACTAACCTCCGCAGCCGCTCGAGCTCTTCATCCCTGGTGTCGGGCTGCCTGCGCCGGGAAGCGTGGGAAGCCGTTCTCTCCGTTTGATAGGACCCTTCTCCAAGGCCGGATCGCTCATCTAATTGCTCGTAAGCCGGATCCTCGCGTCTCTTGTGTCTCTGTTCCCGCCAGGTGGATCCCCGGGAAGACCCTGCCGAGCCGCTCTAGGTGTTACCTCCAGACATCTCCTCGTAAACAAGTCTCAGTGGAACCACTGCTTAGTAGGATTTCCCATAGACGGCGCCAGTTGTGCACGCCCAAAATCGAGACCAATTGGGCTGGGCCTCCCTTGGGCTCACGACTTACTTGTAACGTGGGTTTGGATTTCCTACACTGGGTCATTCTAGACACCAAGGCTCACTAGGGTCACTTCCTACCCCCCGGAAATTTTGATTACCTTCTCCCTTTGATCACTCCCTGTATACACTCTCCTTACTACCTTCGTTCCAACCCCTTTCTTCTTAATCTTTCCTGTATTTATAGTCCATAGATAGTGGTGACGCCATGACTACTTTCCAGTAAGTGAAACTGGCGGTCCAGTATCATCGATCGCAAGTGGATGGTTAGGTGGTAGTGGGGTGCGGCGAGGGTGGCGTTGGAACTTGGTTCCCACCCCCACAATAGTTCTCGGCAGCGGTGATCATCCGAGATACTGCCGGGCAGGCAAAGGCGGGGCGTCCCGGGAGTATGATGTCATCATTACCGAGAAAATGATGACGAGGCAGGGATTGGCCCGGTCGCACGCGTGGCCTGGGAGTGGGCCACTGAACAGGAAGGCTGGCCTTATGGGCCTTACATCCAGGCCAGGGTCCACAGCCCGATACAAGGAAGATGCGGGGGCCCGTACAGAAGTTTATATCTATGTTTCATTTGAATTTTCAAGGATGAACCAAGTCAAATCAATATCAATATATATATATATATATATAAAAGTAGAGACCTCATGCAAGAGTGCATGAGGTTTGGCCATGTGGCGCTCTATATTAGTTCTTTGCAATCCTCTTTATTATGAAACAAGGTTTTCCAACCTCAAAAATTAAAACAATGCAGCTTTTATGTTTAGCACTTATTGCTTCATCAAAAATCAATTCACTTCTTCCTCTCTCCTAACTCTTCACTTCTTTCCATCCAAAAAAAAAAAAAAAAAACCTTTCACTTCCCTGTTCAAATTTAAATGCACACTATGTATAAGCTCCTGGCAAAGTGAGGCTAGGCTTTGCATCATTACACCTTTACAATAATATTATACTTTCCAAGTAATTTTTGTTGAGATCAAACCCATCTTAAATTTTTTAAATTTCATTTATTCTCTTTCTTAACTCTTCAGTTCTTTCTCTGTCTCTTAACTCTTCACTTCTTCTAACCAAAAAATAAACTCTTTCACTTCCCCTTTCTATTAAATGCACACTACTGTATCGATTTCTTTTGAAAATTATATATTGATGGATCAACGATTCCTCTATGAGTTCATGGACAAAAGCTCCTTTCTTAGTGTCTGCAAATAAATAAATATTGCCAACTCTCTCTCTCTCTCTCTCTCTCTCTCTCTCTCTCTTTGTTTCTTTCTTTCAATTTTTTTTTTTCATAATTTCATTTGGGATACTGAGTTTGCGGTTTGCAATGTTTGAGGGAAGACAAACTCGGGGAGATTGAAGCTTCAACTTTACAAATTAAATTAGCTATGGGTAAGAAAGTGGTTATTATTTTTAGGTGAATAATTTTCTTTTACCTATTGAGGGGTTAAGTATTATGTGGTAGCAAAGTTTTAAAATAATCTTCACAATCTACACATATTCTATGTCAAGGATAGAAACTCATTTGTTAAAAATAAGAACAAAGAAAGAAATAATAGAATTGCAAATGTACAAATTAAGAGCTAAGTGGGCAGAAAAAAATTATGTGGTGTCTCTCCATTATTTGAAGGTTAGCCTAGAATCTATATAAACTCAAAATGGTATAAAAAAAATTGTTAAATATATTATACTGGTACACGTTTGTTAAAAATTTGTTAAATATGTTAAATCATGTCTACCTCAACCATCATTGAAATTACTTGCTTTATTTATTTATTTATTAGTCAAGTATCATGTGTGGCAGTCCACAAGAGCCTTGACAATATCAAAGTGTGTTTATTGCTTTGCCTAGACATGAATCACTATGCAACCTTAGCATTGCTATAGTTAAAATATTACTGAAGATGCTTCATAAGATCAACGTGTTAGTTAGACATTTCGTATGACAAGGAATAGGTTTAAGGAGTTTGATATGTATAATGTATGCTTGCAATTAATCGGTTTACGATCAACTGATGGTAGGCAACAAAATATGCCTCCATGCTCTGAAGGTTCTACTATAATTGTAGGTGATTTTAGTAATGAAAATATCCACCATTTATGCTATAATATATGTACAAAATTTTCCAAAACCATTTTAAATAAAAGCTTACAGCATTATCCGCGCAATGAGCGGAAAACCTTCTAGTTAAAACTAAAAAGAAGATTTCAATTGTTGCCGATCTTTCTTCGTCACCTCGTTCACCTTCTTATAATTATTTTTCCAAATAGTTAATGGACATTTTAAAACACTTTAGGTAATATCCTATAAATATAATTATATATCCACCCTTCCAATTAGCAAACTAAAGGGGATTTGAGAAGACATTTTTGCATTTAAATGAAATATATAGTTTTATGCTACAAAGTTTTAATGTTGATTTTGATTATTTTTTATCTTTAACTTGGACCACAAAAAATGTCTAAGAAATATTTGACATGAGAAAATATTTCATTTCATGAAAAAACATTTTCAAGCGAATTAATCTTTTTGGGGAGGTTCAAGTGAGCAACCGCATTGAGTTGCAAGCTACTGGCAGCAAGGGCCGAAATTTTCTTTATATTCATGCGTAATGATAGACCCGCCACAAAGCATATTGGTTTTTATTTTTTATTTTTTTTTTTATGCATAATTATTGAATGTTTCTTTCTTCAGTTACTGATAATTAGCCCAAAACATAATGCATTTTAACTAATTTCCATGTAATCCCTGAAGGGACCTTAGTTTGTTCTTCGTGGTATCACCGTTACGTTAAATGCATCAAAGGTGGTATTCATGAATAGACTATAGAGACCTCAAAAACAAAGTAGAAAAGATTAAGGTTGCGTTTAGTATTGGCTTAAAAAGCCAATTTTTTTTACTATTTAATTTATTTTTGCTATTATTTATAGGTCTCATTGCACTTTTTGATATTATTTATGAGTCTTATTATATTATTTCAGCCACTTTTTAACTTTATCTACAGTACTTTCAGTAATAATTTTCCAATTTAAGCTAAATAGGTTGTTACCAAAGAGACTCTAAGATAGCCCTTCTTCTTTTGAATGTGAAATTAAGTGTGTGTTTGACTTTAACTTAAAATGTTAGCTTATTTTATTATTTAACTTATTTTTACTACTATTCATAATTCTTACAATATTATCTTAATTAATTTTTATCTTTTACTTTCATAAAAAGTTGTAGTTTCGACCATGAAACTAAGCAAATCTCAACATTAGATAGGTTCGGAATCGTGTTTCTCTTTCTCTGAGGCACGTATAGACACCTGCCCCAACAAAAATATTGAGGTGTAAAACAATAGCCATGCAAACTGAAGAATGGCTGAAGATTCCTTAACCAATGCACGTCATACGTATAATATTATATACGTGTCTGTCCCTTACCAACATATCTCTCCTATAAATACCAGCATCTCCGAGTCGCCACTTCATTCAGTACTACCTCAAAACCAAAACCATGACTAAGCTTATCTTTCTCTATACTTCTCTGTGCCTGCTTCTTGTGCTCTTCAATGGATGCCTAGCTACTCAAACAAGCAAGCAGCAACAACAGTTCAACCAGTGCCAACTGGACAGGCTAGATGCCCTCAAACCAAACCACCGCATTGAGGCGGAAGCTGGCGTGATCGAGTCTTGGGACCCCAGCGACCAGCAATTCCAGTGCGTCGGAGTGGCCGTCGTTCGCCGCACCATTGAGCCTAATGGCCTTCTCTTGCCTCAGTACGCCAGTGCTCCTCAGCTCATTTACATTCAGAAAGGTAAGCTACACTGAATTTAGTTCTGTGCAGGTACAAATTGCAAGTGCAAACTGTATAATTTAATTAATTTATGTAATGTTATACAACAGGTTATGGTATCTTTGGTGCCGTAATTCCTGGCTGCCCAAACACATACCAAGAATCTCAACAACAGCAACAGCAACAAGGACAGCAGCGAGACCAGAACCAAAAGATCCAAAACTTCCGACAGGGTGATATCATAGCATTGCCCGCCGGAGTAGCCCATTGGTTGTACAATGATGGCGATTCGGAGGTTGTAGCACTCTCTCTCCTTGACACTAACAACCAAGCCAACCAGCTTGACAAGTACCCCAGAGTAAGAACTAAAATAGAAATCCAAATAATATTTCCAATTAATATGTAATAACAATTAATCCAACTGTATAATTAAAGCGACGATGATATATGCATCTTATATGACTGGCTTTGTATACATACGTAGCACTTCTACCTTGCCGGAAAACCAGAAGATGAATTTCAGCTACAAGGTCGAAGCCCACGAGGACAACGACGCCAGCAACAAAAGGGACAGGGCAACAATCTCTTCAGTGGCTTCCGCACTGAGGATTTGGCTGATGCTTTCAACGTGGATAAGGAGACCATTAGAAACCTTCAAGGCTTCCATGAAGACAGGAAGAACATAGTGAAAGTGAAGGGTAGGCTTCAAGTGGCCATGCCGCCAAGGTCAGGTGAAGAGCGCGA
Organism: Quercus variabilis; assembly: GCA_030445155.1. Lineage (NCBI taxonomy): Eukaryota > Viridiplantae > Streptophyta > Magnoliopsida > Fagales > Fagaceae > Quercus > Quercus variabilis. The sequence continues at coordinate 2,084,383 of CP129456.1, forward strand.
GCGATTGGAAAGACAAGAGAGAGAGCAAGAGAAAGAAGATGAGAGGGAACAACGTGAGAGCCAGAGCCCCCGAGGTGGAGGTGACAACGGCATTGAGGAGACTCTATGCACGTTGAGGCTGAGGGAGAACATATATGACCCTTCACGAGCTGATATTTACAACCCCCAAGCCGGTCGAATCAGTACCCTCAACAGCCACAACCTCCCAGTCCTTCGCAGGCTTCAACTCAGTGCTGAGTTTGGAAGGCTCCAAAGGGTAATGTTAAATGAAAGCTGCGATTAAATTAACAAATATTATTTGCTTTTTTGAATATTAGATTTTAATTAATTTAGAGGTCATACATGTTACACGCAGGATGCTATTTATGTTCCACACTGGAATAGGAATGCACACAGCGTGATTTATGTAGTAAAAGGTCGTGCCCAAGTTCAAGTGGTTGACGACTTTGGTCAAACTGTGTTCGATGGTGAGCTGCAGCAACATCAAATCTTAACCGTACCACAAAACTTTGCTGTGGTGAAACGAGGTAGTAGTAGTGAGGGTTTCGAGTGGGTGGCCTTCAAGACAAATGACAATGCCCAGATTTCTCCTCTCGCGGGACAAACCTCTGTCCTCAGGGCTATTCCAGCGGACGTACTAGCCAACGCCTTCCAACTTAGCAAAGAAGATGTTTCAGAACTGAAATCTAATTTGGAACAGCAAGAGATCACTATAGTAAAACCCTCTAGATCTTCTTCTCAGAGGATGGCTATAGGTTTGATGAAAAATCTAATGTAACTGCTGTGTCGAAACTGTATCATGCCGACACGTAGTTTTGCTTTTTGTAAGGTTGCAAGGCTCTTCTCATAAATAATCAATGCTTAGGAGTGTATCTACTCAAATAAATCACTGCTAAGTGTATCTTTGTGAGTTTATAATAATAAGTTAATAAAATCCTATATATATGGTTTGTTCGGCTAAATTTTGTTTACAGATTTTATTTCTCTTTTCCTTCATATTTTCGCACAATCGAATGAGGTTTATGAACAAAGTTAGTATTCTCAAAGTTGAGAATCAAAATACAACGAAGGATCTTATCCGAAAAAACAAGGGGGGATGAGTTAGGAAGGGAGAGAATAGGGTTTGAACAATGAATGTCAATGATTGTATGAGAATGGTTTTGATAGTTGGTTGATGGAAGAAGTGATGGAATCATGGAAATGGATGTCTTTGTGGCGAGTCAAGATATCGATGCCTTCTGATTTTTCTCTTTATTTCTCTCCTCGTACATGTCTTGTCTTTTTATAATGGCTGAACACCTCTTCTTGGTTAATGGGTAATGGCCAGAAGTTTTATACATAGGATAGTTGTATTTTGTTGGTGTAAGAGCTGGTTGCGTTTTATTCCTGATTTGGATTCTCAATTAGGATAAGTTAATTTAATTTTAGACACATAAGAAAGTAATTTAACTTCCTTAAGAAAGAAAGAAAAAATATGAATTATGGTGCATTTTTTTACACAAAATTATGCTGAAAATGAAAGAGACTTATGGTGAGATTGTACTATTTTCGTGATAAACCATGTTACTCTTGCCTAGTTGTACACTATTTAGTGACTTACATTGTCATATGGGCCCATATCACTCTTGTTTAATTGTCTACTATTTTATTAAAAGACTCACGTTGTCTATTGTGTTTAAGTTGATTGAGTCAAATTATACTAAAAATAAAATAAGGAGAGAAAACGCCGTGTGTGAAGTTTGGGTGAAAACACAATTTTTTTTTATTCAATCAAAACACATTTTTTTTTTCTTCCTTGTACTGCACCAACAAAGAACTTGGAATGATAATGACATAACAACACATCAAAGATATAAAAAATAACACGATATTACACAAAGTCAATGGAAAAACTCACCCCTATTAGCCATTTTCCACGAGTCCCTATCCGCACGGTACAAGGAAGAAACAAGAATTACAATATGAGACTTGCAGTATCATCCAATCGAATTATAAAAAAAAAACCCCTAATTTCAAAAGGAGGAATGAAGTCTTTATTTAATTGATAATGTTTGAGGAGAAAATTTTCAAACTTCTCTTATATTTTATTTATTTATTGAATATGAATTTTGAAAAATCTAAACATTTAATAGCATGTTCTTCATATTCTTAACACATGTATAATTTTTTACCACAAAAATTTGAAATTTGAACATGTCATTGATGACATAATTATTGATCTTTGATCTTTTTTGAAATTTCACAAGTATGAATGATATAATAAGAACATTCAATCTTAACGGTTATATTTTTAAAATTCAAATGTAATAAAAAGATATGAGGAGTTTGGTTTGAAGAGTTTATCTCTAAACTAGAGAAAATCCTTTCCATATTTATTATTATTACTAGTTGCTAACTTGTGCAATGCATAGATTAGTTGAACAAAAATTTTAAATTTTAAATTTGGTTTGAAGAGCTTTTTTTATTATTTAGCTTATTTTAGCTACTATTTATAGATCCTATTGCACTTTTTGGTACTATTTATGGGTTTCACTATATTACAACTACTTTTTAGCTTTGGGTGCGTTTGTTTCGCCTGAAAAGCATTTCAGGAAATCATTTTACAACCTACTGTGTGTTTGGTTGCACATGGAAAATTTAGTTAAACAGAAAATCATTTCCGTTGATTGTAAAATGTGGCTGGCTGAAGTGTAAAATAGATTATAGATCTATTTTACCTTCAAACCATTTCCAGAATACTCAAGAACTGAACCAAGAGAGAGAGAAAGAGAGGCTGGTCATCGTTAGAGAGAGAGGCCGGTCACCTGAACTTGAGATCGACAGCACTGCTGTTTGAGCTGTGCCTCTCACCGCTGATTAAGCAAAGATCGACACCACCCCTCCCTCATTACCGATCCATAAACACCCAAGACCCACCTCTCCGATCGCCAGCCAAGACCCACCCCTCCCGCATCTCGTTCTCGTTGTCACCACCCAAGTCCCACCCTTCTCGTTCTCTAATCTTGACAACCGACCGCAGGCCGTGCTCCAACGTCATCGCCATCTAGATCGGAGCCTTGCAACTCGTTCTCGTCGTCACCATCCAAGACCGATCTCGTTCTCGTTGTCACCACCCAAGACTGATCTCATTGCCATTGCTGAAGATCGTCATCGTCGCTGAAGACTTATCTCTCTTTCCCTCAATCTCTCAATCTTTCTCTCTTTGATCTCTAATTTTTTTGTTATTGTGTGGTGATGGGTTTTGTGTGGATAGTGTAGGATTTTTTGTGGGTGCTGGTGTGTGGGTGGTTGTGGATTTTTTAAAATAAAATTTGTTTAAAAGCTGAGAAAACGGTTGAGAATAGCATTTTCAGAATGTTACTAAACACTGAAAATTGTTTTCTGGACTATTTTTCATTGCACACCCAAATGCTCAGATTTTAATTTCCTTACGAGAATTCATTTTCCTCTGCATTCATTTTACACTTGGAATTCGATTTACATCGAACCAAATGCAGCCTTTATCTACAGTACTTTCACAATTTTTTTTTTTTCAATTTAAGCTAAATAAGTTGTTACTAAAGGGACTCTAAGACAGTTCTTCTTCTTTTGAATGTGAAATTAAGTGTGTGTTTGGCTCCAGCTTAAAAAATCAGCTTATTTTACTGTTTAACTTATTTTTGTTATTATTCATAAGTTCCATTGTATTTTTTGGTATTATTTATGGGTCGTACTATATTATTTCAGCTAACTTTTATCTTTATCTACTACAAAAAATTTTCAATTTCAATAAAATAAGCGGATCTCATCTCTTAGGTTGGTATTGTGTTTGTCTCTTTTTCCTAGGCATCTATAGACACCTGCCCCAACAAAAATATTGAGGTGTAAAACAATAGCCATGCAAACTGAAGAATGGCCGAAGATTCCTTAACCAATGCATGTCATATGTATAATATTATATACGTGTCTGTCCCTAACCAACATATCTCCCCTTTAAATACCAGCATCTCCGAGTCGCCACTTCATTCAGTACTACCTCAAAACCAAAACCATGGCTAAGCCTATCTTTCTGTATACTTCTCTGTGCCTTCTTGTGCTCTTCAATGGATGCCTAGCTACTCAAACAAGCAGGCTGCAACAACAGTTCAATCAGTGCCAGCTGGACAGGCTAGATGCCCTCAAACCAAACCACCGCATTGAGGCGGAAGCCGGCGTGATCGAGTCTTGGGACCCCAGCGACCAGCAATTCCAGTGCGTCGGAGTGGCCGTCGTTCGCCGTACCATTGAGCCTAATGGCCTTCTCTTGCCTCAGTACGCCAGTGCTCCTCAACTCATTTACATTGAGAGAGGTAAGCTACACTGAATTTAGTTCTGTGCACGTACAAGTTGCAAGTGCAAACTGTATAATTTAATTAATTTATGTAATGTTATACGACAGGTTATGGTATCTTTGGTGCCGTAATTCCTGGCTGCCCAAACACATACCAAGAATCTCAACAACAGCAACATCAACAACATCAACAAGGACAGCAGCGAGACCAGAACCAGAAGATCCAAAACTTCCGACGGGGTGATATCATAGCATTGCCCGCCGGAGTAGCCCATTGGTTGTACAATGATGGCGATTCGGAGGTTGTAGCACTCTCTCTCCTTGACACTAACAACCAAGCCAACCAGCTTGACGAGAACCCCAGAGTAAGAACTAAAATAGAAATCCAAATATTATTTCCAATTAATATGTAATAACAATTAATCCAACTGTATAATTAAAGCGACGATGATATATGCATCTTATATGGCTGGCTATGTATACATATGTAGCACTTCTACCTTGCCGGAAACCCAGAAGATGAATTTCAGCTACAAGGTCGAAGCCCACGAGGACAACGACGCCAGCAACAGGGACAGGGCAACAATCTCTTCAGTGGCTTCCGTACTGAGGATTTGGCTGATGCTTTCAACGTGGATAAGGAGACCATTAGAAACCTTCAAGGCTTCCATGAAGACAGGAAGAACATTGTGAAAGTGAAGGGTAGGCTTCAAGTGGCCATGCCGCCAAGGTCAGGTGAAGAGCGCGAGCGATTGGAAAGACAAGAGAGAGAGCAAGAGAAAGAAGATGAGAGGGAACAACGTGAGAGCCAGAGCCCCCGAGGTGGAGGTGACAATGGCATTGAGGAGACTCTATGCACCTTGAGGCTGAGGGAGAACATATATGACCCTTCACGAGCTGATATTTACAACCCCCAAGCCGGTCGAATCAGTACCCTCAACAGCCACAACCTCCCAGTCCTTCGCAGGCTTCAACTCAGTGCTGAGTTTGGAAGGCTCCAAAGGGTAATGTTAAATGAAAGCTGCGATTAAATTACCAAATATTATTTGCTTTTTTGAATTTTAGATTTTAATTAATTTAGAGGTCATACATGTTACACGCAGGATGCTATTTATGTTCCACACTGGAATAGGAATGCACACAGCGTGATTTATGTAGTGAAAGGTCGTGCCCAAGTTCAAGTGGTTGACGACTTTGGTCAAACTGTATTCGATGGTGAGCTGCAGCAACATCAAATCTTAACCGTACCACAAAACTTTGCTGTGGTGAAACGAGGTAGTAGTAGTGAGGGTTTCGAGTGGGTGGCCTTCAAGACAAATGACAATGCCCAGATTTCTCCTCTCGCGGGACAAACCTCTGTCCTCAGGGCCATTCCAGCGGACGTACTAGCCAACGCCTTCCAACTTAGCAAAGAAGATGTTTCAGAACTGAAATCTAATTTGGAACAGCAAGAGATCACTATAGTAAAACCCTCTAGATCTTCTTCTCAGAGGATGGCTATAGGTTTGATGAAAAATCTAATGTAACTGCTGTGTCGAAACTGTATCATGCCGACACGTAGTTTTGCTTTTTGTAAGGTTGCAAGGCTCTTCTCATAAATAATCAATGCTTAGGAGTGTATCTACTCAAATAAATCACTGCTAAGTGTATCTTTGTGAGTTTATAATAATAAGTTAATAAAATCCTATATATATGGTTTGTTCGGCTAAATTTTGTTTACAGATTTTATTTCTCTTTTCCTTCATATTTTCGCACAATAGAATGAGGTTTATGAACAAAGTTAGTATTCTCAAAGTTGAGAATCAAAATACAATGAAGGATCTTATCCGAAAAAACAAAGGGGGGATGAGTTAGGAACGGAGAGAATAGGGTTTGAACAATGAATGTCAATGATTGTATGAGAATGGTTTTGATAGTTGGTTGATGGAATCATGGAAATGGATGTCTTTGTGGCGAGTCAAGATATCGATGCCTTCTGATTTTTCTCTTTATTTCTCTCCTCGTACATGTCTTGTCTTTTTATAATGGCTGAACACCTCTTCTTGGTTAATGGGTAATGGCCAGAAGTTTTATACATAGGATAGTTGTATTTTGTTGGTGTAAGAGCTGGTTGCGTTTTATTCCTGATTTGGATTCTCAATTAGGATAAGTTAATTTAATTTTAGACACATAAGAAAGTAATTTAACTTCCTTAAGAAAGAAAGAAAGAAAAAATATGAATTATGGTGCATTTTTTTACACAAAATTATGCTGAAAATGAAAGAGACTTATGGTGAGATTGTACTATTTTCGTAATAAACCATGTTACTCTTGCCTAGTTGTCCACTATTTAGTGACTTACATTGTCACATGGGCCCATATTACTCTTGTTTAATTGTCTACTATTTTATTAAAAGACTCACATTGTCTATTGTGTTTAAGTTGATTGAGTCAAATTATACTAAAAATAAAATAAGGAGAGAAAACGCCTTGTGTGAAGTTTGGGTGAAAACACAATTTTTTTTTTATTCAATCAAACATTTTTTTTCTTCCTTATACTGCACCAACAAAGAACTTGGAATGATAATGACATAACAACACATCAAAGATATAAAAAATAACACGATATTAAACAAAGTCAATGGAAAAACTCACCCCTATTAGCCATTTTCCACGAGTACCTATCCGCACAGTACAAGGAAGAAACAAGAATTACAATATGAGACTTGCAGTATCATCCAATCGAATTATAAAAAAAAAACTAATTTCAAAAGGAGGAATGAAGTCTTTATTTAATTGATAATGTTTGAGGAGAAATTTTTCAAACTTCTCTTATATTTTATTTATTTATTGAATATGAATTTTGAAAAATCTAAACGTTTAATAGCATGTTCTTCATATTCTTAACACACATATAATTTTTTACCACAAAAATTTGAAATTTGAACATGTCATTGATGACATAATTATTGATCTTTGATCTTTTTTGAAATTTCACAAGTATGAATGATATAATAAGAACTTTCAATCTTAACGGTTAGATTTTTAAAATTCAAATGTAATAAAAAGATATGAGGAGTTTGGTTTGAAGAGTTTATCTCTAAACTAGAGAAAATCATTTTCCATATTTATTATTATTACTAGTTGCTAACTCGTGCAATGCATAGATTAGTTGAATAAAAATTTTAAATTTTAAATTTGGTGTGAAGAGCTTCTTTTATTATTTAGCTTATTTTAGCTACTATTTATAGGCCCTATTGCACTTTTTGGTACTATTTATGGGTTTCACTATATTACAACTACTTTTTAACTTTGGGTGCGTTTGTTTCGCCTGAAAAGCATTTCAGGAAATCATTTTACATCCTACTGTGTGTTTGGTTGCACATGAAAAATTTGGTCAAACAGAAAATCATTTCCGTTGACTGTAAAATGTGGCTGGCTGAAGTGTAAAATAGATTATAGATCTATTTTACCTTCAAACCATTTCCAGAATACTCAAGAACTGAACCAAGAGAGAGAGAAAGAGAGGCCGGTCATCGTCAGAGAGAGATAAAGCCACCCACCATTAGACAGAGAGAGAGGCCGGTCACCTGAACTTGAGAGCGACGGCACTGCCGTTTGAGCTGTGCCTCTCACCGTTGATTAAGCAAAGATCGACACCACCCCTCCCTCATTACCGATCCATAAACACCCAAGACCCACCTCTCCGATCGCCAGCTAAGACCTACCCTTCTCGCATCTCGTTCTCGTTGTCACCACCCAAGTCCCACCCTTCTCGTTCTCTAATCTTGACAACCGACCGCAGGCTGTGCTCCAACGTCATCGCCATCTAGATCGGAGCCTTGCAACTCGTTCTCGTCGTCACCATCCAAGACCGATCTCGTTCTTGTCGTCACCACCCAAGACCGATCTCGTTGCCACTGCTGAAGATCGTCGTCGTCGCTGAAGACTTATCTCTCTTTCCCTCAATCTCTCAATCTTTCTCTCTTTGATCTCTGATTTTTTTGTTGTTGTGTGGTGGTGAGTTTTGTGTGGATAGTGTAGGATTTTCTGTGGGTGCTAGTGTGTGGGTGGTTGTGGATTTTCTAAAATAAAATTTGTTTACAAGCTGAGAAAATGGTTGAGAATAGCATTTTCAGAATGTTACTAAACACTAAAAATTGTTTTTTGGATTATTTTTCATTGCACACCCAAATGCTCAGATTTTAATTTCCTTACGAGAATTCATTTTCCTTTGCATTCATTTTACACTTGAAATTCGATTTACATCGAACCAAATGCAGCCTTTATCTACGGTACTTTCACAATTTTTTTTTTCAATTTAAGCTAAATAAGTTGTTACTAAAGGGACTCTAAGACAGTTCTTCTTCTTTTGAATGTGAAATTAAGTGTGTGTTTGGCTCCAGCTTAAAAAATCAGCTTATTTTACTGTTTAACTTATTTTTGCTACTATTCATAAGTTCCATTACATTTTTTGGTACTATTTACGGGTCGCACTATATTATTTCAGTTAACTTTTATCTTTATCTACTACAAAAAATTTTCAATTTCAGTAAAATAAGCGGATCTCATCTATTAGGTTGGTATTGTGTTTGTCTCTTTTTCTTAGGCATCTATAGACACCTGCCCCAACAAAAATATTGAGGTGTAAAACAATAGCCATGCAAACTGAAGAATGGCCGAAGATTCCTTAACCAATGCATGTCATATGTATAATATTATATACGTGTCTGTCCCTAACCAACATATCTCTCCTTTAAATACCAGCATCTCCGAGTCGCCACTTCATTCAGTACTACCTCAAAACCAAAACCATGGCTAAGCCTATCTTTCTCTATACTTCTCTGTGCCTTCTTGTGCTCTTCAATGGATGCCTAGCTACTCAAACAAGCAGGCAGCAACAACAGTTCAATCAGTGCCAGCTGGACAGGCTAGATGCCCTCAAACCAAACCACCGCATTGAGGCGGAAGCCGGCGTGATCGAGTCTTGGGATCCCAGCGACCAGCAATTCCAGTGCGTCGGAGTGGCCGTCGTTCGCCGCACCATTGAGCCTAATGGCCTTCTCTTGCCTCAGTACGCCAGTGCTCCTCAACTCATTTACATTCAGAGTGGTAAGCTACACTGAATTTAGTTCTGTGTATGTACAAGTTGCAAGTGCAAACTGTATAATTTAATTAATTTATGTAATGTTATACGACAGGTTATGGTATCTTTGGTGCCGTAATTCCTGGCTGCCCCAACACATACCAAGAATCTCAACAACAGCAACATCAACAAGGACAGCAGCGAGACCAGAACCAAAAGATCCAAAACTTCCGACGGGGTGATATCATAGCATTGCCCGCCGGAGTAGCCCATTGGTTGTACAATGATGGCGATTCGGAGGTTGTAGCACTCTCTCTCCTCGACACTAACAACCAAGCCAACCAGCTTGACGAGAACCCCAGAGTAAGAACTAAAATAGAAATCCAAATATTATTTCCAGTTAATATGTAATAACAATTAATCCAACTGTATAATTAAAGCGACGATGATATATGCATCTTATATGGCTGGCTTTGTATACATATGTAGCACTTCTACCTTGCCGGAAACCCAGAAGATGAATTTCAGCTACAAGGTCGAAGCCCACGAGGACAACGACGCCAGCAACAGGGACAGGGCAACAATCTCTTCAGTGGCTTCCGTACTGAGGATTTGGCTGATGCTTTCAACGTGGATAAGGAGACCATTAGAAACCTTCAAGGCTTCCATGAAGACAGGAAGAACATTGTGAAAGTGAAGGGTAGGCTTCAAGTGGCCAGGCCGCCAAGGTCACGTGAAGAGCGCGAGCGATTGGAAAGACAAGAGAGAGAGCAAGAAAAAGAAGATGAGAGGGAACAACGTGAGAGCCAGAGCCCTCGAGGTGGAGGTGACAATGGCATTGAGGAGACTCTATGCACCTTGAGGCTGAGGGAGAACATATATGACCCTTCACGAGCTGACATTTACAACCCCCAAGCCGGTCGAATCAGTACCCTCAACAGCCACAACCTCCCAGTCCTCCGCTGGCTTCAACTCAGTACTGAGTTTGGAAGGCTCCAAAGGGTAATGCTAATGAATGCTGCGATTAAATTAACAAAAATTATTTTCTTTTTTGATATTTAGATTTAATTAATTTAGAGGTCGTACATGTTACACGCAGGATGCTATTTATGTTCCACACTGGAATAGGAATGCACACAGCGTGATCTATGTAGTAAAGGGTCGTGCCCAAGTTCAAGTGGTTGACGACTTTGGTCAAACTGTATTCCATGATGAGCTGCAGCAACATCAAATCTTAACCGTACCACAAGACTTTGCTGTGGTGAAACGAGCTGTTAGTAGTGAGGGTTTCGAGTGGGTGGCCTTCAAGACAAATGACAATGCCCAGATTTCTCCTCTTGCGGGACAAACCTCTGTACTCAGGGCCATTCCAGCGGACGTACTAGCCAACTCCTTCCAACTTAGCCGAGAAGATGTTTCAAAACTGAAATCTAATTTGGAACAGCTAGAGATCTCTATAGTAACTCCCTCTAGATCTTCTTCTCAGAGGACGGCTATAGCTTAGATGAAAAATCTAATGTAACTGTGTCGAAACTGTATCATGGCGACTCGTAGTTTTGCTTTTTGTAAGGTTGCAAGGCTCTTCCCATAAATAATCAATGCAGTGTATCTACTCAAATAAATCACTGCTATGTGTATCTTTGTGAGCTTGTAATAATAAGTTAATAAAATCCTATATATATGGTTTGTTCGGCTAAATTTCGTTCACAGATTTTATTTCTTTTCCTTCATATTTTTGCACAATGATACTCAAAACACTTCTACTACTAGAGAGAGAGGGGGCGGTTTTGTTCTGTTGATATCTAGCTCCCCTTTTTTGTTTTTTATAGTTCAATTTGCATTTCTCTCTCTTTCTCTGTGTGTTTGCGTCTCAGATAGAACCGGAACCCCAACAGTGCGTTTTGATCACCTTACTTGTTTCACTTAGATTTTAGCTCAATTCCACCAATTTTGTACTACTTGTTACTTTTGGTTGCTGAGTCTGAAGTTTGAGGCTTTAAGCAGTAGTGTAGTGTATGTAATAAGTGAATTTTGTGAGGACAATAATCTGAATGAGTGTTTTATTTTGGGTCCCAATAGTCTTGTGGATGGCTTCTCTTAGTCGTTGTAGAGTGTAGAGAGTAGTGTATGTAAGCTGTTGATTTCTTGTATAAGTTGTTAATTTTATACCAAAGTTAAATTTGTTTCCCCCTAATAATATTTGATGAGGCTGAGACTAGTATAAGATAAGTTACTAATTCCAGAGTAGTTTTTAATTTTACACCAAATGTAACTGGTTTTATTTTTTTATTTTAAACATAATGTTTGATGAGACTGAGACTATTATAAATTGTAAAATTTATTTAATTCGAGAGTAGTTGTTACTTCATATCAAAGATGACTGAATTTTTAATTTTTTATTTGACATAATGTTTGATGAGGCAGAGACTAGTGTAAGTAGAAAATTTATAAGGTTGTCAAAATTCCAGATTCTTTTTATTTGAAACCCTTTGAGCTTGAGGTGTATAAAAAAAGTTCAGATTTTTGGAGAAGGGTTGGGGTTTCATTGAGACCTCATGCTGCGTTTAACGTTTATTCTAATCACTTCTTGCCAACCCCATTTTTTGGTGAAGTTTTGCATTGGTTGGTAGATAACATACCTATTCAAGAGAGTTGCAAGAGTGAAATGATTTTGTCATTTAATATCAATAACGAGACATTCGAAGAGCTAGTGCCGCCTGGTCATTGCTTAGATGGAGAGGATCTTGGGAGGCGTCTTTTGTTATTTAGGGGGAAACTAGCTTTGATTAGATTTGTGAGGGTTGATGAAAATAAGTTCACATGCATATGGGTGATAAAAGAGCATGGAGCTCATAAATCCTGGAATAAACCTCCTGTTGTGCCAAATAAATATGTGCTTTTTGATGGCTTCACCAAGCGTTGTTTAATTCTATTGCATGAAATATTTCTGGATTTCTACCAATGGTGAATCAAAGATTCGGAAAGAAACTGAATACGTTTTAATTGACCTCGAAACTTTTTGCAAGAAACGTGTTCGTATTCAAAGTATTTCATTTGTAGCAATTATTGCCGCAATTTTGGGCAATTGCACATTTCTTCTATTCAAGCTGCTTTGCTAACCCACTATTTCTGGTCACAGGAATAGGCAAAGAGAGATTGTTACAGTGTGAGGGGTTGCAGGCAGATAGTCTTGATGTGCTCTCAGTTGCCATTCAGTGTGTTTCTTCTTTTCCAGAGGATCACCCCCACATTGGACAGGGTGGTCCAGTTGCTTGAATCAGAGGTTATGACCCTGTGCCCAAGTGACTTCTATGATTCCAACTCTGATTGAAATACTTGTGCATAGATGGAGGTGTGGACTTCACGTCCATGTCTTTATTGTGAGTTATGGAAAGTAATGCAGCAGCTCAAAGGGATCAAAATCAGCAAAGCTTGACTACTGCATAATATTTGTTCATTCTTTCTGCAGATTTTGAAGAATTAGTCGTGCTGCATCATCTGTGTCCACTAGACCGACTGAGCTTTTTGTTAGTCATCATGGTGCATTTGGCTACTTGCACCGCTCATTTTGCATGGATGCGAATGGATTTCAACACAATTTCTTTTCCCATTTCTTAAAATCTGTAGTCTCCTCTAGGATTTGTTCCTCCAAATTAAGTGTAAATGACATCTGTATGAATTGGAAATGCTCCCAGACAAAGTATAACAAGATTTGTGAAAGTACATTGGAATGCTTTCAGCAAGGTGAGATAAACATATTCAATAATAAAAGATTAGTATATTTATCAACTGTCTAATATATTTAGCAGAGCTAAAATATTGTATTAAGGTAAGAAAGAAAAATAATGTATCCATCAAAGCAGGAAAAAACTTGTTTAGCATGACTAAAATGCAATATTTAGCTATGCAAATATTCCATATTCAAAGGGACAGAAATTTTGTTTTATATGTTCAGCAACGTGAAAGTTTTATGTTTAAAAACAAGAAATAGTTTTCAACAATAAGAAAGGAGAGATAAATTTGAGTAAATTACACTAACTTCTCGAGATTTTTAGGATAATATCAGAAACCTTGTCCCATTTTTAAAAATTACACTTAACCCTTCCCTTCAAGTTTATATTTTATTTTATTTCTTTTTCTTACCCTCTAATTAATCTTATTAGTAAGCACTATTTTTAGGTTTTTGTAGATGAGAATCTAATTTGAAATATGTTTGTAATGGACACAAATGGTTATAAGAGATTATATATATATATATATATATTCAAGGTCTCCAAGGAATGGAGTGTCATACTGTCATTCATAAAAATAGAATGAGGTTTATAACAAAGTTAGTAATCTCAAAGTTGAGAATCAAAATACAATGAAGGATCTTATCCAAAAAAAAAAAAAAACAAGGGGGGATGAGTTAGGAAGGGAGAGAATAGGGTTTGAACAATGAATGTCAATGATTGTATGAGAATGGTTTTGATAGTTGGTTGATAGAAGAAGTGATGGAATCATCAATCATGGAAATGGATGTCTTAGTGGAGAGTCAAGATATTGATGCCTTCTGATTGTTCTCTTTTATAATGGCTGAACACCTCTGCTTTGGTTAATGGGGCAATAGTCAGAAGTTTCATACTTAGGATAGTTGTATTTTGTTGGTGTAAGAGCTGGTTGCGTTTTATTCCTGATTTGGATTCTCAATTAGGCTAAGTTCATTTAGTTTTAGCCACATAAGAAAGTAATTTAGCTGCTTAAGAAAGAAAGAAAGATAAAAATATGAATTATGGTGCATTTTTGACACAAATTATGCTGAAAATGAAAGGGAATTATGGAGAAATTATACTATTCTTGTGATAGAACATGTCACCCTTGCCTAATGGTCTACTATTTTGTTAAAAGACTCACACTGTCACATATATTTAAGTTGATTGAGTCAAATCTATATTTTATTTAATACTAAAAGCTGAAGCGTAGTGTTTAATGCTGCTACTCTTACGTTGCGCCATATCAGTTGTCACGCCATTTTTTTTTTTATATAATGTAATTTTTCATACAATTTTAAAATTGTTTTTATAATTTTCAGCCTTATAAATATAGCTTATTACTTATTTATTTACTTTCACTATCATCCTATAATAAATCTTCCATTATCATCCTATACTAAATCTAGCTCACTGCTTACTTATTTACTTCCACTATCACTTTATAATAAATTTGTATAATTAATCCAGCCCACCTCTTATTTATTTAGTTTCACTATCAAGCCCAACCTAAAGCCTTTTTAGTTCAGTTTTAAAGTTTTGTGTGAGTCTTTTTAGCTTGAAGGAAGGAAAAAAGAAAAAAATCTATATATTACTAAAAGCTGAAGCATAGCGTTTAATACTGCTACTCTCACATTGCGCCACATCAGCTGTCACGCCATTTTTTTTATTATATAATATAATTTATCCTACAATTTTAAAATGATTTTTATAATTTTCAGCTTATAAATGCAGCTCACTACTTATTTATTTACTTCCACTATCATCCTATAATAAATCTTCCATTATCATCCTATGATAAATCCAGCCCATTACTTACTTATTTACTTTCACTGTCACCCTATAATAAATTTGTATAATTAATCCAGCCCACCTCTTATTTATTTAGTTCCACTATCAAGCCCAACCTAAAGCCTTTTCAGTTCAACTTTAAAGTTTTATGTGAGTCTTTTCAGCTTAAAGGAAGGAAAAAAGAAAAAATCTATATCTATATATTACTAAAAGCTGAAGCGTAGCGTTTAATGCTGCTGCTCTCACGTTGTGTCACATCAGCTACCACGCCATTTTTTTTTATATAATATAATTTGTCTTACAATTTTAAAATGGTTTTTATAATTTTCAGCCTTATAAATGCAGCTCATTGCTTATTTATTTACTTCCACTATTATCCTATAATAAATCTTCCACTATCATCCTATAATAAATCCAGCCCACTATTTACTTATTTACTTCCGCTATCACCCTATAATAAATTTGTATAATTAATCCAGCCCACCTCTTATTTATTTAGTTTTACTATCAAGCCCAACCTAAAACCTTTTCAGTTCAGCTTTAAAGTTTTGTGTGAGTCTTTTCAGCTTAAAGGAAGGAAAAAAGAAAAAAAGAAAAACAAACAAAAAAACAAACAAATGTTGAAGCCTTTCAAGCTTTGGGATTTTTTTTTTTCCAATTTTTCTATAATTTTTTTTAACATTTATTTTTTTAATATTACACTTCTCCAACTTTTCTCTCTCTCTTACCATTTCATCTCCCCACTACTTCTTCAATCTTTCTCCCTCCCTTACTTTTTCATCTCCTCACTACTCTCTACATTAATATCATTCTTCCTCTTTCCCTTCATCTTCCTTTATTTTTGTCTCTTCTTATTCACATTCTCTTACTATAAATTTGTTACAATCTCTTCTATTCTATGCATAGTTTTCCCTCACAATAAAAAAAAAAAAAAAGTTCCCTCTCTCTAAATTTTTTGGTGGATTTTTTTATTTTTTTTTATTTTTCTTTCATCTATACTTTAGGTTGATAATTTTTTATATTCTTTAAAACTCTATTTTGGGTTAGTGCAATTTAGTTTTTATTTATTTATTTATTTATTTTTTATTTTTATAATTTTTGTTTTTTTTAATAATTTTTTATTCTCTTTTATTGTTAAATGTTATCCTATAGCGTTCTAAAGAATTAAATATAGCATATAAAAATATAATATTATCTTATTACATAGCATGATTTGGATAATTTGCTATTTATTCTGTTACATAGCATGATTTTTTATAGTGCTCAATTTAGATGTTAAATTATGAGACTTTACTAATTTTTGTTTGTTTTCTAATCCTTTGTGGTGGGCAAAGTACTCTATAATGCCATTTATTTAAAGAAAATTAAAGGTTAGCCAAATGAAAATAATCGGATAGGTGACAAATTTTAATTTTTGCAATTTTATTTTAATTATTATTATTTTATAACAATGCATGTATAGAAATTTAATTCTTAGATTTTGCTAATAATTTTTTATTTGATAATATGTTTTGGGTGGCCGAAATTATAATTTCTACAAAGAAAATAACCTTAATAGATTATCAAAAACAAAATTTTATCATAATATTGGTTCAATTAATCATTGTTAAGTTTTATTAATTTTTTTAAGTTTAAGTTTTTTTTGGTGTTTTGGATTGTTTCTATATTACATTTATGATTCTTCCTATAATAAATAAAAATATAATTACGAAATACATTACTCATTATTAGATTAGTTTAAATTGTAAAAAAAAAAATAATAATAATAAAACTACTATAAAAATAATTATCTCACGCAGCGGCTAGTTATACTAAAAATAAAATAAAGGGAGAAAACCCTGTGTGAAGTTAGGATGAAAACACAATTTCTTTTTTTTTTTTTCTTCCTTGTACTGCGCAACAAAGAACTAGGAATGATAATGACATGACAACACATCAAAGATATAAAAAATAATACGATTTTTACACAAAGTCAAAGGAAAAACTTACCTCTATTAGCCATTTTCCACGAGTCTCTATAATATGAGACTTGCAGTATCATCCGATCAAAAAAAAAAAAAAAAACCCCTAATTTCAAAAGGAGGAAGGAAGTCCTTATTTAATTGACAATGTTTGAAGAAAAATCTTTCTTTCAAACTTCTCTGTTATTTTTTTTTATTAAATATAAAATTTGAAAATCTAACTGTTCAATTGCATGGTCTTTATATTTTTAACACATGCATAATTTTTTACTACAAAAATTTAAAATTTAAATATGTCATTGATAACATAGTTATTAATTTTTGATCTTTTTGAAATTTCGCAAGCATGAATAATATAATAAGAATATACAATCTTAACGGTTAGATTTTTAAAATTCAAATGCAATAAAAAGATATGAGGAGTTTGGTTCGAAGAGTTTATCTCTAAACTAGAGAAAATCCTTTTCCATATTTTTTATTATTACCAGTCGCTAACCCATATAATACACAGATTAGTTGAACAAAAATTTAAAATTTAAAATTTAAAATTTGTCTAAAGTTATGATCACTTGAAAAAATAAGTTACAATTTAATAAGTTACAATTTGAAAAAAATACTAACACCAATAATATTAGGCATGTCATGTCTATAATCAATGGCATTCTTTCTTTAATAAATTAAAATTAAGATCTCAATCATTTTTTTAATACAATATAATTCTTCCCATTGCTCAATTTGTTTGCAAAATCCTAAGTTTTTTCTTGCTATATAAAATGCAACCAAAAAACCCAAAAATAAGAAAATAAAAAACTATAGAAGTTCTCACATAGAAAACAATAATTAATTATACTCAGAAATGAAATTGACACTCAAAAAATGTCATTAATCTAGAGCAATAGGTTTTGGAAAAGATTTTTTTTTTTTTTGAGAATTGGAAAAGCTAATTTAGTGTTATAGGCAATAGTTATAATATTTTAACACATAGAAGAAGAACAACAAAAAGGCGTATTAGATGAATAAATTGACTTCGTTAGAGAATGAATACAAATAAATGCATTGGAAAGAATAGATTTCGGAATATGTGAATGTACAAAGAAGAAGAAGGAAGTACCAGTTGAAAGACCATAGAGTTTTAATCGAGATAGAAGACGACCAATCTAGGAAGCACTCGGAATGCTCCTATTATTTGCATAGCCTAGGCTGCCACATTCTTGCCTTTCATCTACTTATGATTCCAACTTTCATTCTTGGCGAGAGAAAGAGGCTCTTGCCTTTAGGTAATATAATTGAGAAAAATGCCACAAGAAACATATCAACACCCTTTCTGGTTCTTAAATAATAAAAATTTAAAGAACAAATTTATGAGGTTAACGCATAACCTAAGCTTGTTCATCAAGATTCAAGACCTGGTAACGTAAAAATACTATATAAAAAATAGAGTAAAAATGCAAAATGGGTCATATATATGAAAATGAATTTTTAAAAAATAACAGTAATTTATAATTCTTAAATCACATTAATTTAAATGGTAAGGCAAAATATATGACTACATAATAGAAAAAAATATAAGAGAAAGATAGGTCACCTCAAAAGAATAACCCATGATTATAGCAATAACCCATGATTATAGCAATTGAAATTTTTTCAAGACAATTTCATATATTGCAAAATATGAACCCAAAATTTAGATGTTAGAACTTCTAAAAAGCTAAAAGAAAGAGTAAAGAACTAGAAGATTCAGTGCCTAAAAATTATTTGAAACAAAACAAAAATAAAAACAAAAACATATGACTACATCATAGAAAAAATTGACAATTCTTATCAACAAAAACCCATAATTAAAAAACCCTAATAGTGATCTAGTGACCGGAGAATTAGAGAAGGAGAGAAGGAAGAGTTTAAAAAAAAAAAAAAAAAAAAAAAAACCGAATGAGAGAGGAGGTGTTTGCATAAAGAACAAAATAAAAATATAATTAAAAAACCCTAATAGTGATGTAGTGACCAGAGAGTTAGAGAGGAAAGAGTCCAAAACAAAATAGAAAACCGTATGTGAGATGAGGTGTTTGCATTTGAATACATCTTAAAAGTCCTAAATCAAATTAAAAAATATAAATAAAAAATGCTGATGTGGAAAATTGTGGAGATGTTAACCAAAAGTCAAAAGTTTCAGTTATAATAATAATAATAATAATTATTATTATTATTATTATTATTATTATTTGACTATTTTTTTTTTTTTAAAATTTTTTTTTTGATAATTATTATTTCTTATCTTAGTTAACTCAAATATATGAGTCTTTTAATGAAATGGTGGACTATTAAGCAAGAGCTAATGCCTTGATTCATACTTAACTAAAGTAAAGACATGGTTGCCAAACCAATGGTTTCATACCCTACTCTGCCTGCCAGACCACTTCTCCCCTACGAATTGTCCATGGACTTGACTAAGATTAAATATTAATTCCGTAGCCTAATGCCCTTTGTTCATGAATATTCCTTATTCCTTATTCGTGGTTTGAAAAAAAGTCGCTGAACCTGAAATAAGACATGTTGTCCAAGGCATGGGGTCAGGTCAAGCTCGTCTGCTCACTTAGCTTTAACTTATGGCCAGGGGTCAATCAAAATTAGTACTTCTTTTCCCATTTCCAATCTCCAACAGAATTGGCCGATTTTCAACCCTCATGAGGAAAGACAAAAAAAAGTTGTGGTTTCCTCATCCCTATTCTAGGTTCTTGATACCTTCTGTCTGGTAACAATTCCCTTTCAGGTCCATACAATAATTGTATTAATTTGGAGTTCATTGCCAAGTTGAAGTCTTGTGTGAAAATAGCTTTTGATATATATGCTCCTATTCCTATATCCTTCAATATATAGATTAATACAAGTTTGTTTCTCTTATCAGTTGGTTGTTAATAATCCTTTTCAACACCTCTCAACTCAACAGCCATTAGGCCCTTGGCTTAAAGGCAACCTGCACGTATGTGGACTCAAGAACTGGAGTCTGTGTGTCTCTTATAACACATAGACTTGCAGTATCATCCCGAGAATTAACTGTATATATATTCATTAAGGGCACATAAAGATAGCACTTCCATTCTTTAGTTGTCAATTCACAAAAAAATTTCTCACTAAACGGCAACTCTTCATGTTGATTGCGTTGTGGATCATATGATGGTTGTGCCCTTCACAATTGAGTTGCCGGTTACATTTCTAGAAGATAACTGGAAGGGAAGAACATGACACAATATGCAAGAGAGAACAGTTAGAATTCCTTAAGAGTCAAAAACAAAAAGAAAAAGAAAAGAAAAGAAAACAAAGAAAGGCTTACTAATATACATAACAACTCCACAACCTTAGTAAAATAGGGTCGATGATTTTCACAACCAAGGAACTCCATAATGTACTTACAACAAAATTATATTTGGTAACAGACCATAAGCAGATACCATTATCACTTCAAAAAAGTACTTAATTTCATGTTTGATAATTGTTGGACTTTCTCATCTCCCAAATTGTAGAAAGCTGATCAATGATAACCAACTGGAGCTGGTGACTCCCTCAGCTCGCGTCCCTGATAATGTATGTCCTGCAAATCATTATAACAAAAAGACCATAAACATCAAGAATAACCAAATAGAATAAAAATCATCATGTAAGCTAGCTAATGATTAATTTATCAAATCTGTAACAAGTGGTAATGACTAAGATGATTTTCTTACCGATGCAAAGTGGTTAACATCACGGTGGTGAGCCTCATCTGCTCTTACAACCATGACAACATCGCGTAAGTTTGAGCCAGCAGGCAGCTGCCAGTAATCAATAGCAATGGCTGGAGCAGGAACATTTTCAATGTTACCCTTGTCCAATTCCTTGAGGAACTCGGTGTATGAGTGAATTGCTTCCTCCTCAAGGTAACCCACCACACGATGAGCGAATTTGGGGGATATCATGTAGCCTAAGAAGTAAGCATTGAAGAAAACACCTTGGACAGTAAACACAAGGGCACGCTCATACCACCTAGGATTGGCTACCTCCATGAAGGTCATGAGGTGCATACGCTCATTCTCGGCTTCTTCCAGCAGTGCTTTGATCCAGCCACCACTATGCTCAAATCGCCTCAGTGACTTGCAGTGCAATAGCATACCTCCCACCATGCCAGGTACTGCTGCCACTGTTTCAAGCATCATTGCCCGGCATCCATATCTTCTCTGTAACATACACAAATATGCATAAATACAAAGAAGTATATTCGAATCCCCTGTTTCAATTTTCAACTCCAGAAAAATTTAACCCATAAACACATGAGAAGATGCATCAGAAACAGGATACATCAAAACACAATCAAATCTTTTTTGATTGTGAGATAAAATTAGAAAAATTAGGCTGCGAAAAACAATTCCTGTACTCTTCCTCGTTAACATAATCGTTGCTAACATGTCCTTTTCATCATGTTAGCACAGCCTACCTCAGATATAATTTATTTATGCAATTTGTTAAGGTAAACTGCTTTAGAAGTACACCAAAGTTCAAAATTTTGAATTCAATCGGTGTTACTAGCACACCCAATTATGTTCATGTTAAATTGTTAATAACGGCTAAAGATTTGTAATTCAATAACATTGTAACATCTCTTTTATAAGAAGAATCAAAGTTTAAATTTCTCATCAGCCACTTTAAGTAACAATTGAACATCCGTTAGGATCCAAAAACATAGGGAAAAAAAGCCAGATTGTTCATGACAAAAAGATTGAAGAAACAATTAAAATTTTAAAGAGTAGAAGATTATTGATTTTTTAAGAAAATGGCTATATATAGAATTACAAAACGTTGCGATCTATAATGCATTAATCATTTAATCCCAAACTTTAGGATATAAAAATTGAAAAAAAAAAAAAAAAACCTAATTTTCCTTATTTCCGAAGGATAACCAAACACAATAGCACCAAAGTTTTAGCCAGAAAAGAATAATTGGCTTCTAGTTCTAGCACGTCACAAACAACAATATATTAGGTTTATAACTTGTTATAAAAAAAAATAATAATAAAAGAAAAAAAAAAGAGGGAATGATACCTGAAAGAACAAGTCAGTGGGCCATCTGAGGGATTTGACGGTCCAATAAGCCAATTTGTCCAAGAATGTTATGGGCACATGATGCTTATTCAGATCAATTGAAAGATCCGCTTGGTATGTCTCCCATGGCTTCCATCATCATCAAAACACAATACCATTTACAAATCAATACCAATTTTTTTCCTCCATAAAAATTAACAAATCTATAAAATAAACTGAAATTTATTCTACAATAAATAAATAAAAAATAAAAGAATCATAATTTTATGTTAAATAAAATATTATTAATAATGACAAAATCCTCTAAAATAGACATGTTTATTCTGGTTATTGTGGGTAAAAAAAAAAAAAAATTATTACTCCTATTATTATATAATTAAAGTAAATTTTTTTTTACCCTTTAAAATTTATTACTCCTATTACTATATTTCATATAGACAGCAAATGGAGCTTCCTTAAAGCTAAACGCCCGTGACGGCGTGGAACGTGTGGAGTACTCAACACCACACCTACTTGCTGGTCAAGACTCAAGACCAGCCAAATGGGAATACGTGTGTGTGATGTAATGAACAATTAATAACAATATCTCAAAAAAAAAAGAAAAAGAAAAAAAAGAAGCAAAAACCCTAATAATTACTTTGTTTATTGTTACGAGATCTATGAGTTTTTGGATTCAAAACCTCTGATCCCTGTATGGGAGTCCTGTGATGCAAGACTAGCTAGAGAATGATCAAGTATTCGAAAAGATCAGTATCTTATTAAAGAGGGCAAACAAAAAAGAAAATGAAATGAAACCAGAGAGAGAGAGGAAGAGGTAGATATACCCTAAAGCAAGTCCACTTCCAATCGGTTCCATCCTTGTTAGCAACTTTGCTAGGCGGCACGCCCCAATAACTTACAATATTTCCTTTCTCTTTCTCAGAGTCAGCGTTAGTATTAACATTCTGCACTTTCTTCTCCTCCTCCTCCTTGTTCTTCTCCTTCTCGGTCTCCCCTTGCAGCGTCACCGTGCTAGAGTACTGCCTAACGCGAAACACCGCCACCGCAGGCCTAGCCCTCACAAACGTATCCACAACTTCTTTCGCCAACAAAGATGGTTTGACTATTCGACTCGACTCATGCACACCCTTTATCACTGTGGTAGAAAAAAGCCTCGACCCCAAACCCGCCATCCCCGCCACTCTGCTCCCACTTTGTCTCATCATCATCATATCGTAGCAACCAAACCAAGATTCTTGGAGAGGTTTAGGTTTTTTCTTGGTTTAAAAAGTTTCTTTGTCTGTGTTTTTTTCTTGGGTTTGTTTGTTCACGAGGGTTTAGGAGAGATTTTTGTATTTATATATATACGCGAATTATAGGTTAGTTCTTTGGGAAGAGGGACACGTGTACGGTTATTATCACAACACGTGTCATATTGTCAGCCGAATGACATTTTGAAGTTGCTGGACAGTTGATACCGGCGTAGGATTTAACTGTATTGACTAATTTACCCTTGGCCTATTTAACGTTGTGAAGTGGGGATTCGGGTAGGTTGGTAATTGCGAGGAGAGAGAGAATCTAGACGGCAAGAAAAGTAGGCAAGTTCTTGGGGACCAAGTCAAGTCTGCTTGGAACTCAAGAAAACGAGTAAAGACCAATGGAAATAGTTAATACTTAATAATGAAAATCGTATTCGTAACCAATTCCAAGTTGGCAGTTTCCAAAATTTGAGGGAGTCACGAAATTCGAAGTTTCGAGGTATTTAATATTTTCAGGGCAAGTCTGACCTTTGGGCTGCGGCTGGTGGCTGGCGGCTGCTACGAGGGAAGCGGAGACAATATAGGAGCCTGTCATTAAGGGCAATAGCCAATACAATGCCAATCTCACCTAGTTTTAACTCGAGGCAAAACAATGAGAACTTATTTGGTAATGTTATTTTAGTAATATTGTTTGAATTTTTAAAATACATATGAGGAAAAAAATATGTAAAAATACGTGTAATATTGTTTAAACACTAAAAATTGTTTAGTTATACTACCAAAGAGTCCCTAAATATTTTCCTATATATTCTTATATCGTTGAAATTGATTTTGAAAGCTAAATATGATATAGTATATGATTGGATGGTATTTTCAATGTGTATTTACGACTCTATACAAGTTACATACAACTAATAATACTATTATTATTAGGGGCAGCACCACCTTAAGGTCAAGGTGGTTAGGGTGGTCCTTAAGGTCAGGTAGTCCTTAATACTCACAATTTATATATATATATATATATAATAATAATTTAAAATTTTTTATTTGTCTACCCTTCAAAAAAAATTTGAGAACACCCTCAGTTTTTATATGCCAATAAAATTAAATTTTACTCCATAATTTATTCTACATTCAGTGGATGAATGATTGCTTGGTTGTGTACATTAAAAGAGATGTAGTTTGTAACATTGTTAATGAGACTATCATGTAACAATTTTAAAATATGAAAACTCGTAGAAGACAATTGTAAACTTTATGTATTTGCATTTTATTTATTTATTTATTTTATTGTTGTTGTTGTTGTCAATATATGAATTTTTCTTTTTATTAGATTGTATAATTTATATTTTTTAAGAAACAAGAAAAATTCTTGAAGTTGTCACTGATTATTATAAGAAATTAAAAATATTTTAATTTTTGTAAGTTATGACTTTAACTCACTTATTATGAATTGTTATTAATTTGTTGTCCTTATGTGCCGGTGGTGGAAATACTAAATGATCCTACACTAAGTTTTACTATTAATGAATATCTTATGACAAAGACGCAATCTGGTGTAAAAGCTTGATTTTGGCATAAATTTACCCATGTTTTAAAGTGTCAAGAAAATGCCTTAAGCACATGCTCTGATTAGAAGAGCTTTAGAAGGTCACGATTTAAATGTTTGGATGGAGAATCTCTCGTTTATTCGTAGTGAGACTCACTATTCATGTAAGTGAGGGGAGTACGTATTTATTGAGCTCCAAAACATTGAATAATTACTCCATCTAAATTTCTTGTATTGTTTTCTGATTTGAATTTATAGAATTCATAGTTTTGAATAGTTCAAAGAACCAAAAAGGGAAAGGTTTCAAGGTTTGAACCATGATGATATCATGAACATTTTTTAATAAATCTAGTTCCTAATTCCATCATCAACAACAAATCTAGTTCCGAATTGTATTTAAATATATTAATTGTTCATTTTTTTACCTACAAAAGCATGTAGCCTAGTGGATATTAGCTTTTAAGTAGAAAATGACGTTGTTTGATGTTCCCATACATTTTTCATTAAATCCTGCCATCTTTTCCCATTTCTATCTTATATCTTCTTTTCCCATTTCTATCTTTTACATGAGCAATTTTTAGGTACTCTTAGATTATGGTGACATGTACTCTCTCCTCTCACATTCATGATGAACCCTACCATAAATGTAAAAAGAGGGAGCACCATGTTACTGTTCTTCGAAAATACTTAATAATTCCCGCTTTTACTCTCTCTCTCTCTCTCTCTCTCTCCAACTTGAACTCGCTCACACCTCCATTGTTGGCACATAGCTTGAGCCTCTACTACCTCATAGCTCACATCTTTTTGACTATTCTCTCTCTCATGAATGAATGCAGCTCAAGTGGGGGCTTGCACCTCCACCACCCTCACTATCTTTTTGCTAAAAGACAAAGACCAAACCTATCGTATCAATTAATTTGATAAGAGAACTGCTATATTCACAACATTTTTATAACAAATCTTAGACGGTAAATTGTTACTGGTTCTAATTTGAGCCTATCATTGAATTAATTTTTTACCCACCAGTAACAACTTGTCATTTAAGATTTGTCATTAAAGAGTTTTGAAAATATTGTAAACATATAATTTCTCATTTGATAAAAGCTTATCACTTCACAAAAGCATCTTGGTCAGGTTCACGGAGTTGAAAAAGACTAACCTACTACTAAGTAGGGGTGTGCGCGGTTCAATAGGCTCGGTTTTTTTTCAAATGTGTTATCGAACCAATAGGGATCGGTTTTGTAATAATTAAAACCGATGCATACCGATTAAGATCGGTTTTCCGACCTATAGTGGTGCGGTTTGATTGGCTTGGTTTAATTGGTTTGGTCAGTTTGATTTGAAACATTAACAATCTATTTTTTTTTTTTGTTTTAAAAAAAAAAAAAAAAAATCTGTTCAACAGAAACATTTCCGTGCCAAGTTTTCTTCAACCAAGGCAATGCCAAAAACCATTGCACGTATATAAATGGGTAGGTAGACTTAACTTAAAAAAAAAAAAAAAAAAAAAAGGAAGAGACGCTGATAAGGATCAATAAATGACATGCACAGATATTAGGTTTAAGAACAACTATGGACATTACATTCCAGTTAAATTTTGAAGAATACAACACTTAGCTTAGTTGCAAAATCAGCCTTCATATTTAATTAAAGCTGTAACACATAACATATATCATATATGAAATTTGTAATGAAATTCTCATATAATGCCAGATAAATATTGTGTAATCCAGTCAGTACACAATCATAGACTTCACAGTTACATAAATTCCAGAATTTTCACACATTACGCAATCATGACCAAATTTTCTTACTTACTAAACCCACACCATCCTTTTCTATTCAAATAATCAACTTGGGTTTTTTGCGAATCTTTCACAATATTCCTTAAACTA
The DNA here is from genome assembly GCA_030445155.1 of Quercus variabilis. Classification (NCBI taxonomy): domain Eukaryota; kingdom Viridiplantae; phylum Streptophyta; class Magnoliopsida; order Fagales; family Fagaceae; genus Quercus; species Quercus variabilis. Next base: position 2,111,010 of record CP129456.1, read on the forward strand.
ATCCAACAATGACAAAAACCCATATCTCAAATTTGCAACTTTTTACATAAACATGTCACATTTCACATCATAATCAAAATATTAACCACTAACGGTACATTTCCCATATATCAAAACACCTTCAACGAAATGAGAGCTCAGAGTTGGCTTACCGTTGGCGAGGCGAGGCGAGGCATCACAGTCAGGCGAGAGCGAGAGAGAGAGTTAAAGAGTTATGAGAGACAAAAGGGTGAATTTATACTAGGGTAGAATCTGAAAACCTAGCCTAAATGACACCGTTTTGGTTTTTTTTTTTTTTTTTTTTTTAAATAACACCCATACACGTATGACAACGTTTAAAAAAAAAAAAAAAACTTCAAATGAGATTTTGAAAAGAGAACCTTGTAACCTGTACGCTTTCAAAATGATTAAATGAAAGAGAAGAGAACCTGTACAATGAGTCAATGACGCCGTATCTAAACAGAACTGAGAAGTGGAGATGCAGGTACCGATTCGGTTTGGTGACTTCTCAGTTTCGGATTTCCAGCTCAGGTGATTGCACCACACTGGCATCAGAACTCCCTTTGCGCTCCGATCGCCGGCATCGGCTTCGTCGGTCGGTTGTCGTGGCGATGCGGGACGGTCGACGCCGGTCAGTTGGATCGGTGCCGGTGACTTTCTGCTCGCCCCTACTACTAACTAGATCGATAACCAATGTTAGCTTAACAACAATTCACTCCTTGACTTGGCCATTTGTCGAGTCAACTTCTCTACATTAGAGTGAGTTCATATTTAAAAAATTGTTTGTAAACGACTCTATGTCTTCTTTCACACACACAAAAAAGTATGCTTTCCAGTGCTAAAAAAGTAATTTTCATGATTTTTTGGACCCGTATAATTTAATAAAAATTTTTGATAGTGAGTGTAATTTGTGTATTTTACCCATGAAAAATTAATTTTTTGTAATTAAAAAAAATTGATAACAGATTTAAGTTGAGCATTTAATGGGATTCTTGCAATGAAAATTGTTATTTTTGAAAATAATTCAATTATATTTTGAATTCCTTTTTTTTTTTTTTTTTTTTAATGCATGTGAAAGTTGGACTATTATTTATTACTAAATTTAAGGGTAGTTTGGGTTTTTCATATTTAATATAAGGGTATTTAGGTAATCAGTTTAAATAGTTTAGGACTTTGTCATTTTAACCATAAAAGAGAGGCTACGAGAGGAGACGTGAGATGACTCACCAAGGTTGCTGGAGGCACGTGACGTGAGGGCACGAAATTGACTCGGTTTGCTTTCTTTGGTCAATCTTAGGACAAAGAACTGATATGTGTGACAAGTGATTAGTTTAATTTAAAAAATAAAAAGAGATTGGTGATGTCGAGTAGGTTGGCTTGAGGGTGGTGACGTTGACCCGTGATGAGCAGAGTTGCACAATGACAAGCAAAAACTATTGAAGGCCACAAAGTCATGGCTTTGAAACTGTTGAGATTAAGAAAAAAGAGTCTGTATATGATGTCTGTGTATTTCAATTGTGTAGAGGCACCCTATAATCCCATATATAGGCTAAGATAGTTGACTTGAGAGGCTCTTATTATGTCTGAATTAAGGATGATTGATATTATTTGATCTAAGAAATATGTACATGAGTAATGCTAGTTAGGAAGTAGGGACATAACACTTCCTACACCCAAATTCACATCTTGCCCCCTATATACGTTAAGATAGTTGACTTGAGAGGCTCTTATTATGCTTGAATTAAAGATAATTGATATTATTTAACCTAGGAAATATGTACACGAGTAATGCTAGCTACGGAGTATGGGCATATCACTTCCTACACCCAAATTCACATCTTGCTTATGTGTCAACTCTTCATATAGGTCCACCACATTTACTTGAAAAAGTTAAAATCTAATTAAGAGTTGACACATAAACATGATGTGAATTTAAGTGTGGGAAGTGGTGCGTCTCCATATGTACACATACATTTGAAATGTATAATATAAAAATAATGGCTATATGCTAACAAGCTGGAAGGTCCGGGGATGGTCTTGGATTGGAATGTAGGAAAACACGTGAAACAGGATAGAATATTGGTGTAAACAACAAGGCGATTGGGGTTGCAATAGGTGTTGAGGCTGGAAAGTGAAAGAAGCTTTGCTTGATTGAGCATGGTGTTGACAGGTCCCTGTGCTGGAAAGGGAAATATGAGAACATGAGGAGCTTTTGATCCTTGTTCCATATGGGCGCCTTGACTAGATAACTATCAAAACCCAAGATACTCACCTCTATCTTCCCCAAATTGGTATTAAGCAGCTAAAGATACCCATAATCACATACAATGACAAAAAGAATTGCAGCCACATGGTATCATACTAGGATTTTCTTTATCTTCAGCAGTCGAGTCAGGTACTCAAATGCTTTTTCACGTTGTCAATGAAATAGAGTGAAAATCAGATGGACATCATCCAGAAAATAAAATGGGAAATTCCCCTATCCTAGTGAAGCTTCTCACAAATGTAGGGCTCATGAACAACACCAACACAAGGAATGATCCATGAAGACAAGTGCCCTGAAAGGCAATTTCATGACGCCATGACTTGTAAATCTGAGAAAAGACAAACAAAGCTTTACAATACTTACATCCTTCAAGAGATCCATGAATCATGGAGCAAGAAGGTCCACAACAAAGTGCATTGTATCAGCCAAATAGGATTAACATAACCTGCGCTGCTTGTGAAAGTGCCTAATTGCAACAAATATTATTGCTTCTACATACAGTCCCTATGATAAATTACAGATATCAATTCTATTGTTATGACAAGAATGAAATAATATGAACTGATACATAAATTCCAGAACAGTAACATTGCTGCTCATGGTTCCCCTTGATCTTTTCTTCTTACTACATCTTAGTTGGTGCTTTAGTATATATAGAAGGTGATTGTCCCTCCAGAATCAAGGCCTTCAATGTCATTGTCGAAGAGTCCCTTAATGATTAAGTACATTGATTTTGAACTAATGGGGATAAGATTCAGAATTTGGTAACCGGGATGGACACCATAATCATTCTTATCCACCATTTATTTATTTATTAAGCTTCTTTGATCTGCAACAAATATGGAATTGGATATGAAGTTTGCAGTCTCCTATCCTTCTCATTTCAATTAACACAATGACAAGGGAAGCAGACTAGTTAGACCTCAGCAAATAGAATATTAGTTCAATATTTAAAATAGGTTAAAACTTCACACAACAAATTAATTTTAGAAAGTAATACCGCAAAACAAGAGGAAAAAGACTAATTTACAGTAATCACTGGTTTCAACTAACACAAGTCCACAGAAAAACGTAATATTGAACCATGACACTCCAACAGATATAAGGCATTGGAAGCTATTTAGAAGCAATGCATTACATTAAGAACCACATCTAGACAACTTTGCTGGTAGTTCCATATAGATAAATCCTTCCAATTTCCAAAAAAACATTACCACAACATATCTTTAGTAAAAAAAAAAAAGGCAGAACAACAATAGCGAAAACAGCATCAGCTTTTATACTATATATTTTTTCCAAGTGTAAAAATTGAAGGCCAAGATTACAAAAACTATACTCTAATTACTATATAAGAAGCTATTATTTTACACTAGTAAGTAGTTTCAACTTCCAAGAAACATGCGATTCAAAGAAGTCTACAGAAAAACATAATTGTAAACTATGACACTCCAACAGATATAAAGCACTGGAAATTATTTAGAAGCAATGCATTACATAAAGAATCACATCAAGACATTTTTTTTCCAATACTTCCATATAGATAAACTCTTCCAATTTCCAAACATACATCACCTTTACAACATATCTTTAGTAAAAAAAAAGCAGAACAAAACATGATTATCAGGTATATGACTGTCTACAATAACGACAACAGCAACGGCTCTTATACTATATATTGTTTCAAAGTGTAAAAATTGAAGGCCAAGATTACCAAAAACTATCCTTCTAATTACTATCACTTAGCTCATCATCATGAATGCCCGAAACAACACTCAACCTAGCAGACGACTGCTTAGCCCAGTTGACAATTTTTTGGGCCTCCCGGTTAATCTTCTCTTCCTCTTTCATAGCCTTTTTTAGCATCTTCTGCTGCTTCTTCGTCGAAAAGGTGCTCAAATCCGATAAAAATTCATGGTTCATGTCCCAATCAAGACCATTCTCCTTACTCTTCTTACTCTTCTTCTTCTGATGATGATCATGAGAAGAAGCCTTCTTTGGAGAAAGGCAGAAAAAGCAACCTGTTTTCTTCGGCGGAGAAGGCGAAAATTCCATCGATGACGAAGACCCAGATGGAGATTTTGATGATTTTGAAGACTCATGCTTCAGAACTGGATCTGGGTTTTCTTCCAAATCTGAGGAAACCCCTTTTTCCACCGACAAATCGGGTGGTGATTTTGGATTGGAAGGCGTTTTTGAAAGCGAAAAATCGGCATTGGCAGAATGATCTGGCTTGGGCTTAGGCTTATTAGTGAGTGGAAAAGACTTGAGCTTGCGGAAGCGGGACTCAAGGTCAGTGGGGAGGACAGAGTCAGTGAAAGAAGAGCAGCGAATAGCAGCAACTTGCTCAAGAACACAAAGGTCTTTTGCTTGTGAGATTAGCTCTTCCACTGCTGCTGACTCTTCCTCGTCGTCTGTGTCTGATAGGTACCTGAAATCAGCCATTGGAATAAACTCTAAATTTGGTGTTTTAGGGAGTGAAAAATGCAGTGTTACCCAGTGGCGTTCACACTGCAGTTAGAGGTCCAGTAGGAAAGAAGATTGTAGAACATGTTTTTCTCTGTCTCTCTCTAACGGCTATTAGCTAACTCATGCTTTTAGAATTTCTTGCCTTTAATTTTCATACTTTTCTTTTTCAACCAGTGGGGGCCACACACAATCGGGCCCACTCAGATTAGGAGCTAATTTCAATGAAACAAATATAGAAAAGAAAAAAAAGACAGTGATGCAATATATATACATAAAATTCACTGTATTTTAAATTGATAAATTTTTATTGATAATATTGCCAATTGTGAAAAGTTTTGTTAAATTTTTTTTTTCTGGTACATATAATGTTACACTAGTGTCATATTATAAATTGTAAATGATAAATAATAATAATATTATAAATTTTAAATGGAGGTTTTAAATTAGAATTAATAAAAAATACTTGTTATTTTAATTATTATGAAAAATATTGTGGAAATTTGGTGTTTGCAGTATTACTGCTATTCTTCTTTAATTTGGTTCTGAACAGTTTTTCTTCCGTGTATGTTGATATCATTGGCTGTATGCACACCAGTCTACTGATTCTAATCCACCATTTTCTTTATCTTTGGTCTTTTTCAGCTCTCCTAACTCCAAACTTGCGTCTCAATAACACTGACAATGAAGTATCACCTGATGGAGAAATTATAAGATTCACATGGTGAATAAGTGATGTGGTCCACCATTCTACTAAAAAATTACCACTTGTTTAAAATTGTTAGTTAAAAAATTTTTTTAAACAAAAATTAATTACTGATTCAGCAATTCTAAATAAGTGAAAGTTTTTTAGTGGAATGATGAACAAGTGACGTGGTCTACCAGAGGACTCTATAATTTCTCCACCTAATGGGTTTGCACTTTGATCTTCATTTTCTCCTGTCAACCCAAATTTTAATATTAGCACAAAGTGACCTATCATATAATAAAATATTTTAAATAAACCTATTATATAATACTACTACTACTACTACTAATAATAATAACAATTATTATTATATATTAAGTTATTGGAGTAAAAACTCTCTCTCTCTCTCTCTCTTGTTTTTTTTTTTTTTTTTTTTTTTTTTTTTTTTTTTTTTAAAAAAATTTGAAAACGAATGGAATTATATTTCCAACAACACCAATCTTGCATCTGGACTTTAGGTTCAAAAGTTATGGCCTTAGGGAGTTGGGTAACTTTACAAACAATCTTGATTTTTCTATCTTTAAAATTTAGGGTAAATTACACAAACCTCTTTTGAGATTTTATGAATTTACACTGCCCCCACCCCAAACATTTTAAGAAATGACATCTCTACCATCAAGGTTTTTATAAATAAAACAAATAAGTTTATGCCCGTTCATACCGTTACTTTCCTTACGCGATGGGCTTCTACAAGATACATTTTGAATATACTTTTTTTCATTTATTATAATTCGATAGTTAGAGGAAGAAGGTTTTGAATCCTAGATGTTTCGGTTGGAGACGCCACAAAATGTCAATTGATCTAAAAGGCTATTGGCATGTTGAATAAACTTTTACTAAGTTTATGACATATATACATTAACGGAAGGGACTTGTGTCTTGTGGAGGTTGGCTTAGTGGTGACCAAAATAAATATAATCTTGCTCTTTTTGTTTGGTTGATTTCTTTTTTAAGTATTCCAAATTTATTTTCTCAATTTTTTTTTTTTTTAAATTTATGTAATATAGCAGCCTAAGCTTTGAGTTTGTAAAAGTGAATGAGGCAATTGTATGGCAAGAAGACAACCGTTCTTTTCTTTTTCCTATTGTACAAAATAATCTGTATTTTTTTTTTGTTCAGAATCAAATAATCTGCCTTAAAATAAAAATATATTTACAGTTTATTATAAAAAAAATGTTATTATAATCTGCCTTTTTTATTTTTTTATTTTTTTGAGAATCAAATGATCTGTCTTAAAATAAAATATATATTTGCAGTTCATTATAAAAAAAAAGATGTTGTTATTAACAACTTTCATTAAAACAAATAGCAAAGAACAAACAAGCTTTAGTCATCAACAACCAATATGCAACAAGGAATATTTAAAAGAGAAAGAAAAAGAGCCAAAGAATGAATGTTTGGTTTAGGTTTACAAATTATTTTTATTTACTTTTTAATTGGGTGGGGAGGGGGTTTAGACTTTAGAATCTATACATCTTTTTCCTTTCCACCCAAAAAGAAAACTCAAGGAGAGGACCTTTCCTCTAAAGCCAAATTAATGAAACATTGATAGCTGAATTTGGCAGTTAAGGTCGACAATTAATGCTTTTACTCAACATTGATCTGATGACCAATATACATAGATAAGCCTGGAGGGTTTCGTTTTTTAATCCACCCACTCGGCTACTTTTTGAATCAATCAACCAGTTTTAGATCAACCTGAGGAAACTAACTCTAAATGATTCCTAATTATTATTATTATTATTGAGAGTCAAATGATCCCTAAACTTAACCCTCCCAACAATCAATTAACCTAAACATTTGAGGCGTGGGAGCTCTTCACATCACATCACAAATGATTCAAGGCCCACAATAAATCATTATTACTTCTTCTTCTTTATTTATTTATTTTCTTTCTCTATCCATAATCATCATCTATTCATCTTCAATTCAAGCAAATAAGATAAAAATTTGAACCTTAAATATCTCGGATAAAAACCCTAAAAGATGTCAATTAAGTTACAAGGTTTTTAGTATATATATTGTTAATTAATTATTAATATGAGAATGATTATCTCTTTTTCTCCACAAGATAAAGCTACCCATAATTTCTCAAATTGTACCTATAACAAGTTGAGGCGTTAAACTCTTATATCATCTGTTATAGGAAGAAAATATTATAAAACTATTAAAACCATGAATTTTCTCTAGTAGATTTGAACAAAATGACCACATGCTTAAGTGATTTTAGGAAAACCATCAAGACATTTAGTTGGTTTGAATAAAATAACCATGGTCATGTGCTTATAGGAACTAAATTTGGAATTATGAAAAAAAATTATCACTTAAAATACAGTATTCTCTTCATAAGTTTAGATGTTCTAGACATTTTTGATAGAGTGATAGAGAATAGAGAAAAGAGAGTTTCCGTGCTTTGACTTTGTGAACTACATCCATAAAACAAGAGTTCAAAAAATTACATTTTCTCATACACTTTTATTTTTATTTTTATAATACATTACAATGAAATCCATATTTACAATGAATTTTTTTTTTTTTTTTTTGAGATACCGGTCAAAAAGCAGGCCAAGCTATTTTATTGCTAAAACATAAGAAACATAAAACTTGTAAATGTCAGAAGGGGCAAAATTCCTCCAAACCAAAATAGGAAAAGAATGTCTCGCTCTCTGGGCTAGAATATATGCCAAAGCATTACCTTCCTGACATGTATGAGAGAGAAGAAAACTATAAGGAATTAACTGAAGACATAATGTCTTTAATCAAATGAACCATGGAAGGGTGGTGAAAACATATTTACAATGAAATTAGATACAAAAGTCAATAATATCTTGAATTTTACTGGTATATATTAATTGGTTCAATCTCACCATTTTCTCTAGTAACTGTTCTTTTAATTTATTAAACAATCTCATAATTTTTTCATGAAATTAATATCTTGATTTGGTATTTAATGACATAAAAAGAGAATTACACTTCGCAATAGATGTAACCCTTCACCAACTTCATAGAAAGCGAATATGAGCCTTTCATTGGATCCAATCTCATCATTTTGAAACATTATACCCATTGGGTCCCAACAATTCAGCAATTTGTTAATTGAGAGATTAATAATAAGAGGATAATGGCCACCAATAGTGAAATACACATCATCATTCATCACCTCCACATCTCAACAAAACTTGTTCCATTTTTGTTTCCTCTTCCTCAGATTGATAACCATTCTAGAACTCTCACAGCTTTTAAGGGACAAAGCTTGACATCTGGGTCTATCTTATTTTTTTATTGATTGATTAAAACTCTGATCAGTTTGCTAATGGGGTCAGAGTCTCCGCAAAGAGTAGCTTGTTGCTTTTGTTTCTCCACCTGCAAGAACGATGGAAAGAAGAGTAGGAGATATGAGGTTTCAGGATCAAACGTAGAGGACAAAAGGTGGGAAAAGAATGATGAGATTTTATCAGACTTGAGCACCTTTTCGGTTAAAGAACAAGAAAAGAAGCTGAAGAAGGCATTGGAGGAGGAGGAGAAGATTAGTAGGGAAGCCGAGAAGGTGGTCAAATGGGTGAAGCAAGAATCAGAAAGAATGGATGGTTCTGTAATCAAAACTGTTCTTAGTAATCATGATGAAGAAACAACCAAGTAATGGTTTTACTGTACTATAAAATTCCCCCTTTTTTTTTTCTTCCTTGAAGTTTTATTTTTTGATGCATGTGGAATTGTATGTGGAATTGGCAGCAGAATTGGAATTGTATATGAATTCAATATGAAATTTTCCAAATGATGAAAAACAAAGTTTAGTTCGAATGTAAAAGAAAGTCCAATTCACTAGTAGTCCAAGTCTTCTCTCCCTCTCAAATTAACCTTAGCAATAACAAAAAGCTGTACTACTTAGAAAGAGTACTACCTCTTCTTTATTCTAAGTAAGAAAAGTATTACCTTAGAATTGGGTTTTGGAATTCAACTTATAGAGCTTCTCTTCTCATTCTCAAAGTTCAATATTTTTTAGTGTTGTGCAGTAACAATTTAAAATCTTAGAAGAAATCCTACCGAGTGAATTTAGTCCTCGGTAAATTGTAATCTTCTTACTGTATATATAGATGAAGATATCATAGAAGAAACAAAACATATATAAAAAACCCCATACAAGTTGAGTTGAAAGATTCCTAGTACGTCTTCAACAACTTATGTTGGATGGTCAATTGTCAAGCAATCATTTATGTTTAGCTAATTCAGGATTTAGATTAGATGCAAGAATTGATCACAGATAACACATTTATTTACAGGGATATTTTAATGGGGAAAAATCTCTGCACGCAAACGTTTATTGCTTGTTTGCGACCAAAATAGTAGTAAAATTCAAATAATATTTATGTTGGACAATTTTAGTTGCTATAGTTTTCTAATAACCAATAATAGGAAAATATTTGGTCTTTGATAGACTGGTCAAAATTCATTAAAAAGAAAACATAAAAAAATAATTGAAGGCTCTTTTATGCAAATATTTGGTCTTTGATAGACTAGTCTAGTCAAAATGATACCTGGGTTGGCCGTCTGAAAACTCAGCTTAATACTTTTCATTTTCAAGAACTAAAATAGTAAATTCATAGAGTACATTCTCTACTTGCCGCCCTTCCATCAGGTTGATACTAATTAATTAGTGAGATTTCGTTAACAAAATTAAACAAATGTAATAATACAATTAAAGCCATTAATTTTTCTATGTGTTAGAATAGGATTCCATATCAATTAAGGGTTGCAATTTGTATTTGTGTGTTGGGTTCGTGTTGTATTAACCCATGAGTATTCGATTAATCTTAGCATGACCTTTTTATCAAACGGGTTAGTTATGTTGACTCGTTTATTAAATTTTATCAAAGAGATTTATTATTTGAACTATGAAAAACCAAATAAATACTTAAAAAAAAAAAATTATTCGAAACTAATAGAGTAACTGAATTACAAATAATCATTTAAAACTAAAACATATCTTAATATTACAAATAATTAATCATTATACATTAAAAAAAAAAAAAAAAAAAAAAAAACCACAACAACCAATGTTAGATCCTAGCAATTAAGTTAAGGAAAATAAATAAAAGTAAAGGTAAAGATAAAAGTAAAGGACGACATCGATTATGCGACGGTGATAGAAAGTTCAAAGATGAAAGGAAAGGACGATGATGGCTTGGCATAGTGACAAAAGGGTGATGGTGGCTAAAAGAATAAGGTGAGATTGAGGACTGAGAGTGAGAGGCGGCCATGGAGCTTAGGAGAATGAAACTAGGAAAGAAAATAAGTTTATATGACTATGATTTTGAAGAATATATTAGTAAAATGACATTTAGTTAAATAGGTCAGTGGTTCCATGGGTTGGACCCGAACATGAGAACTTTCAAATGAAATTAAGTGTTATTTGTGATTAATTTCAAGGAAATCTATCTGCTTAAAAATAAGGGTAGCCGTAATTAATGATAAGATAAGGGAGAGTTGTTTGAGATGATTTGGTTGTGTTTCGAAGATAACTCCCATTCACTTGTAGTTGTAAGTTTAAAAAATAAAGTTTATATTATATAGGACAATAATTCAAAGCAGTAGTTCTCATATACAAACGGATGATCAAGACATCTGGAAGCATGTTTGGGGTATGGCAGTCCAGAATAAGATTCGGAATTTTTTTTGGAGAGCTATCAAAAATTCCATTCCATCAAAATCAAATTTGGTCTGTCGCAGGGTGCTTGGAGAGGATATTTGTGATCATTGTAAAGTTGTTTCTGAAGATGTTCTCTATGCTCTCTGGTTGTGCCCTCATCTAGACCCAGTTTGGAATTTAAACTCCAGTTGGAATTTTCGATCCTTCAAACAATTTTAGAGCTTCAGAGAACTTGTGCAGCATGTAATCAAAGAGAAGAAAGATCTTGAGTTTTTTACCACCACGGTCTGGGCAGTCTAGTTTCGAAGGAATGCAATTAGAGCTAACAACAGATCTTACCCAATTAATCAAGTTATTCCAAATGTTTTAGGAACTCAAGCAAGCTTCTTAAGAGCCATCCCACCAAAGCCTACAGACTCAACTAACCGGGTTCCTCAAAGAATTAAATGGAAACCACCACCTATGAAGCCCAGGTGTGTTTTTGGATTCATGTGTGGGTGCGAGACTTAACAATTTTTGAAAAAGTAGAGTGCGGGTGCGGCGGAGTGTGGCTATTAAAAAATTATTAAAATATTTTTATATAGTGAATTTAATATTTTTTATATAAAAAAATTCAAATAAAGGGGTAGAGTTTATTATTAAGAAACAATTATTTATGATTTGTTTTTAATAAAATCAATATTTTGGGTAATTGTAAACAAAAATCCACCTTCTAAGAAGGTTTATTGGCTCATTTTCCAATTCCCAAGCCCACCCACGTGAAACAATTGGCATTCTCACATACTTAATTTATATTCTTTTGTTATAAACCTTTATTCTTCTTCCTCACCTCTTCTAAGTTTGGCCTGTTTTGGTGGCCGTATCAGTTGGAATTGGATCATATTGGCCATTTTGGCTCTCGTTTCTATCGGAATCAAGCCAAATTGGAGAGAATCGACTGGTTTCGGCCCGAATCGGCATGAATCCAAAAAAGGGGCGAATCGACGCGTCAGATGCCAGACGCCGCATTGGGGCGAGTCCGGTGTGGGTGCGGCAGCCCTGGAGCCGCACCTGTGCTTTCTTGACCACCACCATATTCTCACCTTAAAGTGAATTTTTGATGGAGTTGTGTTTCGGGAAGAGAACACAACAGGAATTGGGATAGTGATCCGAGATGAGAAAGGATTGGTCGTAGCCTCCATGGTAGAAAAAATCCATCTCCCAAACTCGATGGCAGCTATGGAAGTTGTTGCAACTGTCAAAGCCCTTCACTTTGCTATTAACATTGGTGCTTCTTCCAATTTTTTAGAGGGTGATTTAGAATGTATTATCAATGCTTTGAATTCTGAAGTGGTTTTTTCGCTACTTATGGCTATTTGGTTGAAGAGGCTAAGTCTCTTGTTAGGAATTTCTCTGATGTTGTTTTTTTCATACTTGGAGACAAGGCAACTCAGTTGTTCATAACATTGCTAGACATGTTAGCGAGTTTTTGGTGTGGATGGAGGATGTTTCTCCACATCTTTTCTTTGTAATTCTAACCAATGTGGCTATTTCTTGAATAGAATTATAGGGTTTCTTCTCAACAAAAAGGAAAAAGAAAGAAAAAAAAAAAAAAGAAGAGAATATTTGGGAAGCTGCATTTCTCTTAAGGAATTTTCTTTTTTGATTAAAAAAAATATCTTTAAGAAATGAAATCCTAAATTTTAGGGGGGGGGGAGAGAGAGAGAGAGAGAGAGAGAGAGAGAGATGGGTTCAAGTTACATCTGGTGTAACTTCACAAGAATCACACCTTTTTGAGATTGTTAATTTCTTTTAGATCTAAGGGTGAAAAAAATACACATGGAAATGTCATAATTGTTCTCTAAAAATTAGTGATTTAGGCATTAACTATTCTTATTAAAGGGGAAAAAAAACAGCATTAACTCTCCACTCTCCCTCATGTCATCATCTTCTTCCTCTCATCCTCTCTCACATCTTTCTTCTTGCACTATGTACTCTCAGGCCATCACTATTGATTTCTTAACAGTATTTTCTTGAGGTACTTGAAAATTTTAAAATATATGGCCAAAGTCACAATTGTTTTAGAGAAAGATTGTTGAGGCTAAGTATTTCTAAAACCCTTATGACAAATTTTACTCAAGGTACTGCCAAAACACAAAACTCAAATGAACGATTTTTTTTTTTTTTTTTTTTATAACTTTTTTCGAACCATATACTGTGTTTAATTAATGGCAAAAAAATACTCCCTCCTTAATAAACGAGTTTGCAAAATGGTAATCATGTTTATTAAAACAAAATAAAGACATCTTGGATTTACAATTTAATCTTGAGCATTTTATGAATAATGGAGGCCTAAAAGTACATAATGCAAAAAGAAAGATGAGAGGAAGAAGATGATGATATGGAAGAGTACGGGAGTTACTGTTGTGGTTTTTTTCCCCCATTTAATAAGAAGGGTTAATGCTTAAATCACTAATTTCTAGAGAGTAATAATGACATTACTATGAGTGTTCTTTGACCCTTGGATCCAATAGTAATTAATGGTCCAAAAAAAGTGTAACTCTTGTGAAATTACACCAGGTGTAATTTGAACCCATCTCATATATATATATATATAAGGAAAAAAAATCCTAAATTTTAAGAATTCTCTTTCTGAATTCAAAATAAAATTTGTTATTTGACATTTATGACTCTATTTCTAAATGAAGTTACCATTTATTAATGTGAGTATTTTTGAACTACATAAAAGTCTAGTTGAAAGAAGGGAATATTCTTATATATATGTGTGTGTGTGTGTGTGTGTGTATGTGTGTGTGTGTGTGTGTAGGGATGAAGGGCCCAGACAAGGATGTTGTGCCGTGGGATGTGTTTGAGGACGTCAGATAGCCTAAGGACAGATAAGTACCAGTGAAGACGGATAGGTTATTGAGCCAAAGAAGAGGTCAAGTCATAATAAGTGAGTGATGTTGCCTGAGGAGCGACCCCTCCTTGGACAGTAGAGTAGAGGCCTAAAGTTTGACCACCCATCAAGCATTAGGTAGTAGGCAGCTGTGCTTGGGAGGATAAGCATTAGAAAGAGATGAGTCAACAAGGAATTGAGAAATATTTGGGAAGAAAGCTACTACCACCACATTGAATGCTTTGCATCTAATGCCCTGGCCGTATTCATGTGGAAGTGATACCTGATACTTTAATAGTAGTTTCCAGCCTTATAGCTACTATCAGAGACTTCAGGAAGGTGCTGATAAGACAAATATCAAGAAGATTATCAATTTGATCTACACGTGAAAGGCTAGGATGAAAGGAGAGAACATATAAAAGGGAAGAACTCTAGGACAGAAAGGGGATATCGGAGATTGAGAGAGAGAAAGCACTGTGTAACTAAGAAATTAATATTTGCATAAGTCCAGAAGAAATATATAAGAACATTCCTTCCTTGGACTTGACCGAGGAGCATTTTTCTTTGTCCAAATTGTTTATCTTGTTTATCCATCCATTAACTATCCTATCACCTAACTCATTGAACATTCAGTATTAGGCCCACTCTCTTATAAATTCATTATTTTGGGCTTATTGGGCCATGCCTTACATTGCTCAGGCTGTGGATCGAATTGGGTCCTTACAATATATATAGTGCATTCCTTAAAGTTCTCTTTATTTAGGCTTCTATTTCAACAAAGTTTGCATTTATATCAAATTATTAGTTTATCGAATTAGCTAATAGAGTAAATGTATATATTAATTATCTATAGTTGTTTATTAATTATTTATATTAAATGAATTTATATGATTATTTTTATAAATTGTATACAAGAAATAATTTTTAGTGGAATAATAATAATAGGTTTACAATATGACATTCTTTCCCATGTTTAGTTGCTTTGCCAACAATCGACACAAAAACCATAAAAAAAAAAAAAACTTGTGAATTCACTAAAATTAATCTTAACCCTTAAAATTTCATAACTTCTTTCTGTGACATGTAATATGTGTGTGTGTGTGTGCGCGCGCGCGCGCGCGTGTGTGTGGAATTAACATTTCAGTATTTATTTTATGTAATTAGAAAGATAACTTATAGAATGAATATAATTATTTTGTTATATTAATTATTTTAAGCATAATGAAATTTTAATATCATTTTTCTAAGATTTATACTATAAACAATTGCTTTTAAAAAAAAAAAAAATTATGTGTGGAACAATTGATTTGAAATATGGTATTCTTACTCAAATTTAGTTGTTTTTGCAACAATTGAAATAATGTCCAACAAAAAGGAAAAAAAAAATAAATAGCTTTAGTAACATAAAATCAAGAATGTAAAAAAGAAAATAATTGAAGGATATTTACATATTTTTAGTAGGCGTGAAACATGCCTATCTATATGAGCCACTGTATCATACAATTTTCAATTTGTAAACACACATATGGTATGAAAAAATCGCTACATTATTCTTAGTGTCTTTCTATCTTATTTATAAAATAGCTAAAGCTTACCCTTTTTTATAGGGAAAATTATTAACATTTCTTTTTTATACATTGATAGTTAAGGGTGGGGATTTGAATCTTGAATGTTTCTATTGGAAATTGAGGTGCCAACCAGTTAAGCTAAATCTTATTGAAATATTGGAGAAAACTAATAATAAGTTCCCACAGTGAGTGCAAATAAGTCTTTCCTTCTTAGAATTTCCTTTGCTAGTGTGACTGTGTTTTGAACCAGAGCTTGCATTGAAAACAATGTTGTGGCTTCAATGGGATGAGCTATGATAGGACCAATGAATTCACCATTCTTGAAGCTTCTTTGTTTCTCTTGCAAGATCAAGGAAAGAACCTTGTTAATATCAGGTAGAGGCTCATATAGCAAAATCAGACCTCTAATAGTTAAATTGGAATCATTTAATCCCATTAAGAACCTTATCACTTGATCACGATCATGAAGATCAGAGGTGATTCTTTGAGCTCCAATAGTGCAAGGGCACTTACAGAGAGGAACAGACTGATAGTTAGCCAACTCATCAACCAAAACCTTGAACTTTGTATAGTAATCCTCCACAGAGAATTGACCTTGTACAAGATAGGTAGATTCCTTCTAAAGCTCAAAGATTCTAGGTCCACTTTTCTGAGAAAATATGTGACACAAATCAAGCCAAATTGCTCTAGCATTATTCCAACCAAATTGAATAATGAAGAACCGTCTCCTTGAAACGATAAATATCCCTTTCCATTATTCCGACCAAATCCATTCTAAAGATTAGAAAACAACAAAAAAAGTAAGTGTACCTAACCTATTGAATCATGACTATATCCACTATTCTGATACATGATGCTAGAAGCAATGCTAGGTGAGACTGAAATGATGATCCAGCTCAGAACTGTCACGTTGCATCGAATCCATAAGATGAATTGTGGTGAATATGGATCTAATTCTGGTATTGTGCCATCAACAAATCCAATCTTGTGTTTTGTAGCGAGTGAAATGATCATTGATCTGGCCCATGGAAAGTAATTCTTTCCTCCAACCAACTTCTAAGACACAAGTTGAATTGTGTTGTTATCACTGCTACTAAGAAAGAATGGATTGATAAAATCTTCATTCATAGTAGAAGAAGATTGATTGTTTGAAGCTTTTTCAGTGGACGCCATCAATGGAGCTTCGATGCTTGAAGAAGAGCAAGTTGAAATTTTAGAGAATTCAAGTAAAAAGGAAAAAAAACAATTTGATCCCATCTTGTTTAAAGCTCTGATACCATGTTAAAACCATACGCCAAAACAAGAAGCCTCAAATCAAGAAAAAAAAAAAAAAAAAAAAACACAAAAAGTTCAAGAAGGCTCGATAAAATTCTAAGTGAAGAGAGAAAACTTCATTACTAAATTTTGCGAATTACAAAGACTACCTAATTTACACATATCAAGTTCTATTTATACTAGCAGTTACATATCAGAAAGAGAAGCATAAAAACAAGAGAACTCTAACAAACTGTAACAAAATTCTCTAAAAATGCTCCTCCAATAAGATTAGGACAAGTGTTACTCTACCTCTAACTAACTAATTGACTACTCTCTCACATGTGTAACTCACATGCTTTTACTTAACTCTTTAACATTGCAAGTAACTTCTTCAATCACACTTGAAGCCTCTTCTGGTTTATGCTTTGATCACCCTGCCTTATCTGTGCAATACTTTTCTTTAAACCAAACTTGCTTCTATTCTTCAATTATGATAGGCCAAGAATGTATTGACTTCTTTGGTAACTTAATTAATTAATTTAGCCAAGTGAAATTAATTAGATTCAATTACATGCAATAAGTGTGGTAGTACAAAAAAATCACCAAATAATTAAATGCAGCGGAAAATAAATTTGACATGGGTGATTTGTTTACGAATAGGGAAAACCATCGAGACAAAATCTTACTGGGTGAATTTAAGATCACCACTCCCAAGAATACACTATTATCAAAACAAGCGGTTACAACTAAAAGAATTCCAGTACCTTATATCAACCTACAGTTGAACCTTTATCCCAATACACAATTGGACTTGTAATGTAGTGACAATTTCTCATTTTAATGCATAGCTCCAAGTATATGACTAACCAATCGATACGCGGATCTTAGTACACGGCTTACTCCTTTGCACGAAACCTAATACGTGACTAACACACCAACTTGAGAAGGACGTTGGCTGCAAAGTTCTTCAGTTCATCCAAATGATGAAGATCAAGAAACTCCTTGGTTACAAAACACGTGGCGCAAAGACGCAATAGCTTCTTCAATGAAAAGATGAACCAGGGCAAATTTTCTCTGGTCATAATATGCATGAATAATCACTTTGCATCAAGTTGCATCATCTTTAACGGCCCTTAAAATAATTCTTATATATGGCTAGGGTTATAAGAAAAGAAACTCTACACAAATAACTTGGATATGCGTGAAAAACAGACCTGAAAATCTAATTTTCGTAAATCTCGATAGATAGGTTATCCGTCAAGTTGCTGTCGAGTATCGGGCTAAAACTGCTTTTTAAACCTTGATAGATACAATCTATCAAGATAGCTGTTGAGCTTTAAAATATAGCACTTTCTCACTTGTTCTTAGACAGATTTGCATGGCTTTAACTCTTGACTTGAACAACATGTTTCTTGAAGACTTAAACCATCCTAGATCTACCAAATTACAAGTAAAGTGCGTTTTGTCAAAAGATTAGCCAATAAACAATAACATATGTTTTAACAAGTTCCACATATGTCCTAACAAATTCTGTTTTACCCCTTTTTCAATTCAACTGCACCCTTAGTCTTCTTCTTAACACATGGTTTATCAAAAAAGCAAAAAAGAAAAAGAAAAAAAGGGACAAAGTTTAGTTACAAAATTGGTTGTAGCGTTAAATTGCAACCTTACTCAATATTTTTTTATTGGAGGTGAATTTTGACAAATCTATCATTAGATTACATCTTCGTCTTATATTTTTTATGTTTGCAAAATTTTTAGAAAATTAAAAATTAATAACTATGTCATCAATAAATTATTAAATTGCAAGTTTTTTTATTTAAAATTATACATAAAATATAAATTTATAAATCTATAATAATATCCAACTAACACAAAATTTGACATATGTATTAACAATGTAAAAAATATGTAATTCAAAGATTAGAGTATCAGAAGAACACACAAAAATGTGAAGAAGCTTATAAATAGATGCAGATCCATGGTAGCATCCGATTGACACGCATGTATATTATTTACTATTCGATCCAAACTTATTTTTTATGCATGATTATAGATTATAAAAATTTAAAATTTAAACATTTGATTAATGGCATAACTATTGATCTTTGATGTTCTGAAGATTTTGCAGACATTGAGGATATAAAAGAAAATGTATTTAATGGTGAATTTGTCAAAATTTATATTCAATAAAAAGATATTGAGTGGAGTTGTAACCAAATTTTGTCGTATTTGGCTAGTTTTATAGAGAATAATAAGTCTTTATTTGTCATAATTTATATTTTGCAACAATTGACTTACGTATATCTAAGACCAAAAGACAGGGGGTAATGTAACAAATTTCTCTTGCATTAGTTAAGACTCTTGTAACTATATTGGTTGGTATTTTCTGGTGTTTTAACTGAGACATCTAATGTTCAAATCTGCTTCCTCAAACTATTGAATTATTCATAAAATAAAATAAAATATCTTGCACAAAATAGCATCTCATTGTCAAAACCTATCTTGTTGCCGTGTTAACAAACCCAAAAGCCTAACGAGATATATTGATTGATATTAGAGTGAGGATGACATGAGAGAATAAAATTTGTTGTTAGTAATGATGCCCTAATAATGGGGCAGGAAGAGTAGTGCACAGTGCACACATCATTCACCACATCAGCTTTCAACTGCTCCCCCTGGGTTTTGTTACGGTGCCAAACAAACTTGCTGCTCTCATCTCTCATCACGCTCTGCTCATACTGTTATACATATCATGCCAGCTTTGTGTGGGGTTCATCCATATGTATATTCTAGTAATTCATATACTAACATTCTTTTTGGTTGAAAGGTTGTCAAAGTTCCCTTCTTTTAAGGGGTTAATGGCATTCAAATGAGCAAAAAGTTGGCGTATTTGTACTAATAAATTATGAACTTTGATTAAAAAGTGTTTCAATATTTGGATGGGGAGCACGAGTTTGTTCTAACATTGCAGCCTATAGTAGTATTCAGACAATTTATAAATAGAATGGATTCTTAATTCTTTATCATTTTCATGGTGTAATTATGATATGAACATGAGTTAGGAAGTTTTCAAATGCTTTTTTTCCCCAGTTTCAAGATCATGTGTAGAGATAGTTGGCCAAAACTATGATAAATTTTGAAATTTGTATTAAGTTGCGAATTTCACGATGAATTTAAGTGTGAGTGACATTCAAACAAAGCCTAATTTGCCTTCCCTAATCCCTATGCGTTGGTGAAATTTGAGAAACATGATGAATCACAGCAAACACTTTGACTATGGAATGCATATTAGGTATTAACCATTAAATTTTGATTTAGTTATAATTTTTAATCCGGTGGTCCAATTTAATCACATGATATGTTGTTTTCATCCAAATATCTTCTAGATTTGTTTTTAATTAAGAATTTAGAAATCCAATGGTCAAAATTACAATTTTCTCTTGGTGAGGTGAGGTAAAAAAATGAGGTGTTTATAGAATTTCCCTAATTTTCAAAGCTTGAACAAGCAACACCAATGTATAGAGAGGATAACAAGTTTTGTAACTAGATTTTAACCTAGGTGTGTAGTGGAAATCATGATCATCAAGCTGTTATTCGGAATCTCTTAACTGTATAACAGGGGGATTCTGTTTTTTGATAAGAACAAGGGGATTCTTAAAAGAGTCATATAGCAACTTAGGACTTAGCAATATTTACAAGGGGAGTTCTAAGGAATAATTTGGGATATTTATTAAAATCTATTAATTGTATGACAAGGGAAATTTTAATAATATAGAGCTTTTTGTGTTTAAAATCTACTAAGTTACTAACTGTATGACAAGGGAAATCCTAATTTTTAATTTTTTTTAAAGAACAACTCAGCTATATATTAAAATGGAAGTCTTAGATGTATTATTACCACTAGAGATTTTGGTGTCACTAGGGAATATAACTGGGAGTATTTTTAGAACAAATCAACAGCCTGATAGGGGAAGTTATTGAGCTCATTCGTGGGCATTTTAAGGACTCTTTATCTGTTAAATAAGGGAATCCTAAAAAGTATGTGTTGAAGGCATTTAGGGACTCTTTAACAGGAGTATCCTAAATGATCTTGTGGGGCTTACGGACATTTAAGGACTCTTGACTGTCTCTGTATAACAAGGAATCCGAAATGATCTTGAAGGGGCGGATTGGTTCTTTAAAAGTTTGCCTAAGTACCTCTGTTAGGATTATCATCAGGTCTAAATGTAGGGAAAAAAATGTTTGGGATATTCTTAGAATTCTTGACCAACTATGGGCAATTCTGTTGAATGCAAATTATAGTTCAAAAACTCTTTGGGAAAATTGACCAATCTTCTGGGAATACTAAAGGACGATTCTTAGAGTTGTTGACTAGGCTAAGGGGAACTCATATGGGAAGACTCTAGGAATTTCTGACCAACTTTTGAGGAATTCCTTATGCAAACAAAGATTGGAAAACCTTTAGGGTTACTAACCATCCTTAATTAGGGGAGTCCCAAAAAATGATTTTCATCCACAAAAGTTGTAATGACCCTTAGATCTGGGCTTTAGGAAAGACCAATCTTAAAACAAGTGACCAATTGCATCTTAAGAAATTCCAATGATCGATAGAGACTCCATACACTTTACTTACACACCCCTTAAGGGAATTAATGTTTACACTCTCACACACAAAAGAGACCAAAACCCACAAAGGAAAGAGAGACCTCAAGGCTCAAAGTCATCGTTTGGTTGTAATGTCGATGAACATCATATATGCAACAACATATGAAAGGGTAGTGGGCAGCCAAATGGGGGCGATCAATTATCGATGGGTTCCAATATGGTAGGTTATTGACATGGTATATGGTGTATTGATGTGGCAGTGGTTGCCAATATGTTTCAAGGGCTGATGTGGCACTCTTTGATACTGACATGTGTTGCTAATATGTGATACGAATTGTGCTGGGGCGTATAGTTGCTTGGGGGTACATGTGTTGAGAATTTGCCAATGCTACTAGAGAGCATTACAATTGGAAAAAAAGAAGAAGCAAAAAAAGCCAAAAAACAGAGGGATTATCAAGACATTAGCTATGATATAATACCATGTTAAATTGTTGAAATATAGCTTTAATACCATGTGAGTATTGATGTTGGGAATATGATGGTAAGGGATAAAAATAGAGAGTCAAAGTAGAATTAACATGGTTTGGCTTGATGCCCTATACTATATACTAAACCTTAGGCTAACTCTAGACTAACTTGCTTTATAAGTAATGATTTTGCAAGTAGGTTTAAGATTTTAATTTTATTTTATATATATATATATATATAAAACAATTAGGTCTTAGTACAATGAATCGAGAAGTAGTTGATGGAGTTGGGCATTACCTCGGACATCAGTCTTGATACTTATAACGCAAGCTAATTCGAACCTACACACAAGAATGTGTTAGTAGGTCCACCCAATCTATAAGTTTAGATATACACAATTACTTATATAATTTCGCAACTTGTTGAGCTAACAAGTTAGAAGCCAACTTAGTAATTACAAAAAAAGTGAAAAAAAAAATGTAATGAATTTAGTGATACAAAAAATTTTACAACTATTTTGAGATAATATGTTGTAATTGGTGTACAATGAATGTGGTGTCAATAAGTATCTCTATGTAAAAGTAATATTACACCAAATACAACTTGACACCTCAACAAAAGTGTGAAAAAAGTTATTAAATTTTTTGTAGTGATTAAAATTTTGTCTCCTTGAGATGAATTGAAAAGATATTTAGAAGCTATGCATGAAGACAGTGTGTAGGTGACAAAAGAAGGAACAAAGATTTAGATAATGTTGCTGAAAGAGACTGGAAACAAATTGCCCCGTTTAGTAGAGTGGGTAGAGTAGTTGGAGAAAGGCCCTCTTCTCTCATTAGCTTAAAGATAAGTATGGTGATTTCTTTTTAAGGCATGCACACCCACTATCCTATTCCACAACCTCTTCTACTTCTCCTCCTACTCCTCCAATGACAAAGCAATCAAAGCCATGGAGACCATTTACAGCAAATTGCTGTTCAGTTGAGGACCAAACAATTTTTAGCAAATTCAGCCGATGCAGGCCATCAAGGTCAGAGTTCTCTAAGGACATTGCTCCATTACCTTCATTTCGGAGACTATCTTTCTCTGATCTCAGTCGCTCTTCATCAACACGCATAAATGAAGATCTTGCACAATCTTTTGGGTCGGACTTGCATGATTTTCAGCTAAGTGAGCTACGTGCCATAACTCAGAACTTCTCAAGCAACTTCTTATTAGGAGAAGGTGGGTTTGGAACAGTGCATAAGGGTTATATAGATGAAAACTTAAGACAGGATTTGAAGGCTCAGGCAGTTGCTGTTAAGCTTTTGGACATTGAAGGCCTTCAAGGACACCGTGAATGGCTTGTAAGTAAATTCATTTATAATTTTGTACCCAATAATTAATATTCTTATTGTATCAAACACTTTCCATTTCTAAAGATTTCCCAGATGTAGGTTGGCTTGAGAAATAGAAATTATGTATTCTCTTTTTGCTGATGTAGTTCTGTTTCTGTGTGAAACAAAAAAAATTATTTATGATGAGATGGTTCATCTATGATGTGATTGGTGTATCAAAATTTTCTCTCAAAGCATGATTTTCGTATATTTTATTGGATATTGGTCCTAATATTATGTCTATCACATATGCATGTCATGTAATACACAGAAAATTATTAAATACTTTTAGAGTAAAAAAACGTTGGTACTTCATCCTATCACATAAATGATAGATACTAACATAAATTTAATTAGTGAATAATATTACGTGAGAGGAGAGGGAGTAGTATTGCTAAAGTATTGAATAATAACCCGTCATTGACAAACACATGGTAATATAATTAAAATTATAATACAATTATTTTTCTTTTAATCTATCTATTCAGGTTTATAATTTTCTGTCAAACAAGTGCATGAAATTGTTTTAAATTGATCCATATTCCATAGAATATATTAGGCCTCCTTGGACCAACCTCGTTAGACACTGACTGTGTGCACATGCTACAGTCTACGCTAAAAGCCTGTTAGGTATGCTACTGTGGCTAGTTTATGCAACCAGAGAGCTGAAGTCAAATCAGCCCTTCCACAGAATATGATGTTTCCATGGATGAAGGATGCAAATTGCGCTGGTACCGGAACATTTTCAATCGTATGGGCCAATTATTAATGAGGTTGTACCAAATTTATATGTACAATGAAGAAAACAAAATACATATATGGTTCGGGTTATTAGGTCACCTACTTCTCATTCTTTTATGAGATTGTCGCCAGAGTTCCTGGTCTGCTTTCAATTGAATAAGGAGTGCAAACGTATCATTTTGACTATATAGTATCATACAGCATAATTTATTTCTTTAGTTTACTTTTTTGAAGGGTCTTTTTTGGTTTACTTGATCACTCCTTTATATCATATCATCACGATGACTTCTTTCTCTCTCTTCAACTATATACTATTTCTTTTATTTTATGTTTGATTTTCCCATACATCACATAAAATTGGCCCTGCCATATTGATTAACAATTATATATTTTTCCATGTAGGCTGAAGTGATATTTCTGGGGCAGCTGAGGCACCCACATCTAGTTAAACTGATAGGGTATTGTTGCGAGGATGAAGAAAGACTTCTTGTGTACGAGTTCATGCCTCGTGGCAGCCTAGAGAATCACTTGTTCAAAAGTGAGTTCTATTTTTGTCACCAAATTAAGCTCTTATCTTATCTAACACTTGGATTGGAGGGATTGATTAATAAAAGTTAAAATTAAAACCCTCATAGAAGTCATAAGTTTGTTTTATCTTCAATGAGAATGAGATTATAAGGCTAGGAAAAAGTTAATCTGAAACTTGCCTATGATAACTCAATGTGTTTTATATGATAAAAATACATATGGATAATCATATAAATGTTCACATAACAGGTTAGAGGTGATTTCTCTTAAAGCTAGAAAAATCAATCTAGCCAGCTTGAGACATCCTAAATATTTTTCATTTCTTGCTCCAATTAATATTTGATTTTACAAGTCATTAATTATGATTGAAGGGATATCAATATCATTGCCGTGGGGCACAAGAGTGAAGATTGCAATAGGAGCAGCTAAAGGCCTAGCCTTTTTACATGGTGCTGAGCAGCCTGTGATATACCGCGACTTCAAAACTTCAAACATCTTGCTAGACTCTGTGTGTAGCAATATTTCTCCATTTTCTTCAATCAGATAAGTTGATTGACAAAGCCCCTACAATCAAACCAGTAATTTGACTATAATGCTGCTTTTCCCTATGTTAATAGGATTTCACAGCCAAATTGTCAGATTTTGGGCTTGCTAAGATGGGACCAGAAGGATCTAACACACATGTTACCACTAGAGTGATGGGTACATATGGGTATGCTGCCCCAGAATATATCTCAACAGGTACTGCTTCTGGCACACAGTGGACTTGTCAATGATAAACGCTAAGCTTGTAACAATTTGGTTATTTGAAAAGCTTATACATTTAGGAAATGTTGACATTTATCATAATATCATGATAAATTATCAACTGTTGCAAAAGCTTAATATATTTGAAAATGTCAAATTTAATCATTTAACCATAATTCTAACAATATGTTTGTTAATATTTATCAGGGCACTTAACTACAAAAAGTGACGTTTACAGCTTCGGGGTGGTGCTACTTGAACTACTTACAGGAAGAAGATCATTGGACAAAACAAGACCAAAGAGTGAGCAAAACCTGGTTGATTGGGCGAAGCCATACTTGACCAGTAGCCGAAGATTGCGGTGCATTATTGACCCAAGACTTGCAGGTCAGTATTCAGTGAAGGGAGCAAAGGAAATGGCACTTCTAGCATTGCAATGCATAAGTTTGAACCCCAAAGACAGACCAAAAATGCCAGGCGTTGTTGAAACACTTGAAAACTTGCAACATTATAAGGACATGGCAATTACTTGTGGACAATGGCCAGCATCATCACCAAAATCAACTAGAAATGGAGTCTCTACAAAAGTGAGGATGGAGAGTAAAGGTGGATATCATAGAAAGTCCTCTCCTATAACTCCCAGTAAGAAAGCATGAATAATTTCTAATGGAAGAGGCAATTGGAAGTTTATAGTAGCATGGGGGTTTCTATTAACCATACACTTTTTCCTTGGGCATGTCTGGCTGCCAATGTAAATATTTGAATCGCACATAGCAAGCATATGTAAGTATATAAACCCATGAGTGTATAATAATATCTTGATAAAATTGTTATATAAAGTTCGATACCAGATGTTCTAGCATCAATTAGCAAGACTTGCTTTTCTGTTTAATTACAACAATGATTTGCTTGCTTATCAGGGTTCATTGATCTGATGACTAATGAACAGCTCAAATTACTTTTATGATTCTTTTTTCTTATAAAATAATTTCAGTTAAAGTCGCAAATTGTAAGTAGTGAAAAATAAAAAGTTTAGGCACGTGAAGAACTTGTTATCTTTCATCAGCCACATCATTTGACTCATTTATTAGTTCAGGATATCCAAAGACCTGGTTGGTAATACGGTGTAAACAGCAAGATGAATGTGCTAATTTGAATTTCATATTTTAGAATTTCATTGCCCCAAAATACCTCACATGCCCCCATGCCATACAAATCCATTGGTAGCTCTTGATCTTGTGCGACGCAAGCCCAATCCCCTAGTCCGTGTCCCTGCCCTTGTGGTGGGATTTGAATTTGGTGCAATAGATAGGATTATTGCACCATTCAATTATCATCTCTATGTGAGATGTAAAAGCTAATAGCATCAAAAGTAAAAAGGTTAAAAAAAAAAAAAAAATTAACAATATATATATATATATATATATTTTAAGATCATACCTTAACAACCTTTATATCTCACATAAGATGGTAATTGCTTAGTTCAATAGCTGGAAAAAAAAAAAAAAAAATCTACAATATCCTACATATCTTGCAATTGGACCTAATTGTAGCTGAAACAATTGGGCCACGCACGGAAAAAAAATCATGTAGGGACCCCGTGCCTTGCCGAGCCCAATCCAAGTTAGCATAGGTTTGAGTTTCTGTTCTAGTTTTTTTAGTTTGTCCTTAGTGATTACGGTGGCAACTTTCGTACGAGTCTTCTTTCCTTCGTCGTCAATGTCGCTCAACACGTGTTATTCGTTTCTAATTTTTTTTTTTTTTTTTTTTGGGTTAAAAGGTAATTCACTAACAAAAACTACATAGCCAGGGTATGCATACGCATGCATGGTATCATACTGGTGGTAAACACTTTTTTACAAAAAGAAATCAATTTGATATTTGTTGCTTCTTTAACAATTTTAACCTTGATTGAATTAGTTTCTTTGTACTAATACTACTACGATCCTGCTAAAATAATGAGATATTAACCATGTTAAGTTTTTATAAACTTTTTTTATATGCATAGAGTATTTTAAATATAAAATAAAAAATTTTAAAAACTTGTAAATTTTAAATGGTGTTGTTTCTATTGAATATCTCAATTAAGTTTTAAAAAGATTCTTTTCAAATCTCGCACTAATTTACGATCTACAAATATAGGGCCTAGTCTAAGGTTGACACAATGCATTTTGGGGTTAGACGCAAATGTAAAATATGTTGTTACTTAATATTTTATAAGAGATACATTAATTGAACTATTTCCATATATATTCATAAAAGTATTTTAAAAGTTTTAATTCTAAAAGTATCGAAAAAATTAGTATTAGAATAAATATCTTATTTTAGATGGTCATTGTCTCTCTTGGCAATATTGGATTTCAACTATTGAACAATGTATTTTAATAATGAATTTCTCTTCAAAACTATTAATTCTAATTTTTATTTTGATAGCAAAAGAAAGGAAGAGCAAACTTTTGGAAGATTAAATTTTTTTACTCTCCTAAAGACTTAAACTACCGCAAACATAGTAAAACGAATTAATAAAATGTTGAACATTCTAAAAGAGTATAATATTTAAAAATAATTTTTATTTATTAAATTTTTGGGCCTTAATTAAAAGTTTAACATCGTAAGGCAAATATACAAGACATTCTATTGGCCAATAGAAGATTTATTTTCCCTAAGTGAGAAGCCTTACTTTATTATTATTATTTTTTTTTGTACAA
Organism: Quercus variabilis; assembly: GCA_030445155.1. Lineage (NCBI taxonomy): Eukaryota > Viridiplantae > Streptophyta > Magnoliopsida > Fagales > Fagaceae > Quercus > Quercus variabilis. The sequence goes on from CP129456.1 coordinate 2,139,010, forward strand.
TATTATAAGGCAAATAATATAATATATTTTAGGGGACCTTCTTCCATTTGAGGGCCTTAGGTCATTGCCTAAATGGCCTAAAAGTTGAGCCAGCTTTGATAGGGAGTTTAACCATGTATTTGAGCATTTCTCTATTTTGTATTTGTTATATATAGTACCACTATAGGAAATACTTTATTTGAAAATGATGATAGTGTAAATACATTATATGTGATTTTAACCCAACTCAAGCTACCATTAATAGCTTTTTATCCCAAATTCTTGGGTTGTTTTTTTTCTAATAACCTTCAAAATCTATTTTTAGAAAAAATAAAATAAAATAAAAGATGCCACATGATTATTGGAAGCAATGTATAAGATATATTATATAATACGTCTAGAATCACAACATTTTTTACATGTTGAAATGTCAAAATTTTAATAATACATACAGTAAGTCTAAAGTAAAATTAGTGGTAGATCCATATAAAAATCAATAACAACTTGTTAACACAACAATTACTATTTAAAAAAAAAAAAGAAGAAGCAAAACTTAAGTACAATTCTTTAAGTGCAATACATTAGATTTTTTAATCAAAGATAAACACATGGTTGCATTAACTAATAAATCAAGTACAATTAATGTTATAATGTTCTAATAACAAATAAATTTAATGCAATTTTGTATTTGAATTTAATTAAGAAACTTAATATATCGTGTCAAAAAATTTTAACCTAAGTTTTACACTCATAAAAAATAGCCCAAAGCTTTAACTACTAATATAAAAATAATATGTGTTTGGTTATATACAATGCACGTGATTCACTTAGATAATTAGGTTAAATGTTCCACTTGACAAAAATAAATATCATATTTCTATTGACCATTAGAGCCGAAAGCTTTAAATGGAGCCAAACTTTGTTCTAAAAAAATTATACAAGTAGCATTCATTTTTTTTTTTTTCATTTGATTTGATTTGACAAGTAGCATTCCTATACAATATATTAGAACAGATTGTTTGGCCGCAAAATAGTGTTGAATTAAACTATAAACCATGATTCATATCTTCCAATATAATAAGGCCCTCCATGTGATAGGAAGATATTGTAGGCTTTTTGCATAGGCGTCTAGCTCTAGCTGCATAAAAGTCACTCAAAGTCATACGTTCTGTGCGGACAATTAAAGAGAAGAAGTTGATTAGTGGCTTTGAGACGAAGCAAATAGCACTTGCCAAATGCCAAGTGCCTAATTTCTTGGTTGACTATTGTATTAAGGAAAATAACAACGCACCTCGTGAGGCGGGTTTTCCGAGTCAAGAACGACGTGCAGACGCGCCTTCGCCTAAATTGGTTGACTTTTACTGCCATTCGGATCTCTACCAAATCGATTGCTCATTCTTTCTCTATTTGGTCAGCTTATACAGCCTTTTAAAATTTCTTTTTCTTTTTTATTTTTTATTTTTAAAAAACTTTTCAAAATACAAATATACTTTAATCATTTTTAGCAAAAATTTTTCAACAAAAAAAACTTAGATAAACTACTCCCAAACAAACATTTGATATCTCGTAATTATTTTTTTAATAGACCATTTTGTAAAAGGAAAATTTTATGTTTAGTAGGATTTAACATTGTGCATTTTGGGCTATGAAGCGTATTTGTTCGTCTTTTTGCATTGACTTTTCAGAGTTACAATTCCAAAAATGCCTCATTTTCAAAAAACCTAAAACATAAAAGCTGAAAGAAACTAGCCCTAAATATAATTTAAAGTGATAATTATTTTTTTAAAAAAGGTATATTAATCATTCATTTTAGAAAATTTTTATAAAGAATTCAAAAAGTTGTCAAAAAAATTTATCACTTTTTTATTTTTCTATAATTTTTCTTTTTTTTTTTTAAAAAAGTTTACTAATGTATACTCTAAGGTCATTTGTTAATATTGTATATTCCATTTGGAAATGGAAGTTATATAAATTTTTTTTTTGGTAGAAAGGATGAAGCTATATAATGTATTAGCTAGGCTTTCGGTCGTAATTATAATACTATCTAATATACGAACATCATTTTGTAGATTTTTTTTTTCTCAGTAATCCATTTAGTGTTTATTTTAATTTTTTTTAAGAATCAAACCATTCAGTAAATTTAAAGTGCCATACTGTATGTATGAGATAATAGCAATTTTTTGTATGAGACAGCTCTTGTAATATGTTTAAAAAATAAGCTTTTTTATTTTATTTTATTTTATTTTATGAATTAGAGGTATTATGAAAAGAATCAGTTAGATTTTAGAAGTCCGTGAGTCTCTGTATATTTTAGCCTAAAATTCCAGGTTATATCATGTCCAGTTTATACTTTATATACAACTTTAAACTCTTATTTTATATACAGCTGTAATTTTAAACAAATTTAGTCAATAAAAATAACCTTATTCAAAAACACTTCAAATCAATCACGCTCAAAAGTTGAATTTGAGTACTTTATATTCTCTCTTTGTCACGTGCATTTGGCATAATTCATGAGCTGAAAAACGAAAGTGGAATGTATTTAGAGTCTCTCATGGTGGTTCATGTGACCACATGAAAAGCTCATATACTATCATATAATATCACCTATCATAAATACATAAAAGTCACAAACTATTTGGCACATGAATCCCACTTTTTCTTCAAAGAAGCGTGATAAATGCACTTCGAAGAAGAAAAGTAGAAAACTCTTCTTAAAGTAATCAAAACCCAAACGCACTTGCTTGAGTGCGTGTCTAACCCCCCAAAAAACCTGCCAAAACTTTTCCTAACTTTTCAGCAATGAAATTTAGTATAGTAATAGTACTACCATACCAAAATTTCAAAGTGAAAAGCCACCACACAAACATCCACATTTTCATTCCCTATCAATTAGAGAAACCATCCCAAAATGGCTTTCAACATTAACAATAACAACAACAAACCCAAGAAATCCATTTCCTCTTCCCAATCCAATCTATGTACCATCCTTTTCTTCATAGTTCTCTTCACCATCCCAGCTCTTTTTCTCCTCCACGCACCTACCACATCCATATGCACAAGCTTTGCCAACCATGTCAAGCCTTGGTCGGGTGATCTTCGAGCAGCCCAATTTGCTTGGAACCGTCTTCTTTTCCTCCAATACCCTGACCAACCCCCACCTGTTGCTCTCAAGATTGCTGTATTCTCACGAAAATGGCCTATTGGTACAACACCGGGGGGCATGGAACGCCACGCACATACTCTACACACCGCTCTAGCACGCCGTGGCCATCAAGTTCATGTCTTCACCTCTCCTAATCAACTGGGAATAATTAGTACAACTTCTTCACCATATATCCATTGCCATGAAGGCGAACCGGGGCGTTGGCGATATAACAAAGCTTGGGAGCAATTTATGGAAGAGAACAAACGTGAACCCTTTGATGTGGTTCACTCGGAAAGTGTTGCACTTCCTCACTATATTGCAAGACAACTTCCAAACCTTGCTGTGTCGTGGCATGGCATAGCACTTGAGAGCTTACAATCTGATATTTTCCAAGATTTGGCTCGAAGACCAAACGAGCCCATATCTCCAGCTTTCAACAATACTTTACAAGGGGTGGTCCCAAAGGTATTAAATGAAATAAGGTTCTTCAAGAGCTATGCACATCACGTTGCTATAAGTGATAGTTGTGGGGAAATGCTTAGGGATGTGTATCAAATTCCTAATAAAAGAGTCCATGTGATTCTCAATGGTATTGATGAGGATGAGTTTGGAAAAGATTTGAGCTTAGGCCTTGAGTTCAGGTCTAGAATTGGTGTCCCTGGTAATGCAAGTTTAGTACTTGGTGTGGCTGGAAGATTGGTAAAAGACAAAGGTCATCCGCTACTCTATGAAGCATTCGCCAAACTGATTTCAAAGCACCCTGATGTGTATTTGATTGTTGCTGGGTCAGGACCATGGGAGCAAAGGTACAAAGATTTGGGGCCTCAAGCTCTGGTTTTGGGCTCTATGAGTCCATCACAATTGAAGGCTTTCTATAATGCCATTGATATATTTGTAAATCCCACACTTAGGCCTCAAGGGCTTGATCTAACTCTTATGGAGGCCATGACGAGTGGAAAGCCTGTAATGGCATCAAGGTTTCCTAGCATCAAAGGCACAATTGTTGTGGATGATGAATTTGGTTACATGTTTGCCCCAAATGTAGAGTCATTGTTAGAGGCACTTGAAGCAGTGGTGGAGGAAGGATCAGAGAGATTAGCACAGAGAGGACAGGCATGTCGTGAATATGCAACTTCCATGTTTACTGCACGAAAGATGGCATTGGCATATGAGAGGTTATTCCTTTGTATCAAAAACGAATCCTTTTGTACCTATCCTTAGGCTATACAGAGATACGTATATTGCCCCCTTTTTGGCTTCGTTTTGGAGTAAATAATATAACATATATTATTTGTTTTCAAAATCAAATCCTAATTATACAGTTTTTCTTGTTGTACCAACTAATTAAGATTCATATTATTAAACATAATGAAAATTTCACAATTGGTTTTCTTATATTTGTACTTTTGAAAGCAAGCACCACAACATTGGCTATGCAATCACTTGTCCAAATTTTCAGTTATACTATCTAAAAAATTATCAAGTCAAAAATACTCTCTAAGATGTCCTCCACTGTGCAATAATGTCCAAAATGCTATCCATTAGCTGTGTAGTATATTGTCCAAAATACTATCCAAAAGAGATTTTCACCATACTTCAGAATTTTTTAGCAGAGCCCAAAAAAAAAAAAAAAACACTCAAAAGCATTGCACAGTAAAAGAAACTGTGGGAGATAAGTAATCCGAAAATGCTCCGTATTTGAAATCAATTCTGAGATAATTAGAGAAGGAGGAGGGGGGGGGGGGGGAACTGTACTTCTCAAATACAAACCAAAATGAGCATATATGCTTCTACTATAGTAAAAAACATACCACAAAAATCAACTAGAACAGCCATATTTCTCTTGCAAAGGCTATCATGCGTATGCAGGGAGAGCCTGATAGGGGATCAATGGATCATATATGCAGATCAGAAGTTTGTTTCCATGAAAGGTTACGTAGCCCCCATTAAGTGCTTCACCATAAACATATTTGATTTAGCTAGCTTCAACTTGAAGTTCACTTTGAACTCATGATATACTGTAGTTTGTGTAACTTCCTCAGTTTGTCAACAAGACTTAGAATAATTGGTCTGCATCTGAAACTTTTAATTCCATATTTTGAAGTGAGATTTTACTTTGGGGTTGATAATTAAAATTTTAACCTACCAATATCCCTTTTTTGGGTAAACACTATATTTCAAAATTCGTGAGAAACTTTGAACTTGGAATTTTTATGCATCCAAACCCCAAGCTCAAATTTCATTTGAAAGGTATCATTAGGCAAATTCAACAAATAAAAATTCTCATACTTCCAATATTACTCTTCACACTGTCACCACCATTGTTCCCTTTTATTCCCTTTACATGTCTAACTGATAAGGTCTTAACATCACCAATCACCAATTTCTCAAAATCTATGTTGTAGTAATTTTTATAAGATTTGTCACTATAGCAACATAGCTGATCACATTGTAGCTATCCTAAGTGTCCAATATATCAGTGATCGCAAAAGTTCATGCTAAAGATTGCAATTAGAATATATGACAGTACTTTTAAGTTTCATACACAGTACTTTGATTTAATCCATAAGAAAAAGATAACAAAGAATTGATTTAAGTTCCCAAACAACAAACAAAATCTGTCATGTTCATCAATATACAACGCTTATAGCCGTGTCAAGGAAAACCAGCAAGTAAATCTTTATCCTATTGATTTTTGAGAATTTGTAGAATGAAAATAAATGTGTAAATTTGAATTTAAATAACATATTATTTTTCAGTTTTTTTAAAAAACAGGATTGTTTTGTACATTAAAAAAGTGAACTTTGAAATGATTTTGGCTGAGCCTAATGTGATACCAGAAAAAATCTAACTAATAAATAATACCTGAAAATCCAGCACAACCACCAAATACATTAAATCAACTACTAATAAACAAAGAAAGGGCTTTATTTCTCTACTTATAAAACTGCATCATACTAAACACCAAATGTCAATTTCATCCTTTTAATTTAAATGATTCAGAATACATCATCTCGTTTGGAACAGATGTCAATTTCTTATTGGGCATAGAAACACCAGATGCTGGAGTTCCTGAAACATATCGTATACTTTCTCCCAAAGAGAAGTAGACAATTAAACTCTCTAAATTTGTTTTCTTCCTCTAACCCGCTGACTCACTGACACACGCCAGAGTATTTCTGTCCGTCTTAACTCTTAATGGAGAGTTTATGTTTATCGTATGAGAGTTTGTATTACCAGAGAGAGAGCAAGAAAGAAAGAAAGAAGGAAAGAAAATTCCCGACAATGGCTAGCAATGCAACGGCTAGTAGCTTGAATTCCCATTGGAAGCAAGTGCCTCTCTTAGAGCCCCTTGAGATTATCGTGATAGGAGTAGCACTAGCCGTTGCTCTCATCTTTGCCTTGATTCTGTCCTTTCTTTGGTGGAAGATGAAGAACCAACCAGAACTGGAAGAACACAATGCGGAGCTTCCTCATAATCATGATCATCAGCCGCATGCTCCTATGCCGGAACTACCACAAAGAGAATTCCACGTCGGTGAAGCCGCCACGGACTGCCCTGTCTGCCTTGAGGAGTTTGTGGAGGGTGAGAGCCTTTTTGAGCTTCCTACATGTCTCCATGCTTTCCATCCTACATGTATTGAGACATGGTTGACTCGGAACCATGCTTCTTGTCCTGTTTGTAGACTCCACATAGAGCTTCAAGTTGACAATGTTGTCTAATTGGGCTTTTAGTGTAGCAAAAATAATATGTGCTTTTATGTATGTATTTATATTTATATATAATGTCGTTTCAAATGATTTGGCCTTTGTATATATTACAATTGATCAAATCCAAAATTATGATAATGGGATAAACAAGAATCATTTGCAAAGGGAGAGCATTTTCAATTTATACAGATTTCATTACGCTTAATTTTGAGTAACAATACAAATGCTGGAGGAGATTACAGATTAGGAAATGGGAAAGCATGAATAAATAACTCAATCGTGTTGAAATCCATTCATGTGAAGAAAGAAAAGTCTTCGGCACATCCTTGAAAAATGAGCAGTGGAAGTAGCCAAATGCACTCTGATGACTAACAAAATGCTCATAAGCTCAAACTGACACAGATGATGCAGCAAGCCTAATGATTCAAAATCTGCAGAAAGAATGAACAAATATCATAAAGAAGTGAAGTTTTAATTGTCTGATTTTGATCCCTTTGAACTGCTGCATTACTTTTGTAACTCGCAAGAAATACACTCCACACCTCCATCTATGCACAAGGCTTTCAATCAGAGTAGGAAACTTGGAATCATAGAAGTTACTTGGGCATAGGGTAATGACCTCTGATTCAAGTAACCGGACCACCCTTTGCATTGTGGGGCGATCCTCTGGATTAGAATAAACACACTGAATGGCAACTGAGAGCAGTGCATGAAGACTGTCTGCTTGCACCCCCTCGCACTGTGTCAACAATCTCTCTTTGCCTATTCTCTGTGACCAGAAAATTTAACTGCATGAAGGGAAATAGCTGGTTAGCTGCTTGAAAAAAAAAGAAGAGTTGTGCAATTGCCCAAAATTGTGGCAATTATGTGGGTGGGTGCGTAGCTCTCTATGCGTACAGGAGGCCACTTGCCTATCTTGCATGGAAAGCTCCATTGTTAAAAATGGGATTCATGGCTATTGATCCGGTGAAATTAAACATACATCCAAAATCAGGTATTCCAAAAAATGGAGGACAAATAGGATATCTCAATTAATTTTATAACATTTTATATCCAGATTTTTTTTTTCTGTGTTACAACATCTTTTAAATAATGGACTGTAAGAAACTGATAAAATGTGAATTCATGAAGTCCAAAAAGGAGAGTTGAATTTTGGAAAGCAAACTACAGATTATTTGTCTCTTTCCAGGGGAAATTAGGTGATTTTCCTCTAGGGGCGGGGGCAGCAGGTGAATTGCAAGGGCTATCAGCCTCTAGACAGATCCTATCCGCTTTCTTTTTAAACATAGCTCCATTGGAGTTAAGAGGGATGCTAGGACATGACATAATATATGCAGCAGAAATTTAAAATTAACAACGCAATACATATAACTTACACGAGACATAAAAACATGAAAAATAGTAAGCACAGGAGAGATTTCCACTTCTAAATCTTTAAGACTAGTTTAGTAATTGATTAAAGAGTATTTTGACTGCAACCACAAGTGTAGGGAAGAGACATACCCAACCAACAATGTTGAGGCCCTTCTCAATAAATGATGCCTCTGTTGGTCGCTTTCCACTTAACACTACCAGCACCAGGACCCCAAAACTATATACATCAGTCATTTCAGTTGCTCTCCCACTTTGCATATACTCTGCCAGTGGAGTCAAACACGGACTTAAAAGACAGATCATAAGGGAAAACAACATAGGATCCATATTACATTTTCACAAAGGAGAACAGGCCAGCATATGCATGCCAGGAACCTCTCTTTTCCTTGGTTCGACCATGATGTAAATATCAAAAAGGAAAACTTATTCCAGGCATAGAGTCCCCACCAGATGCAGAGACTGAGAAACCATCCATATAACCTTCCCCCTTTGCTTTTAACGTCAATCTACCAAATGCCTCCATTACCAAAACAAACAACAATGGTGAAATGGGATCACTTTGTTGCAACCCATGAGTATTGGAAAAGAAGCCATTAAGAGTACCATTAATAATTATAGAAAATTGCACTCTAAAAATACAAAATTGGATCCAACGCCTCCATGTCTCTCCAGAGCCACATCTTTGAAATAAATAATAAGGGAACTCCCAATTAACATGGTCATAAGCCTTCTCCAGATCCAATTTGCACATAACCCTAGAACTCCAGATCAAAGTCGACTATCCACACACTCATTTGCAATTAACACTGAATCTAAAATTTATCTGCCGCCCACAAAAGCATCTGAGTGTTGGATATTAGTTTATCTAACACCTTCTTCAGCCTATTTGCAAGAACTTCAGCCAATATTTTGTATACACTTCCAATGAGGCTAATAGGCTTGAAATACTTGTGGCTCCATAGCCCCCACTTTTATTTTGGAATAAGAGAGGTGAAAGTGGGATTGAAACTTCTCTCAAACATTTCTCTATGATGGAAATTGTGAAAGAACCAAATAATATCACCCTTCACCACATTCCAACATTTTTGAAAGAAATCTCTAGTAAAGTCATCAAGACCTGGAGCCCTATCACTATCAACAGAGTATAAAGCTTGAAATACGTTTTCTTCTGTGAATAAATTCTCAAACTCTATTGCTTCTCCATCTTCCAACATGTCAAACTGAATTCCATCTAGTTTAGGATGCCAAGATTGAGGTTCCTAGAATAAGTCACTGCTCAAAACTATTCCGTATCTCCTCTTGGTCAACTGAAGTGCTATCCCCCACCTGAAGACTACTAGTGAAATTGTTCCTCCTCCGTGAATTAGCCAATCTGTAAAAACAAAAAAAAAAAAAAAAGTGTATTCCTGTCACCTTCCTTGATGTACACAGCTCGTGAATTCTGTCGCCAACTAATCTCCTCCTAAGAATTTCCTACTTGTTAAACTTCTCACCTCCTGCAAACTATCTAGAAGAGTAACCTCCCGCGACAGGATAGCTCTTCAACACTTTCAGCTTTTGAGCCAAGATAAAAACTAGGGAACCCCTGAACCTGAATAATATATTGCCTCTACGAATCAATCCTTCTGTTCGGAGCCACATTTTCTCAAATTTAAAGGATCCTCTTCGTGCACGTACCGATGCCATTAATGTATAACAAGACTGGAAAATGGTCAGATAACATTCGAGGCATGAGTTTCTGGTGCAGGTTACTGTTTGGAATCTTCTCATAATTATAAACACCATGAAATTCCCCACCAACCAATCACACCAGATATCTACTCCTGAAAAAGCTCAAATAAATAAAATCATCTGCTTCTCCTATCATTTCCTTTCCATTCCACCACTCTTGTTTGTCTCTTGCAAACAAACAAACAACATCTCCAAATTTATCAACACATTGTTTGTGACACTCTTTCTTCGGGGTAACTCACCGAAACAGAAGCAGAAATAGCCAGATTTCGTGGTTCTCTTTCTCTGATTTCTTTAAAGCCGAGTGTCAGGCCAGCTTTGTTTCTCCATCTATGTTCAATATCTGCGAGTAACTTCATAGCTTTCTCCTCAAAAGAGACACCTTAGCTAAGAATTTGCTATTTTTTTTATCCCATTCCGAAACTAGTGATGGGTTAACAATCACTAGCGCAGCCACCACCGCCCCTATCATGGGTCACCTCAAGTTCACATTGTATCTCAGAAAACCTTAATGTATTTATACTGCTCCTATTCATCACACCCAGCTGAGTTCCTTTGAAACCTCACATTTGCCACCCCGGTCGGTGTCAAAAACATTCTCCCAAAACACGTGTTTGGATTAATATATAACTCAGTTTTTATCAGGATAAGAAGAAATTAGAGAGGTGTGAAGCTTATCAAGAAGACATGAGCAGCAGTGCTTCTATACCAGAGACAAAGAGCAGCAGTATTTCTATACCACAGACTAAACGACAGTAGCTTTCATTAGACAAATACCTATACGACTTGTAGTTGATTCTGCTATTGATTTTGTTATTAATTTTTACATGTGTGTATGTTAATTACGATTAGTGTAGCACGTGTGTTATTTAGTTAGTTTCCTTCTCTGTACAGCCGTATATATGTATAAGTCTTGTAATCAGTTGTGAGTTAATTCAATGAAACTAGTTTTACCAAATCTCTGATAGTTTTCATGGATATTTTTGTATTTATCATTATTTTTGGAATATTTTAATTAGTTGTTGAGTTTGTAAAACTACTTAGCAAATTAGCACATCGAGACTCTAAGACTTGAGTTGAATGTAAAGCTCGTGAGTCTCTAATACTGGAGTTGCAAGTAGTGGTAAGCTGATGTGGAATAAAGACTCGAGTTCCAGTGTTCTTCTTATTCTTCTTATTCCTCAAATTCGGATCTACTTATATGGAACTCGAGTTTTTCCTACTTGGGTTCCACATGGATAAATTGTTCCACATCAGCTATGTGCCACCACTGGAACTCAAATCTTAATAGATTGAGTCTTTTCAACTAAACTCGAGATGCTAGTTTACAAAATAGTTTTAAAAATGTGAAATTGCAAATTTCCTCCCAATTTTCATCACTCAAAACTCAAAAAAATGTGAGGCCCACCAAAACTCAACTTGTTTAGACTGATTTTTTAGTTAAGTTTCCATAAATAAAATCTCAAAAATTTGAGTTTGAGTCATGGAAACTGAAAGCACAATTTGGATGTTTTTGAATTTTGCGTTATGGGTTTCAATAAGCCCCACCACTTTATACAAAAAATTGAGTTATAAAGAAGAGATGTGCACCAAGATATGAAACCAAACAAGTTATTTATGAAGTAAGTGAAAAAAAAAAAAAGTTAGAGAAATGAGTTATGGGAATTGAATTTAAGTTATGAAAATTTGAGTTATGAGTGATACTCAATCCAAACAAGCTTTTTAGCTATTTGATCAAACAAATTGTGTGCATGTAACAAAAAGATGTACTTGTATACACACCAAAAAATAAAGCAAAATGAGAGAGAGAGAGAGACAGAGAGAGAGAAATTAACTACTTTTTACATATATTTTGAGTGAGGATGTAGTTCTTCTTGACCACATACTTTATTAGAGATATATAAGATATATTAGCCCATAGCGTAGGGACTCATCACACACCCACACACATCACACACTTAATCAAATTGGGGCTTCACACCAAGTCTCCTACTTGTACTAGTAGTTTAGGGTTTATACTATTATATATACTCATATTATGGTTAATTGATTATGGTTAATTGTAACTTAGGGTTTATACCACAAAAAAATTAAACTTAAATATTTTAGATATTTAAGTTTAATTTTTTGTGGGTATTGGTAATTTTTGTTTGGTGCAGATTTTTGGTTTTCTTGGGTTTAATTTTTGTTAATCCAGTTTTGGGTTTCTATGTTTTTCTTTCCTTATGAAAACTGATTCATTTTTTTCCCCTCTATAACATTAGTTCACTTTTCAGTTTTCAATAGCATTTTCAAGGAAAGAAAATGAGTAAGGCCATAGACACAAACTATTTTACAACATTTTTACAAACTGCTGATGTGACTTTAGTAATTTTCAAATAATCATTGATAAACATAAATGTGATGTTAATGGTGGACCTATACTAAAACTAATAAGATTTTACCACATCAATAGTTTGTAAAAATATTGTAAAATATTTTGTGATCGTAGCATTACTAAAAAAAAATTACTTAAAAGTTGTACACTTCATTTGAAGATTTTAGTTCAATCGATTTATTGTCAAAGTTAAATATCTAATAAGAGGAGAGAGAGAGAGAGAGAGAGAGAGAGAGTATATATGGTTAGTTTTTTTAATAATTAATATTAAAATGTGCCAACGTGATATTTCTTTCATAGAAGGATAATAAATGTTTATTTTTATAGGAATATGAAGCGAAATGTAAATGACAGAACAACTAAATTTAATGTGTGCATGTATACAAATGACAGAGCAACTAAATTTAATGTGTGTGTGTGTGTGTGTGTGTGTATAATGTTCTTAGACTTGAACTGTGAATACCATCGGGCAGTGCGGTGGTCACTCCACAAGTATAAATGCTTGTGGGGTGTGGGGGGGCAAGGGCCGGGGTTCAATTATTCAAAAGGGAGTTTCACACACATATACACTTAGATTAGGTTAGAGTAGAAATTTTATTTTGTATTAAAAAAAAAAAAAAAAGACTTGAACTTGTTTTGAATCTTGGTTTCGTGAGTGCTCTAGATACTCACTCCAAATTTTATAGAAATTGACACCACTTCCTATAAGGGGCTACAAAGACACCAAAGATATATCAATTCTAATGGGAATTATAACCTATTTATTCACATAAATAATATACCTATTTATCTCATGATGAGAGTTTCTAAATAAAGATTGGAGTTAAATGCAAGACACCAAATCTCCATAAAAATTAAAACTTATACCTTTTTATTTAGAGAGATGCTACGTCTATAACAATTTTACAACATTTTTACAACAAATCACAAGTGGTAAGTTGTTATTGGTTCAAATTTGAAACTAACACTAAGATTACTTTTTTGCCCTAATAATAACAACCAGTAACAACCTGCCACTTAGGATTTGTTGTAAAAATATTGTAAAATTGTTGTAGACATATCATTTCTCTTTTATTTACCATAGAATTCACAACAAATAAATTTCATTATAATGAGAATTTAAAATTTTCTTTATAATTGTTTCTTAAAAAAGAATTTATTTATAATTAATATTAAAATGTGTCAACATGATATTTCTTTCATAGGAGAATAATAACATGTTATTTTTATAGGATTATGAAGCGAAATGCAAATGATAGAACAACTAAATTTAATGTGTGTATGTATACAAATGATAGGACAACTAAATTTAATGTGTGTGTGTATATAATGGTCTCAGACTTGAACTGTGACAACTTAGGAAAATAAAGAATAATTGCTCACACATAAAAATCAAGGTGTTAACATGAGCTTTTTAAGTTGGCAGGTTTTAGCCTTGTATCTAATCTCAGTTTCATGATTGCTCTAGATAATCACTCCAAATTTTATAGAAATTGACACCACTTCCTATAAGGGGGCTACAAAGACACCGAAGATATATCAACACTAATGGGAATTATGACCTATTTATTCACATAAATAATATACCTATTTATCTCATGGTGAGAGTTTCTAAGATAAATATTGGAGTTAAATGCAAGACACTAACTCTCCATAAAAATTAAAACTTAGATCTTTTTATTTACCCAATATATTCACAAAAAATAGATTTAATTATAATGAGAATTTAACAATTTATTTGAAATTAATATTAAAATGTGCCAATGCGATATTTCTTTCATAGAAGGATAATAATGTGTTTATTTTTTCCATAAAAAATATGTTTATTTTACAGGAATATGAGGCAAAATAAAAATGACAGAAAAACTGAATTTAATGTGTACATGTATACAAAATGGCAAAACAACTAAATTTAATGTCTGTGTGCATATAATGGTCTTAGACTTGAACTGTGACTACTTAGAGAAATAAAGAATAATTGCTCGTACGTTACAATCAAGGTGTTCACATGAGCTTTTTAGTTGATAGATTTCGACCTTGTGCCCAATCTCAGTTCCATGAGTACTCTAGATAATCACTCCAAATTTTATAGAAAGTGGCACCACTTCTTATAAGGGGATACAAAGACACCAAAGATATATCAATATCAATGGGAACTATAACCCATTTATTTACATAAATAATATACCTGTTTATGTCATGGTGAGAGTTTCTAAATAAAGATTGGAGTTAAATGCAAGATGCCTAATCTCCATAAAAATTAAAGAGTAATGCTATAAACACAAACTATTTTACAATATTTCTACAAACTGCTGATGTGGCTTTAGCATTTTCCAAATAGTTATTGTAAGTAAAAATGTGATATTAATGATAGGCCCATATTAGAACTAGTAAGAATTTGCCATATCAGTAGTTTGTAAAAATGTTGTAAAATAGTTCGTGTCTGTAGTATTACTCAAAATTAAAAGTTATACCTTGTTATTTACCACAAAATTCACTACAAATAAATTTCATTATAATGATAATTTAACAATTTATTTATAATTAATATTGAAATGTGCCAACATGATATTTTTTTCATAGGAGAATAATAACATGTTTATTTTTATAGGAATAAGAAGAATAATACAAATGATAGAACAAGTAAATTTAATGTGTGCATGTATAAAATGACAAAACAAATAAATTTAATGTGTGCTAGTATATAATGGTCTCAGACTTAAACTGTGACTACTTAGGGAAATCAAGAAGAATTGCTCACATGCACATAACAATCAAGGTGTTAACATGAGCTTTTTAAGTTGGTAGGTTTCAGCCTTGTGCCCAATCTTGGTTTCATGAGTGTTGTAGATAATCACTCCAAATTTTATAGAAAGTGGCACCACTTCTTATAAGGGGATACAAAGACACCAAAGATATATCAATATCAATGGGAATTATAACTCATTCATTTACATAAATGTTATACTTGTTTATGTCATTGTGAGAGTCTCTAAGATAAAGCTTGGAGTTAATGAAAGATGGTAACTCTCCATAAAGATTAAAACAACACCTTTTTATTTACCACAAATTTCACAACAAATAAATTTCATTATAATGAGAATTTAACAATTTATTTGTAATTAATATTAAAATGTGCCAACGTGATATTTCTTTCACAGAAGGATAATAATATGTTTATTTTTACAAAAATATGAAGTGAACTATGAATGACAAAAAAAAAAATAAATAAATAAAAATTTTAATGTGTGCATTGTATACAAATGATAGAACAACTAAATTTAATGTCTGCGTGTATATAATGGTCTTAGACATGAATTGTGACTACTTAGAGAAATAAAGAATAATTGCTCATACATAACAATCAAGGTTTTAACATAAGCTTTTTAAGTTGACAGGTTTTGGCCTTGTGCCTAATCTTGGTTTCATGAGTTCTCTAGATAATCACTCCAAATTTTATAGAAAGTGGCACCACTTCCTATAAGGGGCAACAAAGACACCAAAGACATATCAATACTAATGGGAATTATAACCCATTTATTCACATAAATAATATACATATTTATGTCATGGTGAGAATTTGTAAATAAAGATTAAAGCTTTTTTTTTTTGGAGGGGGAAATAAAGATTAAAGTTAAATGCAAGAATCCAAATCTCCATAAAAATTAAAAATTATACCTTTTTATTTGCCACAAAATTGACTACAAATAAATTTCATTATAATGAGAATTAAACAATTTATTTATAATTAATAAGTTTCTTTTTATAGGAATATGAAGGGAAATTCAAATGGCAGAACAAATTAAATTTAATTTGTGGGTATATAAATGACAACAGACATGGTTAGTGGTATAGGGGTATAGGTCACATACTAATGGCTAAAATGGTTGTCTTACTGGTTTTGTTCACATTGTTTCTCTCTTTTAGCACTAATGAGGTTGGTTGCAAGAGAATATATCGAGAAGATCACATGGGGTTGAAAAGGCAACTTAAGCTTTCAAATAAGTTGGCTAAGAAAACTATTCGGGTGAGATCAATATTTCTATTCATGTGTATGTGTGTATATATTTATGTTGATGAAATAATGTTGCAGCTATTATATTGACAAACTGATTTTCTGATTTGTAGACAAAGTATGGCGATACATATGATTGCATAAATCTCTATGAACAACACTTCTTCAATTATCGTTCACTCAAGAACCATACTTATGATTTTCCAGTAAACTTCTATTACTATGTCACATTTTTCTAACTTTTTAGTCTTTTTTTTTTAATAAAGAAAAGTAACACTTACTTCAATATTGAATTAATTAATGTACAGGTGAGATCTACCTCCAACCCTAAAGGAATCAGAGACCAAAAGTCTTCACCACTATTTAACCCATCTAATTTTTGGCTAAATGGGAAAGGTTGTCCAGATGGTATGGTTCCCATTAAGAGAAATACAGAGGATGATCTCAAAAGGGCAAAGTTAGCTACAGATATACATAACTCAAAATATAAACCGCTCACTATTGATAGACCTGGTACTCATGTGAGTTATCATTGCTACAATCTAATTTATTTATTTTTAATTCATACATTTGCATATATTTTGTGTTGTTGTTGTAGTTGTTTTATTTTTTGTATATTATTTTCTTTTGATAGGAAAATAAATATCTAATTATGTCAAGCAATAGCTGTGTGTGAATTATTTTCTTTCCCCTCTGTAAGTTTTAACTAATACACCCCAACCCAATCCAATACCATATTAATTATTTCAAAGGTCCAATGAATATGTGATTGATTATTTTGTAATGTGAACAAATTTGATAATTTTTGGAATAAAAGAGGATAGACAAGAGAGAGAATACATTAGAGTGTATGTAGTTCTTATCAACACACAAGGAACAAAAGCAGAAAGTGATACAATGTCTCATTCACTTAACTTAATAATACACTACAATTTTACCCAAAAAAAAAATTATAACAATACACTACAATGGTTTTCTAGCACTGATCTCGGTCAAGTTTGGTCATGTTGAAGGGGGATTTTCTCAGTTTTGCTACATTTAAAACCAATACGGACTAATACATTAACAAAACTGTACCAAACTAACCATGAAAGCCTCGGTTTGGCGTGATTGGTTTTTTCAGTTTCCTTACATCATCTATTTTCATAGCAAAAAGAGTGGGTTGCACCGTGACCTCTCGTTAGAAATCAATCGTTTGATTCATTAGCCAATCTCATAATTTTCTTTAACAATCAATGACATGATATTGTCTTCAATGAATTTGAAAAATCTCATGGTATTCTTTGGCTTTAAACATATTGATTTGATCTTCAATGACATATAAATATGGTGTGATTGATGGTTAGTAATTTGGCTTGGAGTGCATAAGCACACACATACTCAAAAGTGCAAATAGAGTTGGAGGAGTAACACTAAGAATAATCACACATTTTCCTTTAAGAATAATTTTCATATTTTTTTTGATGAACAAGAATAATTTTCATATGATTGCTTTAAAATGTTATATATTTATTCTCAGTATGCTATAGTGCGGACAAAAAATACGAACATCGTGTACCATGGAGGTTCTACAATTATCAGCATATATAACCCAAAAGTTGAGGGAACTCAATACAGTTCTGCTCGTATAAAGGTTCTAAATGGTCCAGAGAGCATAGAAGTTGGATGGACAGTAAGTGACACAGGAAACAAGTTTACAATATGTATTTACCATTTATATATATGTATACGAGCTTGTTAAATCTAATACTCATTTCTTTTTGTCTTAGGTAAATCCAACCTTGTACAACGATACTCGTACCCGATTATACACATTTACAAAAGTAATTAATATATTTTTCCTATTCATATGTTGTTCTATTAATTATGTAATAAACTGTGGTATTTACCTACCTTTTAATATTGATGTTTCCATCTACAGACATCTAGTTCCGCATGCTTCAATACATTATGTAATTCAATAATTCCTACAAGTACGGATATTCCTCTTGGCATTCCTATAGAGCCAATTTCAACGACAGAACAACAATTTGACATGAAATTCATGCTTTTTTGGGTAAATAGATAAATAATGCGTGTGCGTGTGCGTGTGTTTCTTTGGTACTATCCTCTTTGTGCATCAAATAATTTGTTCTTACTTCCTGTGTTTGTCAATTTTCTCTTGAATGATAGGATTCTGCCAATGGAAACTGGTTTCTAAAATTTGGTCAAAATGAAACTGATATCGGATTTTGGCCAAAAAATGTATTCACTGCTTTAGGAGACGGTGCTAATTATGTTGAATGGGGAGGAGAGGTTTTTAGTCCTTCAGATGTTCCTAGCCCTCCCATGGGCTCTGCCTATAGTGCAATGTTACAAGAAGACACCAAATATGATGCATATTGCAGGCAAATTAAAACAATTAATGAGACTGATTATGTTGTGGACGCTGTTGATACCGAAGAATTTTCTGATATCGTACAATATCAAGTTCTTGATGAAGGAATAACAGGTGCAGCTGATTTTCAGCACCTAGTACTGTTTGGGGGTCTGGGTGGTTATACAGGGAATTAAGATTTCTAAGTTTTCTTTTGGTTCAGTGCATGTATTCTTATCAAATCATTTAAGATTTTTATCAATAAATTCCATATTTTATGATCTTAATTGCCATTGTTCATCTTTGTTTTGTAACTCTCATGTGTATCATTATTATTGTCATTGTACATGGGTATTAGCCCAATTCATTCAAAAATTGGCAAGATCATGTCGCTAATAACCATGTTTGCGGTTTCCTTAATCTCTCATTTCTTTGTTGCAACGTCAAAAAAGCGTATGTGACATAATTTTTATTTATGTAAAAAGTTTTTACATTAGAACGTGTTCCTTTTCTTAAACAGTTGTACCAGAACAGTCAAACACAGGCAGCAATTTATGTTTGTAGTCTGCAATTCCTACATGTATAAGTGTATAACAAAACCTTGTAACCAAACAACCCACAGCCCAACTCTAAATTCCTTCACATGAAGTTGTCATCAACGTCAAGCAATCCAGTCCCTCTTCCCCTTGGAACGAGTTGTGGGATTTGAAGGATTTTGAGTGAGAAATCCATGTGATTGAAATTTATTTAATGGAATATTTTTGGGAATAAAATCAATAGATAAATAAATACTAATATTTTGTGGGTGTGATTATTGATTAGTGTGCACCAGGTCTTGATCTCAATTTAATATCCACTGTGACAACTCATCAACAATATCTCCTCTGCCATGAGATTTGGGGTTTCAAAGGAACCAAACATATCAAATATTTTAGATATTCAAGTTTAATTTTTTGTGGGTTTTGGTAAAAAAAATTTTGGGTGCAGATTCATGGTTTTCTTGGGTTTAATCGTTGTTAATCCGGTTTTGGGTTTCTATGTTTTTCTTTTCTTACATAAACTAATTCCTTTTTTTCACCTGTAACGTTAGTTCACTTTTCATTAGCATTTTCAAGGCAAGAAAATTACTTGAAAGTTGTGCACTTCATTTGATGATTTCAGTTCTATCAATTTATTGTCAAACTTAAATATCTAATAAGGAGAGAGAGAGAGAGAGAGATTTCTAATTGCTCATACATAACAATCAAGGGGTTCACATGAAATTTTTAGTTGGCAAGTTTCAGCCTTGTGCCTAATCACGGTTTCATTAGTACTCTAGATAATCATGGAGTTCAGTTAGCTCAACTTGTAAAGTCTCTAATGATTAATGAGATATTTAGAGTTCAATCATCGCCTACACCAAAAACTGATTAATGTATTAATCTAATAATAAATAGCATCAACAAGAATGGACACCACAAGTTGAAAGTTGAAACCCTCTCAAAAAAAGAAGAAGAAGAAGAAGAAGAAGAAGAAGATAATCACTCCAAATTTTATAGAAAGTGACACCACTTCCTTTAATGGGCTACAAAGACACCAAAGATATATTAAAGTGAAAATTACAACTTACCCACCTATAGTTTGGTCGAAATTTAAGTTGCCTATTTGTGGTTTAAAATTTGACATTTCACTCAACTAAGATTAGCTCAGTCAGAGTTCTATAACTCGCCTTTGTTAAAAACATGGTTAAATATGTAATTTTGCTCCACTTTTATGTCTATTTTCTCCAAAAACACAAAATTATAAAAATACAAAATAAAATAAGATCAAAATCAAAAGGTGATTGGTAACAAATTTTATTCAATGTCTTAGCATTTGCATTACAAGTAACTACATACAAATAGGCTCGGGCCTTGATATCTCTAACAATTCAGTTTGTGAGTTGATAAAAAAGACATGCACACAATGAGAGGATACGTGAAAAGATTCACAAACAAGAATAATTGTTCAAAAGAGAATTAACTTTGCATCTACATAGGTTGAATGCCGCCAAAGACTACAACGGGGATACGTGACAACTGATTTCGAACTATACCACCTTGTGGCAGTTTTAAGAATTTTTCTTAGAGTGTTTCTTAAGAAGCATAAATTATACAATCTAATAAAAAGATAAATTCATATATTGACAACAACAATATAAAATTTACAATTGCCTTCTACTAGTTTTCATATTTTAAAATCATTGCATGATAGTCTCATTATTAATGTTACAAGTTTCATCTCTTTCAATGTATACAACCAAACAATCATTCATCCACTGAATGTAGAACAAATTATGAAGCAAAATTTAATTTACCACAAAATTAACTACAAATAAGTTTCATTATAATGAGAATTTAACAATTTATTTATAATTAATATGTTTCTTTTTATAGGGATATGGAGGGAAATACAAATGTTAGAACAACAAAATTTAATGTGTGGGTATATAAATGACAACACACATGGTTTGTGGTATAGATCACATACCAATGGCTAAAATGGTTGTCTTACTGGTTTTGTTCACATTGTTTCTTTCTTTTAGCAGTATTGAGGCTGGTTGCAAGAGAATATATCGGGAAGATCACATAGAGTTGAAAAGGCAACTTAAGCTTTTAAATAAGTTGGCCAAGAAAACTATTCGGGTGAGATAAATATTGCTATTTATGTGTATGTGTTTAAATATTTATGTTGAAGAAATAATGTTTCAGCTATATATTATAGTGACAAAATGATTTTGTGATTTGTAGACAAAGTATGGCGATACATATGACTGCATAAATCTCAATGAATGACCGTTCTTCAATTATCGTTCACTCAAGAACTATAATTATGATCTTCCAGTAAACTTCTATTACTATGTCACATTTTTCTAATTTTTTTAGGGTTTTTTTTTTTTTTTTTTTTTTTAAATGAAGAAAAGTAACACTTACTTCAATATTGAATTAATTAATGTACAGGTGAGACCTACCTCCAACCCTAAAGGAATCAGAGACCAAAAGTCTTCACCACTATTTAACCCATCTAATTTTTGGCTAAATGGTAAAGGTTGTCCAGTTGGTATGGTTCCCATTAGGAGAAATACCATGGCTGATCTCAAAAGGGCAAAGTTAGCTACAGAGATACATAACTCAAAATATAACCACTAACTGTTGATAAACCTGGTATTCATGTGAGTTATCATTGCTACGCTCTAATTTATTTTTATTTATTCCCTACATTTGCATATATTTTGTGTTGTAGTTGTAGTTGACTTCAATGAATTTGAAAAATCTCATGGTATTCTTTGGCTTTAAATCATTGATTTGATCTTCAATGACATGCAAATATATTTATAGTTTCCTACAAATTTAGCATATAAATCACAAAAAAAATATATATGATTTTGCTGTTAATTATGGTGTGACTGATGATTAGTAATTTGGCTTGGAGTGCATAAGCACACACATACTAAATGTGCAACTAGAGTTGGAGGAGTAATACTAAGAATAATTACACATTTTCTTTTATAAATAATTTTCAAATGATTGATTTAAAATGTTATATATTATTCTCAGTATGCTATAGTGGGGACAAAAAATAAGAACAACATGTACCATGGAAGTTCTGCAAGCATCAGCATATATAACCCAAAAGTCAAAGGAACTCAATACAGTTCTGCTCGCATAAAGGTTCAAAATTATCCAGATAGCATAGAAGTTGGATAGAGAAAACAAGTTTAAAATATGTATTTATGTATGCATATGAGCTTGTTAAATCTAATGCTCATTTCTTTTTGTTTGTCTTAGGTAAATCCAACCTTGTACAACGATACTCGTACCAGATTATACCTATTTACAAAAGTAATTAATATTTTTTTTTCTATTCATACGTTGTTCTATTATTATGTAATAAACTGTGCTATTTCCCTGCCTTTTAATATTTGATGTTTCCATCTACAGACAGCTGAATCCTCATGCTTCAATACATTATGTAATTCACTAATTCCTGTGAGGACGGATATTCCTCTCGGCATTCCTTTAGAGTCAATTTCAACGCCAGAAAAGCAATTTGACTTGCAATTAATGCTTTTTTGGGTAAATAAATAGATACATGTGTTTATATAGATGTGTGTGTGCATGTGCATGTGTTTCTTTCGTACTAATCTCTTTGTGCATCAAGTATGATACAAAAAAAGCACATAATTTGTTCTTACTTCCTGTGTTTGTGTTTTTTCTCTTGAATGATAGGATTCTAGCAATGGAAACTGGTTTCTAAAATTTGGTCAAGATGAAATTGTAATCAGATTTTGGCCAAAAAATGTATTCACTGCTTTCGGAGATGGTGCTAATTACGTTGAATGGGGAGGAGAGGTTTTTAGTCCTCCTGGTGTGCCTAGCCGTCCCATGGGCTCTGGGTATAGTGAAAGGTTAAAAGAAAACACCAAATATGATGCATATTGCTAGCAAATTAAAACAATTAATGAGACTGATTATGTTGTGAATGCTGTTGATACCGAAAGTTTTTCAGATATCATACAATATCAAGTTATTGATGAAGAGTAGGTGCAGATCAGCACCTAGTACTGTTTGGGAGTGTGGGTGGTTATATTGGGGAATAAAGATTTCTAAGTTTTCTTCTAGTTCAGTGCATGTATTCTTATCAATAAAATGACTTTCAAGTCAACTTTCAACTAACAATACTTCTAGCATGAATATTGTTGGCTATTTTCCATCCAACAGTGAACCATAAGTGATCAAATGCAAATGATGATGAGACCATTATTAATGCAGAATACCAGAAACTGAGAAAGATGCAAAGAAATGAAATACAAACGAAGATTCTCATTGTTAACTTTGCCTAGTGTAGCAAAAATATTAGGACATCCTTAGTTGATGGCAGATGGGAAGCCTGGGTAACATGATGACTTCTCATTTGACACAAAATACCAGAAACAGATTGCTGATGCCATAGAATCTGTTCAGTTGTTTGCTTCTCTGTTTAAAGTTGGGAATGGCTGTCGTGGTCAATCTTTGGAATGCTCGAAGCATGATACTAGCCTAAAGCAATTGAGTTAATACTTAAAAGTAAATAAAAATATGGAAACAAAGACTCAAAAGTAATTTCTATCTCACCTGAATTTCATTGACCTGAAATCAAACACTTTTCTGCACCCTTTTTGAGTTCATAATTTCCATAAACTTCCTGACTAAATTCCCTTTCTAGGTAACAATATATAACAATGATAAGATTGAGAAGGGATGGTTGCTCGAGTATCTTCTTTGATGACCAACAATTAGGCTCAAGTGAGATCTGCTTGATCTAATAATTTAAGGTATATAACATTTAACCAAAAGCTAGGCATCTTATAACATGATAGACTGATAGTTATAACTATATCCTTGATAATCAGAATTTTATATATAACACTAAAATTTTTGCCATGTACTCATTTTAACTGGATTTCATTCACAAGTTTAAGATGGATTTGTTTTACATTGACAGCGAAATCCATTGCAAAAAGAAAAAGGTTATACCTTGCAAGTTCAGACTTGGAGCCACCTACTTTGTTTTTCTGAGTCATCAGAACATTATGTTTGTCCTCATGTTCTTTGTTCTTTGTCCCTAACATGTGTGGATCATCTTGAAGTTTCTGTACAGATTAGGTTATTGTGAACTTAGTTTTGTTTGACACAGTGCCACTGGATACACCATGAATTTCCTTATTTTGATAGCTAAAATAGACAATGCAACTCACACCCGCACAGATTGAGTCCCTGACCTCACCTTCCTTATAGGGTGATGAGATGCCATTTGTTCCAGGATCACTAGCTTCACATTGAGTATGAACTAAGAAACTGATAAAAAAAAATTCCTTTGTATCATCGCATTAACTCAATAAGAACCATAGAACATTCATTAACAATGGAATCATCCAGCATGTTAAAGCAGCTCTAAAATATAATCTTAACAACCTTAAATAGTATATGGTTTTGGCATGTGCAAATCCTCTATTTTGCATTTCATCCTTAGAAAACATTGGTCTAATTCTGATAAACTTGAATCAGTGCTGATAAAATCTTTGACAGATAATGCCTTTGTTTTGAATTGAAAGCTGCAAAGAGAGGGATCATCATTCATCAAGTATCTTAAATCATATAACAAAATCCATGAATGCCATATAGAGAGAGAGACGGAGAGGGGTTCTAGTGTTGTACTTGTATTCAAGACAGCTGTGTAAAAGGATCAAATCATGTCAGCAAAATGATGCTTATATACATTATAAGTATTAAGAGGCTTTGGGTTTTGCACACAGATACTAGATAACAATCATACAACCGATCAACAAAGATTATTGTCTGGTTCATGCCAAATCCTCTATTACTTGGTAAAATGCAGGCCCCAAAATCATCTAAAACAAGAATGTCCAACATAGTCCATTCTTAAGGGTGTCAACTTGTTGCATGGTTTTAGGGTCATAGAAAAATACTCCAGAAATAAACTTTACTAGATACATAGAGAGTACAGAGCTCAAGAAAAACATACCAATTAACTAGTAAAAATTTCCAAAATTATGGAGAAAAAAAAAAAAACACTGATCAAACCTGCGTTAACTGGCACTAACCACATAGCTCAAAAGGTAAATAAACCACTCAAGCTTCTAGCTTCCTTCAAAATTCAGAGATTGAACAGACAATTTACACAGTAACAATATGAACAACAAAAGGCTAAAACTTTATTCTTTCCAACTAAAATCACCCTCTAAAATTCCATGCCTCACCAAAACAATCTCCTTTACAAGATTTCTGTAAGTGAATGGTCTTACTGCCGCTCGCAAAAACAACTCCGGAGGAATTTTACTCTTCTTAATCCTTTTTCTCCATGGACCATACCCAACACGCTTCCATTCCTCTGGACTCACTTTTGGCCATTTGCCCCTCAGTGCAGTTTCATCTCCATCTTCTGAAATGTTTTTAACTTTTCCCTTTTTCTGTGATTCCATTTCCCTCAACTGCTCCTTATAGAACTTACTTGACACTTCGACACTCCGTTTTGCTAACTTCTCCATTGCATCCGCGCTGCTCACTGCCTTTCGAAACTCCTCCTCCCAAAACTTCTTATCCTCTTCTAGACTTAAATCCTCTTCTTCAATACCAGATTCATCATCTCCACCTTCTTCTGAATCCATAACTATATCATCGTCATCATCATTCTCAACAATGCATTCATCCTCCTCCTCCTCGTCATTACCATCATCCTCAATCCACTCTACAACCTCAGTCTCACCTGCATTACTGCTGAGCCCATCCTCATCATCATCCGGGGCATCACACCCCAACTCCATCTCCTCCAACTTTGCTTTCCACTCCTTAGTATACGGATGCAACAAGTTCTGCGTTGGATGATTACTCAACAGAAACTCCAAACACTCAGACTTCCTCTCATCACTCAACTTCTCATACTTGTTCACCACATCATCCACAAACGCTTTGGGATTGGCCCTCAGGATCTTACACAATCCACCAAAATAAGTACAAGCCTCAACACTCCCATCCTCATTCCTCACCTCAAACAAGTACTGCCTCTCTGTTTTCGGATCCAATAACGGCATCAACCCCTTAAAAAAATCCTCCTGAGGCTCAAACCGAGACTGATACACCGGCCTCTTAACATACAGAATATCAGGCCTCATCCATGCCGCACATTGCGTTATAAGGGACCTCGCCTTGTTCCCAAACCTACCCATTAAACTCCACTTATCCAACCTTCCTTTCGGGGCTTCCACAACAACCTCACACACCAAAGTCCATTGTTCCCAAGGCAATTCATTAACTCTCCATTTGGGGTGTCTCACAAACACCCAGAAATGCTTAAATAACCCTTTAATACTATCAGTATTATTATCAATTTTGACATTATTTTCCATTTCCTTCAACCTCTTACCGAAATCCGTGGCCATTTCAAACTGCTCAATCTTCTCCCACTCTTCCTGGTCCCTGACTTCACTGATCAAAGTGACACGCTCGTCCGAAAAGCGGCCGCGAATGGGGTCACCAACGACAACACCACGCCAGGAGTAAGGGCCGTACTGGCCATACTTGTACCAGTCATATGGGTGTCGGAGATTGGGGTCGTCTTTGTCCATGAATCGAACCATACGGTCGTAGCCCAAGCCAATCTCTTGAAGCTCGTCTTCGGTGAAATGGTCGGCGTGGTTAAGGCTCTTGTTGTTCTTGTCGCTGTTGCGGCGGAGGAAGCGGGTCTCTGCCATCTTCCTGCTTTTATCGCGGGCGCCTTCCTTTATGGCTCGCCGGAACGCGGCGTCTCCCTCTATGCGGCCTCCTGAACCGCTGCCTCCTTGCTTCTTCGGCTGCTTCTTCTTGCCTCCTCGTCCTCGTCCTCCTTCTCCTCGTCCTCCTGCTCGAGCGGAGCAGTGAACAGAGAAGTGGGTTTTGAGAGAATTGGGGCATTGGATTTGGGGGAAGCGCAGAAAATAGGGGATAAGATGGAAGTGGGTTTTTGAGAGAGAGAGTGACAGTTTGAGGTTTTGAGGAGGGTTTTGCATTTTTGCTTTTGTTTTTGAGGTTTGTACATAGCTATCTATTTATTTGCTAGTTAAGACAACAACAAAAAATATTATCGGAAATTGCAATGAGCTCCCTAGAGATTTTTTTTTTTTTTTTTAAATTATTTATACTCACTGCCCATTTATTTTTAAATAAAATTCAAATTATTTACATTAATCTATTATGAAGGGATAAAAAATTATTTATACTCTCTCTCTCTCTCTAAGAGCTCATCTCATCTTTGACGATAGGTTGAGGCGCGTGATGGAATTATGAATATGTGTAGCAAAAAATTAACGAATCTACTTCATTCGCAATTGATAACATATGCTATGTAAGTTTTAGAATATACCTTGATGGGGTGAAATTCAAAACCAAAGATTGAAGCACTTGAGAACACTTTTAATCTTCACTCTAATTTCACTTGATGCCTAAGAAGTGTGGTCTCTCAATCAATTATATGTGTATGTTCTAGAGAGAATGAAAGAGTGTCTAACACTCATATACATACCAATTCATGTATTTTATTGATGTTATAAAATTTTGTATGTTTCTCTTCTAATAACTGATTATCTAATTAGGCTAGCCTTTTAAGCCTTTCCAATTGGGCTTTAATATGTGGCTTGGAGTTGGACCAAAAGGGAACAAATAAGACAATAACTCCAATGGGTCTTGGGCTTTTCTGTTAACTCTTAACAAGTCCAAAATTATCATTAATTATATTTAATATCACTATATAAATATAATTGCACTCTAAGTCTTATTAATAAATTATATCCTAAGACTTTTTTTTTTTATTAGAGAGTTTCAACCTATGATGTCTGCTCTTGATGATAACTCATTATCATCAGACCAAGACACCAATCAGTTTTAAGTGTAGGCAAGGATTGAATCTCATATCTCTTATACAACCATCAGAGATTTTACCAGTTGAGCTAACTAGAACCCACTCCCAAGACTTTATTATACATGCAACTCCTTCATAAAATATTCGTAATAGTATAAAGTCATAAATGTTGACTGCCACTTTGTAAATTACTACATTTTAATCCTTGAGTACTTTGTTTAATCCTTTTAAGTTATTCATCATATATTTATGAAATCCAATTTCATAAATATATACTTTAGTAATTCCTTACTAAAGTGGTTAGGCTTAACTCTTTGAATAACTGAACCCATTAAATTTATCTCAAAGGAATATTTTATATCTCCGTTAAGAGACTATGAATTCCATCTTGAGAATCAATGTTCCATCAACACTAAAGATTAAGAGTTCATGTAAATAGAAGTCATGAAATTTATTATTCATTTAATAGTCATTAGGAGAATAATAAATCTCATAGCGGTCCAATTTAATATGCCTTAACTCTTAAAACATATCAACACATCAACTAGAAGTTTCAACTTTCATAATCAAGACAAATCATCTTAGTTGATATGTGTAAGCGTGCCTTTTTCTTCAACACATCGGCCCAAGGATCCTGGGCAAAATAATTGTAGTTTTGTGGACTGGACTTGATTCACCGCAATTAAAGGGCTGTTTAAGAATCAAGTGGTGCACAGAGCAAGTTTCCTACAACACAAATAAACTAACAAGCGAGAATATCTGTATTGAATGACAACGAAAACAGCAAAAAAATGCAAAGTAATCAAGAAATGCACAAAACAGTGGTTAGGGATCCTCGGATTATTGAGAGGTACTTTATTAATTTTCTTTGACCATGGTTACAATGTGCTTACTAAGATGTGATACAAGGTCCAAATAAGCTCAAAATTTACAGACTTTGATGGCTATCTAAGCCTCTAAGACTTGCAAAATTTGAATTCTTTTGAATCCGAGTATGTGCTATAGTGGCTGTTCCTGGGATACCGGGGGATGTTTCTTTGTTTTCCTTGAATTTTACAGAGTTCTCTTAATGATTCTATTATGATTTTCCTATTGCTCCATGCTTTCAACATTGGTTGCTTCTCTCTTTTATAGTGTGACTTTAGGGCTCTAGGATACCATTGATTTCTCTCTTTTGCCCCTCCCTAGGTACCAAAGCTCGTTTTGTGCCTATCACTCAGAAGGCTGAGCTTTTCCCTGTTTTTCATAATCTCCTCCTTTAGGTGCTATTTCTTGGAAAGCCTATGGCTGACTTTCCATTCCAGGGTGTGCTTAGAGAGTTGTTCTCAATTTCACATTCCTTAAAACTTCTTATCTTTTCAAACCCAGCTTTTGCCTGTCCTCCCTTTTGTCATTTTTCCCAAGTGAATGGAATCCATTTCTACTAGGTCGAAAGTTTCCTTCTAGCCACTTCCATTTATAGTTTCTTATTCTATGTTCCTTGAGGTACCACTTCTTTGTTCACGAATGGTTGCTTTATACCTTTTGATTCCTTATTGTATCATTGGGCGCTTGAGAGGGACTCATTTGTCCTTCGTTCTTTGTGCTCTTTGGTACTTTCCTTTGAGCTGTTTTCAATCCTATTTAGGCTGTGTTGTGCGTCCCAGGGATCCTAGGCCCCTAGCAATCTTTGGGATCCCGGCCCAGTTCTTCCTATTGGGCTTCTTTTAACTTGCTGATCTTGGCCGGCTAGGCCTTTCCTTTGCTTCATGGGTTTTAAAAGCCTGTTCCTCCATAGGTCTTTGGATCTCACCTCTTTGGGCTCCTCATCCGTTCTTCTTTTTTCTCTCTCTCTTCATTACCTGAGTCCAACTCTTTTATTTCTCCAGTTTTATTTCTCATAGGGTTAGTCCAGTGTGTTATCTCTTTGGGCCTTGGGCTGTGATTTTTTGAACCTCAACAGTATGTTATAATCTTCGTAGATGAAATGCCTAATTTCATCACCAACTACAAACTAAAATTCTGAGTTTACAAAGAATTTGTGACTTATACCTTCTATGACTAAATCACATAAATCACATACTATGCATCTCATGGACTATATGATAATGTCCAAATATTCATGTTACCATCATTATAGATAAAAATAAAGCAACTTTATTAATCACAATATTAAGTCATACATAATATCATACATAATGTCACACTTAATATCATACATAGCATCATACAATAGGATTTAAAGGCACTAATCCTAACAGCACGGTGGTCGGTGATCATATCTCCAACGACGATCAGCCATTGATAGTTAGAGCCCTTTCCTCCCCCCCTTTGTTCGATTACAGGTCTCTCTCTCTCTCTCTCTCTCTCTCTCTCTCTCTCTCTCTCTCTCTCTCTTTGTTTGTTTCCCAAGAAAAAAATAATAATTTGAATTTGGAAATTACCCAGTAGAACTTTGCAAAGGAATTTTGGTATTTTCTCTTGTTTTCTCTCTCTTATTCTCTCCATTGATATTTCTTTTCCTTGACAATAATATAAGTTGGGGCTAGGGTTTGGATACTTTGGAAATGAAATTACATACTTGTCCTTTGGAATTTGAAGTACGGGTTGGATGTATGAGGTTTGAACATATTATATTGAAGAAATGCTTAAAAAGGAATTGGTAACTATTAATGGTGTAGTATTTCAATAATATCAATTTAAGTAGGGGTTGGATCTATGAGGTTTTTTTTGTGTTGCTATGTTTGTTAATTTTAGGTTCCTGTGAAAACGAGCATTGGTTTATCAATTGTATCAATTTAATTTTTGCTTGGTTTGGGTCATTGGAATTCAATGCTCTGTTCAGCTTCTTTACATTGCAGAGATTTTTACATTCATTTTGTTTATAAAATTTATAAAAGCTTATGAATTTTATAAATTCATTTTCAAGTTATGTAGCTTGGAATTGGTAATCTATTTTTCCCTTATATTTTTTATTGTTCTGTACCAATGAATACGAAGCCTGCATTCTTTTTTTCTTTTTGATAAGATGTTTATGTCTGACTTGAAAGTATTAACTCGGTGTAGTTATGGCATGGTGTCAATGCATCATATTGATGCATTATAAACTTGTAAAACTTCTTGTAGTCTTGGAAAATTCACCATTTGAGTATGTGGATAACGGGAATAAGACCTTCCGTCTAAGTTAAAATTTTGACTGCAAATATGGGCAATTTGACATTTAAATGATGACTTCCAAGTTCTCATGTAGCATACCTTTACCTTAAAATTAAAAGTAATTACTATGTATTAATGTCGTACAAAAATGTACTTAGATTCAGAAAGTGTCATATGTAATAATTGCTTGTGAGGCTACTGAATATATCCGTTTGCTATTGATAATATAGTCATTTGTAAAATGAGCTGAGTCTCCTTATAAGCATTAGAAGTTGCTAGCATAGTTCTCCGTTTTGATTCTCAATTTGAGATGGGCAAAATGCTGCTTTTGCTAAATGAAGTAATGTTTCTATTGTTTAATGGTCCTGCCTTATAAACAAAATAGTTTCATCTTTAGTTTTATGTGGCCACACACCCATGCTTTGGATTATGTGATGCAATTTTCTATGGTACAAGTCCTTCCTAACTCAGTTTCTACAAATTGTTTTAATATGTTAAATCCCTACATTCTCATCTGTTTCTTTTGCTTTGGCTCTATTCTTGTCATGGTTTAGTCCAGAAGCATGTGTGGAAATCTTGTGGAGGAGTGCCAAAGCTGCTCCACATGTTTATACAGCATTCACTCTTAGGATTTTCTACCTATTAATTTAATTTTAATCTGTTAAAAGTTTTTTTTGTGCAGGCAATTGAGACACTAAGGATTACTGCTACCAAGTTGTGCAAGTTGCATATTGCAGATGGTGTTATTACCCTAAATGATCCCTTCTTTATTCTATGTAGTTGTTTCTCTTCTATTTCTTACTTTCAATGACTTTCATCTGTCCTAGTGTAGAAACCATGACCAACTGGCACCTTCTCCAAACAATAAAGTGGGATGAAACATGGCTTTTTGCATGCATATTTGATGAGCGAATAGTTATTCTATTTAATTGCTTGAAGTTTGTTTATGTTGTTTGTCCTAGTTTTCTTTTATGTTTTCCTTCTAATTGATCCATTCTATGGCCCCTTTTTTCAAGTAAAGATGTCTAAAGTGGGGCAAAGTACTAATTTGTGTTATAAGGTATTTTTCACAGGGATTTATGGGACTCTATTTTTGTAGTAATTGGCTGGAATTTTTGGGAATTTTGTGTTGTTTCTCTTGATTAAAATTTTAAACCATTTGTTAAAATTGTCTAAACTTGTATGCCAAAACCCAATATGCCACATCTCATTCCTTTGTTGTCTGAACTTATATTATAAGGAGCCTTGAATTTGCAAGAAGATTCAATGTCACATCAATCCAATGGTAGAATTTGACTGTCTCGAGGTAGAGGATATCTAGATTTATTAAAATTTACATTAAACAGGAGTTTTTGGCTCTGGTATCACCTGCTATAAGTTAATTTGCCATGCTTGAGTGGTTGATTTTGAGGAGTCCAAGAAATGTTGATTATAGTTACATAATTGATCTAATCAATAATAAATTGATGTAAATTACACTTTCCCCCTTTTTTAAAATTAAATACAAAATTCAAATTATTATTTAATTAGATCATCCAAACTTTGTTTGAATCTAGGATATTTTTCTATGTTTGTTTATACGATTTAACATTTCACAAATTTCCTGCATTTTTTGAAGCACTACTACATATAAGTACTTTTACCATTGCAATTGCGATTGTGATTTTTTTTTTTTTTTTTGGTGGCTAACTCGACTAGTTTAAGCTTTTGATGCTTGAATTGATTCTGCATAATTACAGCCTGCCATTTTACTAATTTTTTTTTTTTTTTTTACTATTGTTGCAGTATGGTTGGTTAATTAGGACTAGTTTTTGCAAAAGATGCTTTTTCTCTCTAACCATTCACAGCTGAGTTTGATTGTTATGCTTATGCACTAAAGAGTGAGAGTGGGGCCCAAGAATCCGACGATCCCAGCCCATTTCATACTAAGCCTAAAGCCCACGCTGAGGATGAAGAATCATCCGAGGATGAGCGTAGAAAGCCCAAGTGGCCAAGGGGTATTGCCGAGGATGATCCTGTTCTCGGACAGCCGAGCCCACAGAAAGGAAGGGTAGCACGCCTCCAAAGGCGGCTTCCCCAAGCACTCAAGGAAAAAGACAAGTATGAGGGGCCACCTATGGAAGCAGGGTGGAGGAGCAATTCAAAGAAGAACTGTCACCTCCACATTAAATGCGCACAACTAATGTTCTGGCCACATTAATGGAGAAATGACCCCTGAACAGTGCTACCTTAGTTGCGATAACTCACAGGAGGTTTGGTAAGGTGGCTGATGGGACGGGTAGTCAGAGGGAGGCATGGATGATCAACAAATGGAAGAAAGAGATCGTTGGAGGAGAACTATATATAATAGGGAGAAACCGATCAAAAGGGGGAGGCTCATTGAAGAAGAGCCAAAAAGCTCCTCGGACTGTGCCGATGACAAACTTTCTTAAATAATCTCAGTTCATCTATGTACGATGGTGATGACCATCATATGGACTATTGTCCACGCACTAAAGTCTAGTTTTTTGTCTCACACTCTACAAATTCATTGTATTGGCTAGTTAGATCTGAGTCCACTCGTCCATCAGATCCAGTCCCTACAATGAGTATCCCAATTGATCAGGTTTATCTTTTTTTCTTTTCTTTTTTGAAGTTTTTCTTGCTATACCCCTCTCAAATCTCCCTTTAGTGCTTGAAATGAGATTGAAAAAAAAAAAAAAAATATATATATATATATATATATATATATAGTTTTGAGTATTTTATATCTGTTACAGTTGTGTTTGGTGTTGTGAATGCTTACAATGTGGTGTGTTAGTAACATTGTCAATACAATAGTTGAGCTACTAGAACAAAACATATAGATTTTTTTTTTTTTTTTTTTTGGGGGGGGGGGGGGGGGGGGGGATTTATGTTATCTGGTTCTTGATATGACTCTCATAACTCTTAAGAATTTCTGAGGTTTTTTGTTTTTATAAACCTTCCTCTTTCCTTACTTGATTATTAGGAATTAAATTGAATATCAAAGGTCGTTGTTGTGGAATTGTATTCAATCTCTGCAAATAAGAAATTGCATCCTTAGAACTACAATACTGGCTTATAAGTGCCAAAGGCAAAATTTTTTCTTTTAGAAGCAATAGAAGTAGTTTCGAAGTGCTAACTAAATGATGAATACCTAGATTATTTTAAATTTCTACCACCTCCAAGTTTTGGCCACATGCACCAAATGAATTTGAAGGTTCATGGGACTGATTGTTCCCAAGTTTTTGCTTAATGCGACAGTAGATGGAGAAATGGCCACTTGGCTACTCATATATGGAAATATACCAAGAATTTGCCAATGAATGACCATATTAATGTGCTTATTTTGTGAGGAAAAAGTTGTCAGGAAAATTTTAAGCATGTGTTTTCTTTAATTCGCATCTCTGCTTCAGTTCATGATGCAAGCATTTTTCTCACGATCTACAAAATTATATGCAATCTCAATATGGAAATAGGGTGCACAAGTTGGAGTATAGTGCTATAAATTTACCTTGTCAGTAATGAGTATAGTGCTATAAATTTTCTTCGTAGGCAGCTTCGGTTTCTAAATACTATTATTCGATCTTTGTCAAGTGGGTATGCTCTACTAACCCTATTTCTGGAGCGGAAAGGTTGGATATAATTCATCTGTTTTGAATATAATATACCTGTGTGTTGAATTTAATGTAGTATGGATCTCTTGGTGACTGGTTGTGTTATTTTGTTGTTACATCCGTTGCCCCTTAGAGACATATGGTGTTACAACTGGTAGACACAATACATTTTATGGAGACTCCAAATTTAAAAGACACTGTCGAAAAGGATACCTTCTTCCGCAAGCTTCCAAATTTAGCGGAGCAGCTTCCTCGTCCAATTGTCCTGAAAAAAGTGTGACATGGAAATTCTAATGTTATATATCTACCTCAAATGTCTTTGAATGCCAGCTTATGTTTTTGTTTTCTTGTTTATACAATTAGTTCCAATATTAGCTTCTGCACTTGAATTTGGTTCAGCTGCTGCCCCTGCTTTGGCTGCCCTGTTGAAAATGGGTTCCTGGCTTTCCAAAGAAGAATTCAGCGCCAAGGTCATGCTCTTTCAGTACCTTTACAATATCACTGATGTTAATTTTTGTCTTGGAGTGATCTGGGTTGATTGGTTATAGTACATTGGACTTTTGATGTCTTTATATTTGGTTGTATATATTGGACGATATATTTGTATTTGGTTGTATATATTGAACTTTTGATATATTTGGTTGTAGTATGTGGTTTTTGTGCATGACTGTGGTTTTTTTTTTTAATCTTATTTTGAGGGTGAAAAGACCCTTAAATAATCTTATTTATCAAGGATTATAAATGTAAATCTTTTAACTCTGGTAAATAAGATTATTTAAGAGTTTTTTTACTCTCAAAATAAAATAAAGCACTTGTTTTGAGGGCAATGAAGGCCTTCAAAATTTCATTTTTGACTGTATAAGTTTCGAAGGTTATCAAGGGAAGATTCGACTCTTAAATTAATTTTTCTTAAGATTTTTTAATATTTTTTTCAAGGATTATGACCCTTGAAAAAATTTCAGCTTTGTTGTGGTGGTTGTTGGTAGGGGCAATTCTATGAATTTTGGGGCTTAAGAAGAAGATTAAAATGAGGCATTTTATATATTTTAATATTTTAACTGTTACTTAAATAATTTTTTTTACTTCAAATCTATTCTTCTTGCGGTTTTAGATGCTAAATTACTTAATAAATTTTTATATTCAAATTCCTTTGACATTTATTTTTCAATAAATACTATGACTAATCTACTTCATCTTTCTTGTGAGGACAAAGGCATAAACCCCAACCCACAGATGTCACCTGAACCTCAAGCCAAAAAAAAAAAAGTCAAGAAAATGGTGAATCCTGTAAGTAGGTGTGTACTACATGTTTCGCTCTCCATGAGATAGACATGAAGTAAAGGTAGTGCACCGTGCCAATACCTATAAAGGAAGAAAGAAGCAAACAAGTTAGAAGCAAAATACACGGGTTTGAAAGAATTCTTCAAAGCAAACCTCAAAGGCTCAAACTTGAAAGAAATGGTTGGGACAGAGACTTTGATGCGCAATAGAATCATCAATTTTTTTTAGTGATGTGTACCCAAAAAAATAAAAACAAGAAGTGGTTTGAGCTTTTTTATTTTTTTGGATTTTTAGGTTTTATAGAGAGAGAGAGAGAGAGAGAGAGAGAGAGAGAGAGATTTGCTTTTGAATCACAAAGAGAATTAATTTATTATTATTATTATCAATATTAATATTTTGGGTGTAAAAGGGATTGTGAGACACCCTGAGGCAAAGGGAAAAAATATGAGGTATTTATTGTTGTTATGGTTTTTATGGAAGCTTTAATAATTTATGAATTAGTTATTTTTCTAATTATTTATTTGGTGAGACATGAATCTATTGGAAAGACTGATTAGAGGATAAGGAAATGAAAAAAGTACTGAAGTTAAATATTTCTTCCTATTAATTTTTTTTTTTAAATGCTATTTTACAAAATGTCTATAATATCTATATTATTAACTCAATTTCTTATTCTTAAGTATATTACACATATGAATGATACTGCCAAAAAAAAAATGATTATTCAACCTGCCTTGAAAGAAAAAAGAGAATAGATAATGATAAAAAAAATCATAATAATAAAGCTAAAGGGATGAGCCAAAAAATTCAAAATTTGGGATTTGATGAATTGTAATATAAACAAAGGCCCAATCATTCCAAACAACATTATCTATAAATATAAATATAAATACATTCATAAAGGCCCATATTATTTATTCAGCAAAAAAAGAAAAAGAAAAAAGAAGCCCATATTATTTTTGCTAGACTAAAAGCCCAATTAGACAACACTGTCAACTTGTAGCTCTATGTGGAGTCTACAAACAGGACAAGAAGCGTGGTTCCGAGTCAACCACGTCTGAATACATGCAGGATGGAATGCATGGAGACACGTAGGAAGCTCAACTAGGCTCTCACCCTCCACAAACTCCTCAAGGCAGACAGGGCAGTCCGTGGCAGCTTCACCGGCATGGAAATCTCTTTGCGGTAGTTCCGGCATAGGAGGCTGATGATCATGAGGAAGCTCCGCATTGTGCTCTTCCGGTTCTGGCTGGTTCTTCATCTTCCACCAAATAAAGGACAGAATCAAGGTAACGATGAGAGCAACGGCTAGTGCTACTCCTATCCCAATAATCCCACCGGGGCCTAAGAGAGGCTCTTGCTTCCAAAGGAAATTCAAGCTATCAGCCGTTGCATTGCTAGCCATTGTACTCTTCAGTTCAAAGTTAGTGTACCTAGGGATGAGTAAAAAAGAGCTCTAATTAGCAAACCCTGGTTCAAATTAATTAGCAACTCTCAGACCCCAATACTTGAACTTCAAATTTCCTTAATAGAAATTATCACATTTATCCAAACAAAAAAAGAAATTAGAAATTTCCTTAATAGAAATTATCACATTTATCCAAACAAAAAAGCAATTAGTTGAAAATTTAATGAAATTTTTTTACCTTACCTAGGCCTGTTCAATTGGCAAGATAGAGAACAAGAGATGAAGTCAGTATCTCCAGAAAAATTACTTCAGGAAAGGCTTTTTCAGTTTTTAAGCGAAGTTTGGATTCCGAATTTGATTGCTACTTTATGCTCGATGAAATCAATGGTTTACATCTCCTCCACTACGGCTACGATTTCTATGTTAATTCCACAAGATATTGTGGCCGGAAGGGCAGGTTCTAGTCTTCTTCAGAGGTCTATCATATATTTTCTAAGCTGTACCCATTTCGCGTTTTTGGGCTCCTTTAGTTCCCTGATGGTCCACCACAAACCAAGGGTTGAAAGAGTTTTCAGGATTTATGCCGTGGCTTCAATGATTTCTGCACTGGTAACTCTCCTCTACGCCACAGTACTTAGGTTTGTAGCCCCTCTTTAAAGTTAAAGTGGTCAAAAAAAAAAAAAAAAAATTGGGGATGAAGTTTTTTTTTTTTTTTGGATGGATGGAAGGGATAATGAAGAATGTTTTGAATAACTAGTAAGTTACCCTCTCGTAATGTTTTATATAAATTGTGATAATGTTTGTTTATTTTATATAAAATGTTTTTGAAGAATGTTTGTATTATAGCAAATAAATAAATAAATAAATAAAGTTCTTGATTTTTCTGTTTCCTTTGAAGGAGGTTACTTGAGTGTTTCTCTACTATCCTTAAGGTCCAAAAAGCTGATTTTGCCTACTAAGAATATTCAGTGTCTAATTATAACTTAAGTTTCTCCAAATAATATGACTAATTGAGTAGGATTTATCTTTAATTTCAACCATTTAAAAAAAAAAAAAAAAGAAGGAAATCAAAATGGGGGAAAAAAAAAAACATTTTAGACCGTTCTTGAAAAAACAATATGAGGAGTCGGACCCATACTGTTTTGGCTTTTTTTCTTTTGAGAAAATATGCGTGTGTCAGTTGAATAAGCTTACCTAATTAAAGTATCTATCTCATTCCTTAAAAAAAAAAAAAAAAAAAAAAAAAAAAAAAAAAAAGAGTATCTTCATTATCTTAATTGTTAAGCATATGTTGCATTTAATTTTGGTTGTCTGATGCTACTTACAAACGACAGCATTTTATTTTGATATTTACATTATTTTGGTAACATTTTAAAATTTTATCCCCACACCTCTATTCTAATTAATCCATAATCATATCCTACAATCCCACCAGACTATAAATTTATACACATGAGAGGATGTTCCAAAATGTATCCTTAGGCATTACAACATATGTCAGTTTTCATATACAATTTGACTAGTCCGAAGCCTCATTGGGAACTTCCTTATCTTAATTCCTTGTAGACATGACGCTTCTCCTTTGAGCCCAGCCCACTGTCCATAGTGACAGTCATTGTCTTCAACAACCTTGCTGCCTTCAAGATTATTGTATGCATAGGTAATACCATTTACTTAATAAACTTTTCTACATGATTAGAATAACTACGTAAGATATGGATATATCTATATAATTAAGTTATCCTTTTAGAGCTATACAACGTAAAGGTAAAATCTAATCACTCTCTAAAAACTTCCAAAAGCTATAACAAAAACCATAAATTGGCTTTGAATTAGAAAACAATAATTAAATTCACACCCAAAAAAAAAACAGTGTGCTATGCTTTGGTGGAAATTTCTTCTTTAAACGCTTACAATCATGCACAATGAAAATTTAGTTATAAATTATGAATTTTTTATAATGCCTTTACCTTGTAACCACTACCAAAAAAAAAAAAAAAAAGCCTATTAATGACCAAGAATTTATGACGGACCCAAAAAGCCCTCTCAAAAAATCTTATTTGCGATGGCAAAATAAAACCCTCGCAAATACTTAATAAAATGTGAAATATTTGTGACCAGCAAAAAAAACTGTCGCAATTATGTGTTATAGCCGTCACAAATGCTAATATTTTGGAGGGAAAATTTCCCTCTATATTATTTGTGAGGGACAATTAAAAATCTCTCACAAAAAGTGTATTATTTGTAACGGTTAAAAAAAATGCCATAACTAATACTAAATTATTTGCAAGGGTTAGGATCGACCTTTACAACTAATCATTAAAATGTAAAAAATTTTGGAGGGAAATGTTCCCACCAAATTATTTCTGAGGGACAATGAAAATTCCTTGCAAAAAGTTTATTTTTTGTGAATTAAAAATATACCCTCACTAATACTAAATTATTTGCGATGGCCACAATTGGCCTTTGCAAATGATCATGAAAATATTAATTTTCTTTAGAGATAAAAGTTATTCTAAAATTCCAAGAATATAATGATTGGTGAAACATAAAGTGATAGGAAATTTGAATTCAAAATTGTGCCTATTAAAATTCATAATATCTTGTTTTTCATCTCTGGTTTTCAATTAGACCACCAACTTATAGATGGTTTGCTCAAATTTTTTGAGACCTTCGGACTTAGCTTGACTTTGAACTTCATAATTCTAATTTATCCACCATTTTCTATCTGTGCAATTAACCAATACAAGAACTACATGATCACTTCTTTGTAAAGTTGCATGAACTAAACTATAGTAAAAATGTTATTTACATATCCACAACACATATAGCAATCAGTGATTGCCAATCACTCATAGTACTGGGAAATAAGATGAACAAAAAAAAAAAAAAAAAAAAAAAAAGCTCAGTTTTAAAGTCAGTGCGAGGCAATTAAGTAGTGAGAATTAGAGGCAGTAATTTAGACTTGGATCCAAGAACTTTAGCCTTTGTGTCTAGGAAGAATTCTATCTCAGGTAGCACTTTGACCTCTCCTTTTTTTAGTGATATGAATGGGATAACTAAGCAAATGGCCTGGCAAGTCATGGTCCAATGTCTCATTAGAGTAGAGGTCCAATGTCTAACTGAGCAAATGGCCTGGCAACCAGTTTATTATGTACAGTCAGTATGTGGATGTCTTGATAAAGTTTTCAGTTGAAATTTATATGGTTTTGGGATACCCTCTCACTCTCTTTTTTAGTTGGCATTTATATGTTGCCTTTTCTTGTTATTTCTCTAGTCTTCTATTATAGGAAACAGGCAACTCTTCTATTGTCTTTCAAGTGAATTTGCTCTAGCAAGAATTCAGGATAAAAATACACATTAACTTCTGAAATTGCTTGAAAGAGGAAAACTATAACTGATATGGTAGAATCATAGCAAGTACCATGGGCTTAACCCGTCAGCTTCTGCTCAGGCTGACGGGCCAGTCGCGACGGACGTTAAGGACTAATACATTGATGGAAAAAGACATGCTGACAGTTAGGGAGATCCGAGAAAAGCTCAAGGGCCAATTATGTTCAAAAAGGCTGACGGCTTTTTATCGATGTAGGGAACGAGACAAACCGTCGGGAAAGAGGCCGACGGTTCCAATAAATCCTTTGCTTGGCCACCACGCTCAATGATAGATTCCTATAAGGAAAGGACTCCGCAATCTACGCTTATAAGGATTCCTATATGGAAAAGACTTTTGCTCCAAGGAAGAAAGGTCAACCTCCTACTACTATAAAAACCTCAATACTCTCTTAAATTGAGGTACGTACAATTAACCCCTCTTTAACACTCTAGAGTTTAAAGAAGTTCTAACTTGACCTTCGGAGGGTATTTGGCCGGCACCACACCGGTGCTCTCTGTTAGGTCTTCTCATTTTCTTGTTGTGCAGGTGTCGTTTTGAGGATACGAGCGTTGTGCAACTCACTGTTGATATTTTCGGCATCATCAGTTGGCGCCGTCTGTGGGAAAAACGATTAATTAAGCCATACTCTTATTTCCCAGACTAAAGGGTTGCATGGTACTCACTCGCATAATGGCGACTACTAATGACGTACAAGGAGAGGAGCCACCACGACTGCCCTCGAGAGACAATTTCGAATTCTCGGTGCCGCCGTAGAGCATCTCATCAAACAGAATCTCGACTTGGAAGAACAGCTGCGCCAGAAGGATGCAGCACTAAATGGCCAACCAGAAGATCAGGAAGGGACTAGTAAGAATCAGGAGAGACCTGAGGGCAGCCATGCCCCAAGCAGGCCGGAGAGGCAGCATGTGAGCGTGCCGTCCCTTACGGATGCGACTCCACCACATATTGCCGCCGAGATGCAGGTGATGAGGGAACAGATGGAGGTCATGATGA
Source organism: Quercus variabilis (assembly GCA_030445155.1). Taxonomy (NCBI): domain Eukaryota; kingdom Viridiplantae; phylum Streptophyta; class Magnoliopsida; order Fagales; family Fagaceae; genus Quercus; species Quercus variabilis. Next base: position 2,180,940 of record CP129456.1, read on the forward strand.
ACGCCCTTAAGGGGCGAGTCTCCAGTGATCTTGATGATCTGGTCAACCGTACCGACTCGCCCTTCACCGTGGCCGTGAACTCCTTCCCCTTACCCCACAAGTTTCGTATGCCGAATATAGATAGCTATGACGGGGTGAAGGATCTTCTGGACCACCTAGAAACTTTCAAAACCCTGATGCATCTTCAGGGGGTAGCAGATGAGATCATGTGCAGGGCCTTCCCCATAACACTCAAAGGCCCCGCAAGGGTTTGGTTCAGCCGGCTGACGCCCAACTCTATTAGCACCTTCAAGGAGCTAAGCGCCCAATTCACTACACACTTCATTGGGGTACATAGGTATAGGAAGTCCACGGCATGCCTGATGAGTATCAGGCAAAGAGAGGACGAGACGTTACGATCCTACATAACGTGCTTTAATAAGAAAGCGCTATCGGTTGACGAGGCCGACGATAAAATACTTGTAGCGGCCTTCACAAACGGGTTGCGAAAGGGCAAGTTTTTGTTCTCCCTATACAAAAATGACCCGAAAACTATGTCAAAAGTACTCTACAGGGCTACCAAGTATATGAATGCTGAGGACGCATTGCAAGCCCGAGAAGAGAAGCCAAGAAAAAGAGAGAGGCAAGAAGATGCCCGAACCAGACCAAGGGAGAAAGAGACCCAGAACAGGAGATCGAAGAGATGAAAGGCGTTCTAAGCCCCCGGGAGGGAGATTCACAAGCTTCACCCCGCTGACCGCCCCAATAGATCAAGTCCTAATGCAAATTAAGGACGAAGGGGCTCTGACCTTCCCTGGAAAGCTGAAGGGGGATCCTAATAGGCGTTCCAGAGACAAGTACTGCTGCTTTCACCGAGATCACGGCCATGACACAGCCGACTGTTACGACTTGAAGCAGCAAATCGAGGCCCTTATAAGGCAAGGAAAATTACAGAAATTCGTAAGCAAGGAAAGAGCAGATCCAACACCTCTAGAGCACCCTCCCCGACGAGACAATGACCGTCCAAGACCTCCCGTTGGTGACATACGAATGATTGTAGGAGGGATGGCTACCAGACCGTCCAAAAAGGCTCGAAAGACGTACCTCCGGATGGTCCAAAACGTCCAGTTGACGGGTCCAGTGCAAAATGTAGCCCAAAGGGAAAGCGTCGTCATCGAGTTCTCGGAAGAAGACGTGCAACGTATTCACCATCCGCACGACAACGCGCTTGTTGTCAGCCTACAGGTTGGGGACTACAACTTGCATCGGGTGTTGGTCGACAATGGCAGCTCGGCAAACATCTTGTACTACCCGACATACCATCAGATGAAAATCAACAGGGAACAACTGGTTCCAACGAACGCCCCACTTGTCGGTTTTGGGGGTGCAAAGGTGTTTCTGCTGGGTGCGGTCGCGTTGGCTGTGACAGCAGGCGACTACCCCCAGCAAATCACAAAGGACGTAACGTTCCTCATGGTTGACCATTTGTCCGCCTATAATGCTATCCTAGGGCGACCCACCCTCAACGCGTGGAAGGCAGCAATTTCAACTTATCATTTAATGATCAAGTTCCCAATAGAATACGGAGTCGGAGAACTACGTGGAAACCAGACTGCCGCACGCGAATGCTACGTGGCCATGATGGAAATGGATGATCACCTCCAAACCATGAGCATAGAAGAGCACCGGAGCGCGACGGAGCCAGTCGAGAAGCTTGAAGAAATACCCCTGGACGACTCCATACCTGACCAGACAACAAGGATTGGAACCCTTGCAAGTCCCGCAATCCGGCAAACGCTTACAGCATTCCTCAAAGAGAATCAGGACGTATTCGCCTGGAGTCACGAGGACATGCCAGGAATAGATCCTTCCGTCATGGTGCATAGGCTGAATGTATCACCATCCTTTCCGTCCATCCGGCAGAAGAAGCGGGTCTTTGCCCCAGAACGAGATCAAGCCATAGCCGAAGAAGTCCGCAAGCTACGAGAGGCAAATTTCATTAGAGAAGTCTACTACCCCGATTGGCTAGCAAATGTAGTGATGGTCAAGAAAGCTTCCGGGAAATGGAGGATGTGTGTAGACTTCACCGATCTAAACAAAGCGTGCCCTAAAGACAGCTACCCCCTTCCGAGAGTCGACACTCTAGTAAACTCTACAGCTCAACACCAGCTATTAAGCTTCATGGACACTTTCTCCGGCTACAATCAGATCAAGATACACGATGATGATCAAGAAAAAACGTCCTTCGTAACCAACCAAGGCCTATTCTGCTACAAGGTAATGTCATTTGGTCTAAAAAATACGGGCGCAACATACCAAAGGCTTATGAACAAGATGTTTGCACGGCAGATCGGGAGAAACGTCCAAGTGTATGTGGATGATATGCTGGTTAAAAGTTGAAGGGAAGAAGATCATTTGGAAGACCTCAGGGAAACATTCAACACCCTTCGCTCTTATAACATGAAGCTTAATCCAGGAAAGTGTGTCTTTGGGGTGACGGTAGGAAAATTCTTAGGATTCATGGTTTCTTAGAGAGGCATCGAGACCAATCTAGACAAGATCCGGGCTATAATGGAGATGGCACCACCAAAGAATGTGAAGGAAGTACAAAGCCTCAACGGCAAGATAGCAGGGCTAAATAGGTTCGTCTCCAGGGCAACAGACAAATGCTTACCCTTCTTTCGCACATTAAAAAGGTCTTTCGAGTGGATCGCTGAATGCCAACGAGCGTTTGAAGAGTTGAAAGCTTACCTCTCTTCCCCACCACTGCTGAGTCCCTCACAACCAGGAGAAGAACTCTTTTTCTATCTCGCTATCTCCCCAGCCGCCGTCAGCGCCGCCTTGATCAGAGAAGAAGAGAAAGTACAGAAACTCGTGTATTACACTAGCCAGGCGTTACGCGGAGCTGAAGAAAGATATCCACCCATGGAGAAACTTGCTTTCGCGCTAGTTACAACAGCACGCAAACTAAAGCCATACTTTCAAGCCCACACAATTATTGTCTTAACTGATAAGCCTTTCCGACGAGCAATGAGCAACCCAGATGCTGTCGGGCGCTTGACACTTTAGGCTATAGAATTAAGCGAGTTTGACATCCAATATCGCCCGCGCACCATTGTCAAGGGACAGGTCGTGGTAGATTTCATAGCAGAATTCACGAATGGTGAGGACGGGAGGGCAGAGGAATCCTCGCAGTGGAGCATACATGTAGATGGATCCTTCAACAGACAGGCCGGCAGAGCCGGCGTCGTACTGCAGTCACCTGAAGGAGATACGGTAGAGTGTATGGTCCGCCTTGAATTCCCCACTACCAATAACGAGGCGGAGTACGAAGCTCTGATAGCAGGGCTCGACCTCGTAAAAGTAGCGGGAGCCGAAAGAGTGATCGTTTACTATGACTCCCAAGTCATAGTCAACCAGATAAGTGGGGAGTATGAATGCAAAGGCGAAAGAATGAAGAAGTATCTGGACCAAGCAAGAAGGAGGATGAACGAGCTGAAGGTCAAAATTACACAGATCCCCCGGGGGGAAAACGAGCAAGCCGACCGCTTGGCCAAAGCCGCCTCAGCCGAACACATGGTCACCATTAGTAGTACACTCTCCTTCACACAGCTCTCTCCACTCATAAATGTTGTCAACGTACAGGAGCTCGGTCCCCAAAACGATTGGACCACGCCATTAAACTCTTTCTTGAAAAACGGCATATTGCCGAATGAGAAGGAGGCGGCAAGAAAACTGAAGGTTCAAGCAGCAAGGTTCGTGCTGATAAGAGATGTTTTGTATAAAAGAGGTTTCTCCCGCCCCTACCTGCGATGCTTAGGTCCTGAAGAAACGGATTACGTCATGAGAGAAGTGCACGAAGGAATCTGTGGAAACCACTCAGGATCAAGGTTGCTAGTACACAAGCTAGTACGAACTGGGTACTTTTGGCCAACAATGCAGAAGGATGCCAAGGCTTATGTGAAGGCCTGCGACAAATGCCAAAGGTTCAGCAACATCATCAAGCAACCATCCGAAGAACTCACCCCGATGACGGCATCGTGGCCGTTCGCTCAGTGGGGGTTGGACATCATGGGGCCGTTCCCTACGGCAATACGATAACTAAAGTTTCTAATTGTCGGCATTGACTACTTTACGAAGTGGGTGGAAGCTGAAGCCTTGGCCACCATTACAGAAAAAAACTTACAGAGCTTCGTTTAGCGATGCATCATATGCAGGTTTGGCATTCCAAGAATCTTAGTCTCGAACAACGGGAAGCAATTCGACAACGACTCCTTCAGGGACTTCTGCTCGCAGTTAGGGATACGGAACCACTACTCCTCCCCCGCCCACCCCCAAGCCAATGGACAGGTCGAAGTCACAAACTGGTCCTTGTTAAAAATTATCAAGACCCAGCTCGAGGGGGCAAAGGGCATATGGGCTGAAGAATTGTCGAGCATACTATGGGCCTACAGGACAACAGCAAGGACACCAACAGGAGAGACACCATTCCGACTAACGTACGGGAACGAAGCAGTCATCCCAGCCGAAGTCGGCCTTACAAGCTACAGGGTGCACAACCATGACGAAAAGAGGAATGACGAGGCCATACGTCTGCAGCTTGATCTGGTGGACGAAGTCAGGATGGTAGCAGAACAAAGGCTTGCACGGTACCAGGACCGCATGGCCAAGAATTACAACTCCCGTGTCAGACACAGAAACTTCCAGGTGGGAGACCTCGTTCTAAGAAAGGTTATGGGTCCTATGTTTTCTTTTTGATATTTACATTATGATCGAACCAAGGAAAAGAGAGGTTCCTGGCATGCATATGTTGTCCGTTGTCCTTTGTGAAAATTTTATATGGATCATATGTTGTTTTCCCTTGTGATATATCTTCAAGTCCGTGTTTGACTCCACCAAAAGTATATGCAAAGCTGGAGAGTAACTGAAAAGAGATTGATGTATATAGTTTTGGGGTCCTGGTGCTGAAGTGTTGAGTGAAAAGCGACAAACAATAATAAAAACATTGTCTTTTTAGAACTATGGAATTGAAAGGAAATGAAAAAGTATCAAGTTAAATGTTTCTTCTCATTATATTTTATTTTACTATGATTTTGTTTTTTTTTTTTTTTTTTTTTTTAAAGTTATCTTGCAAAATGTCTATAATATGCATATGATTAACTTCATTTCCTATTTCTAAGCATATTATGTATTTACGATATAATAAATGAATGATACTGCAAAAAAAAAAAAAAAAAATTATATATATATTCAACATGCCTTGAAAAAAAAAATCATAATAATAAAGCTAGAGGGATAAGCTAAAAAGTTCATAATTTTGGATTTGATCAATCGTAATATAAACAAAGGCCCAATCATTCTAAACAACATTATATACAAATATAAATACAATCACAAAAGCCCATATCATTTTTGCTACACTCAAAGCCCAATTAGACAACATTGTCAACTTGTAGTTCTATGCGGAGTCTACAAACAGGACAGGAAGCATGGTTCCGAGTCAACCACGTCTGAATACACGCAGGATGGAATGCATGGAGACATGTAGGAAGCTTAACGAGGCTCTCACCCTCCACAAACTCCTCAAGGCAGACAGGGCAGTCCGTGGCAGCTTCACCGGCATGGAAATCTGTTTGTGGTAGTTCCGGCATAGGAGGCTGACGATCATGAGGAAGCTCCGCATTGTGCTCTTCCGGTTCTGGTTGGTTCTTCATCTTCCACCAAAGAAAGGACAGAATCAAGGTAACGATGAGAGCAACGACTAGTGCTACTCCTATCCCAATAATCCCACCGGTGCCTAAGCGAGGCACTTGCTTCCAGTGGGAATTCAACCTGTTAGCCGTTGCATTGCTAGCCATTGCCTCTTTCTTTCTCTCTTTGTAATGAGAACCTCTTCAGTTCAAAGTTAGTGTAGCTAGGGATGAATAAAAAAGAGCTCTAATTAGCAAACACTGGTTCAAATTAATTAGCAACTCTCAGACCCCAACACTTATCTAAATTTGAAATTTTAGATATTTCTATTAAGGAAATTATCATTATCACATTTATCCAAACAAAAAAGAAATTAGTTGAAAATTTAATGAAGTTTTTTTTTACCTTTGTAGGACGAGCTCTTTCTGAAAGATCTACAATCAATTGGCAAGATAGAGAAAAAGAGATGAAGTCAGTATCTCCAGAAAAATTGCTTCAGGAAAGGCTTTTTCAGTTTTTAAGCGAAGTTTGGATTCCGAATTTGATTGCTTGATGAAATCAATGGTTTACATCTCCTCTACTACGGCTACGATTTCTATGTTAATTCCACAAGATATTGTGGACGGAAGGCCAGTTCCAGTCTTCTTCAGAGGTCGACCCACGATCTATGAACTATCATATATTTCTAAGCTGTACCCTTTTCGCGTTTTTGGGCTCCTGATGGTCCAGCACAAACCAAGGGTTGAAAGAGTTTTCAGGATTTATGCCGTGGCTACAATGATTTCTGCACTGGTAACTCTCCTCTACGCCACAGTACTTAGGTTTGTAGCCCCTCCAAAGTGGTCAAAAAAAAAATTTGGGGATGAAGTTTTTTTTTTCTCTGGATGGATGGAAGGGATAATGAAGAATGTTTTGAATAACTAGTAAGCTACCCTCTCGTAATGTTTTATATAAATTGTGGTAATGTTTGTTTTATATAAAATGTTTTTGAAGAATGTTTGTATTATATTTATAGCAAAAAAAAAAATGTAGTTCTGGATTTTTCTATTTCCTTCGAAAAAAGGACAGGTTAGCGTGTGAACCCATTTCGTTTTAGGGTTTTTATTTTTATTTTTTTTTAGGGTTATTATTACTGTATAAAATATTTTTATCTATCTAGGGTAAAATACTAGGAATAAATGAAACCTTCATTACCTTCACCGGTTAATTTGAAGCTGTCATGTAATTTAGCAAATTAAGGAAGTTATCATCTTCCAGTGGGGAACTGAGTGTTATCTCTTACTTTCATTAATCACCCCTTTTTGGGTACATGTGCAACGTGTACACGCAGGAAAGCACATATCACATAATTAATGGAATAATTTATCAAACAATTGGAATGCAAACGAATGAACCTTAGCTGTGAACATAATGAGAACCTCTTTTACCACTGCCACACACAATCAACCCTCTTTTCCAATACAATCTTCAGAAATCAAATTCTCAAAATCCCTACGCCACTTGGAAGGAGAATCAAGAGACCTGGAAAATGACCGATATAATTGCTACCGAGTTTTCAATTCCTTGGATTTAAACGAGGTTACCTGAGTGTTTCTCTATTATTCTTAAGGTCCTAAAAGTGGAAAACTTGAAACCCCCACTAGCTGATTTTGCCTACTAAGAATATTCAGTGTCTTAATTATAACTTAACTCTTTAAGTTTCTCCAAATAATATGACTAATTGAATAGGATTTATATTTAATTTCAACCATTTAAAAAAAAAAGTAGGAAAAAAAAAAAAAACATTTTAGACCGTTCTTGAAAAAACAATATGGGGAGCCGGACCCATACTGTTTTGGTTTTTTTCTTTTGAGAAAATATGCGTGTGTCAGTTGAATAAGCTTACCTACTTAAAGTATCTATCTCATTTCTTAAAATAAAAATAAAAAAAATAAAAAAAATTAACGTTTCTTCGTTATCTTAATTGTTAAGTATATGTTGCATTTAATTTTGGTTGTCTGATGCTACTTACAAATGACAGCATTTTATTTTGATATTTACATTATTTTGGTAACATTTTAAAATTTTATCCCCACACCTCTAGTCTAATTAATCCATACTCATATCCTACAATCCCATCAGACAATAAATTTATACACATGAGAGGATGTTCCAAAATGCATCCTTAGCATTACAACATATGTCAGTTTTCATATACAATTTGACTAGTCCGAAACCTCATTGGGAGCTTCCTTATCTTACTTAATTCCTTGTAGACATGACGCTTCTCCTTTGAGCTCAGCTCACTGTCCATAGTGACAGTCATTGTCATCAACACCCTTGCTGCCTTCAAGATTATTGTATGCATAGGTAATACTATTTACTTGATCTTAATGAACTTTTCTACATGATTAGAATAACTACGTAAGATATGGATATATCCATATAATTAAGTTATCTTTTTAGAGCTATACAACGTAAAGGTAAAATCTAATCACTCTCTAAAAACTTCCAAAAGTTATAACAAAAACCATAAATTGGCTCCGAATTAGAAAACAATAATTAAATTCACAAAAAAAAAAAAAAAAAAAAAAAACAATGTGCTATGCTTTGGTGGAAATTTCTTCTTTAAACGCTTACAATCATGCACAATGAAAATTTTGTTATAAATTATGAATTTTTTATAATGCCTTTACCTTGTAACCACTACAAAAAAAAAAAAAAAAAAACCTATTAACGACCAAGAATTTATGACGGACCCAAAAAGCCCTCTCAAAAAATCTTATTTGCGATGGCAAAATAAAGCCCTCGCAAATACTTGATAAAATGTGAAATATTTGTGACCAACAAAAAAAGATGTCACAATTATGTGTTATAGCCATCACAAATGCTAATATTTTGGAGGGAAGTTTTCCCTCTATATTATTTGTGAGGGACAATTAAAAATCTCTCGCAAAAAGTGTATTATTTGTGATGGTTAAAAAAATGCCGTCACTAATACTAAATTATTTGCAAAGGCTAGGATTGACCTTTACAAATAATCATTAAAATGTAAAAAAAATTGGAGGGAAATGTTCCCACCAAATTATTTCCGAGAGACAATAAAAATTCCTTGCAAAAAGTTTTTTTTTTGTGTGAGTTAAAAATATACCCTCACTAATACTAAATTATTTGCGAGGGCCACAATTGGCCTTCGCAAAAAATCATGAAAATATTAATTTTCTTTGGAGATAAAAGTTATTCTAAAATTCCAAGAATATAATGATTGGTGAAACATAAAGTGATAGGAAATTTGTATTCAAAATTATGCCTATTAAAATTCATAATATCTTGTTTTTCATCTCTAGTTTTCAATTAGGCCACCAACTTATAGATGGTTTGCTCAAATTCTTTGAAACCTTCAGACTCAGCTTGACTTTGAACTTCATAATTCTAATTTATCCATCATTTTCTATCTGTGTAATTAACCACTACAAGAACTACATGATCACTTCTTTGTAAAGTTGCATGAACTAGATTATAGTAAAAATGTTATTTACATATCCACAACACATATAGCAATCAGTGATTGCCAATCACTCATAGCACTGGGAAATAAGATGAACAAAAAAAAAAAAAAAAAGCTTGGTTTTAAAATTAGTGCAAGGCAATTAAGTGGTGAGAATTGGAGGCCGTAATTTAGACTTGGATCCAAGAACTTTAGCCTTTATGTCTGGGAAGAATTCTTTCTCGGGTAGCACTTTGACCTCTCCTTTTTTAGTGATATGAATGGGATAACTGAGCAAATGGCCTGGCAAGTCATGGTCCAATGTTTCACTAGAGTAGAGGTCCAATGTCTAACTGAGCAAATGGCCTGGCAACCAGTTTATTATGTACAGTCAGTATGTGGATGTCTTGATAAAGTTTTCAGTTGAAATTTTTATGGTTTTGGGATACCCTCTCACTCTCTTTTTTAGTTGACATTTATATGTTGTCTTTTCTTGTTATTTCTCTAGTCTTCTATTACAGGAATTAGGCAACTCTTCTATTGTCTTTCAAGTGAATTTGCTCCAGTAAGAATTCAGGATAAAAATACACATTAACTTCTGAAATTGCTTGAAAGAGGAAAAACTATAACATAGATTGAGAAGACTGATAATGCAATCGACAATTTGAGAGGAAAGGAAAAGGATTTGAGACTATTACAAGTCATGTTATTATTCATTCAAAATGTAATAGAATGCAAAACCATTGTTATAATTTGATAGGCCACAAACTGAATGACCCCTTGTGATTAAACTAATTAATTAATTAGCCAAGTTATTAATTAATCAATTTATCTTGCAATTACGTGGAAGCACAAACAAATCACCAAAAACTAAATATGCAGCGGAAATTAAATGACATGGTGATTTGTTTACGAATGGGGAAAAAACTCACGGCAAAAACCCCACCGGGTGATTTTCAAGTCACCACTCCCGAAACTCTACTATTATCAAATCAAGCGGTTACGAGTAAAGGAATCTCAAGTACCTTACCAACCTACAGTTGAACCCTTACCAACCTACAGTTGAACCTTTACCCCAATACCCAATTGGACTTGATCTGTAGTGACAGTTCCCACCTTTAATGCACAGCTCCCAAGTACGTGACTAACCAATGCGCGGATCCCAGTACGCGACTTCAAAACACCAACGTAAGGAAGAGAGGTTGGCTGCAAAGTTCTTCAGTTCATCCTACACGATGAAGATCAGGAAGATGTTTGGTTACAAAATCCTATGGTGCAAATACACAGCAACTTCTTCAGAGAAGATAAACTAGGTCAAGAACTTTGTCTTTGGCCACAATTTGCTTGAACAGAGATTGCTCAATGATTTTTCAACTTATGTCACACTTGACGGCTCTTAAAACAATCCTTTTATATGTTTAGGATTTGGAGAAAAGAATGCCCAAAAGCATATTCACGGATCCCAAGAAAATCATATCAGAAAATCTGAAATTTTAAATCTCGACAGATAGCAGGTGTCGAGGTAGCTATCGAGCAGGTGTCGAGCTTTAATGAATTTGCACTTCAACTTAGTTTTTCTTGGACAAACTCGATGACTTCAACACTTGATTTTGAAACCTTGTTTCTTGAAGTATTAAAAATACCTAGAACTACCCAATTACAAGTAGAGTGTGTTTTGTCAAAGGATTAGCCAATTTACATAAATAAGTGACATATGTTCTTAACAAGTGAAAACATATATGTCCTAACATAATTCTATTAAGTGAATGTGTGCACACACACAAGAGGGAGATGACCTCGGTTTTTTGAAGGATGCCATTAGGATCGCTAGTCACAAGCCATCCTATTCGCCAACTTGGTACAAGCCATCTCTTTGATATGGAACCTAGTGTGAGAACAGGCACTATTGATCCAAATACTCCCATTAGCACAAATGGATTAGTTCCAAAAGTGAGATGGTGATAAACTTCATCCGCAACCACTAGAATGCCCAACTTTCTTACTGTCCCTACAATCTAAAATTCAAAAAATCAACCACCACTAACATTAACACCCTAATTACCAAAAATAAAAATAAAAAAGTTTTACTTATGAAAACTCACGCTTATTGCAGAAATGTTTATAAACCATTAAATCCACCATTGTGTTACATGTAATTAACAAGATCATATGAGAGTCTAGCTAAATAAACTAAAATTTAATCATTGTTTCGCCACTAAAAGCTTTAAGTCATTCTTATTATGAACTTATAGACATTTTGATATTCTCAAAACAAATTTGACTTTACTTCCAAATAGACATTGGCTCAAATGATAAAGAAATCAGGTAAGGAGGTAAATTTTTAATACTCTTTTTTTAGTTGATTGCAGTTGATATATTAAAGGTCAATGCCCTCGCTAATAACCTTCATGTATCCAAGAATTTTGATCAAGCTCAAATATGCGGTTTAAATTGTGTCTATGACTCCATTGTCCCTGCCTCCTTAGTTTAAAGTGCATATCTGAAACAAGATAGATATATAAGCATGAAGGGGACACATGAATAAAGCCAGCAATAGTATCTCCTTCAAAAAAAAAAAAAAAAAAAGCAACTTCAAGCTCAAACAGAGTCAAAATAGATAGTATAATCACATATTAAACTCAATGGGGTCAATGAGAGCATTCTATACTAGGGTAATAACCTTAGAGAATTAAGAAAGAGAGCAAGAGAGATAACTACCCGTACCTTGTCTGTAACTAAATTTCTATTTCAATAAGCACCCTTAGTATTATGCACACGGATAACTAATCTGGATGGAGCCAAATACAGTGATGGAGTGGAGGCTATAAGCCTTTATAGTCACTCAATTATCATATTCTCAACACCACTCCTTCTCTAATCTATATCATCATCCTCATTTTCTTCTTGCAGAGCAGCACATTTGCATTACAGTGTAAATTTTCTTCTTCTTGGTATGGCTCTTCTTCATCTGATGGCATTTTATAAAGGTTTTGTGGTTTGGTTTCAATCACAACATTCCATGTGGGATCTTTTATTCCATTAACATAGGACATGCTAATACAAATGGCTCTACAATTTTCAACTTTCATGATTTATTAACAATAGTGGTTCCATGCCGATCTCTCTTATAACCAATTCCTTCACGAGATACATCATACCAATCACATTTAAACAACACAACTTTGTTCCCTTCAGTATATTGAAGTTCAACAATTTCTATTAGTTGTCCATAATAAGGCACATTGCAACTTTGATCCTCTCCTCTCACCATAACTCCATTATTTTGTGTTCTTTTAGTTTCATCACATTGATTTGTATGAAATCTAAACCCATTAACATTGCAACCACAATAAAAAATAGCCCTTTTCTCAGGGCCCCGAGCTAATGAAAGCATATGTCCATCAACTTGCCTTGTATTATATAAGTTGGTGATCTACAATAAAATCTAAATAAGGTTAAACTCAAGTTATAGTAGTTAAAATATAAACAAACATATATTTTCAAAATAAATTACTATCTTACTCTTTTTTCAAACCACACAATAAATTCTTGTCTATGCACCCTGTCAATGTCAAGAACACCTGCATTTGTATAAGGATGTTCTTATGTTCTCTGCACACAGTTAAATATCCTAATCAGTTTTAATATCATATCATGAGAATATCAAAGAAGTAATTTTTGTGAAGATCATCTTACTCAATAAATCGGTCAGCATTGACACAATTTTGAAGGACATAAAATGTTGCTGCATTATGAAGATCATCATTCAACTCACACCTTGTTGCTTTCCCTAAATGTCGTCCAAGTGTTGAAAATATGGACAATTGAGAGGTATTTGCACATGCGGAAGTACCTCCATCATAATTTCACTCCACCCGATTAAATTTGGTTTCTATTTCATGTAAATAGCGAGAACAAAATGTTAGACATTCATTTGCTAAATACTTTTCTACAATAGACCCTTCTGCATGTGCCTTATTATGGACATAATTCTTAAGCTTGTGCAAATACCTATATTTGAAGGCATAATATGAAATTTTATCAAAAATAAAATACTAGTGTGCAATTGTAATTTAGATTATAATGAAATTTTGTAAACTTTACCTCTCAACTAGATACATCCATCTGTATTGCATTAGACCTGCAAGTTTAGCTTCCCAAGATAGGTGAATGGCCAAGTGAACCATTACATCAAAGAAAGAAGGTGGATAATTTTGTTCTAATTTACAGAGGGTTATTGCAATTTGGGTTTCAAGACGATCCAAATCATCCACTCGTAACACTTTAGAACACAATTCTTTGAGAAAGTTACTTAACTCAGTCAAAGCATCAGATACTTTTTTAGGTAAAAAGTCATGCACTGCAAGTGAGAGTAATCTTTCTAGGAAAACATGACAATCATGAGTCTTCATACTAGAAATTTTTCTCTCCTCAATATTCACACATCGAGATAAATTTATAGAGTAGCCATCCGAAAATTTAAGATTTTTTAGCCATAAGCATATGGCCTTTTTCTCATCATTTGACAGTATATAGCAAGCTGGGGGTAGCTTTATCTTCCCATTAACCTCTATGGGGTGGAGCGTATGTCGTATGCCAATTTCTTTTAGATCAAGACGAGTGCTTAAAGAATCCTTTGTTTTATCTTTAATATTCATAATTGTCTCAATCACACTGTCAAATATATTTTTTTCAACGTGCATCACATCCAAATTGTGACGCAACAAAAGTGTTCTCCAATATGGCAATTCAAAAAAAAATGATATGCTTCTTCCAATTATGAAACTGCCCATGCCCTTTTAGAAATTGCTTTTTCTAGCCTTTCCCAAATATAATTGACTTTAATGGACAAGTTTGTTTTAACACATCATCATCAGATAACTGTTTGGGTGCTGTCTTCCTTTCTTTTTTACCATTAAATTGTGACTTCTTATTACATCATTTGTGGTCTAAGGCCAAAAAACGACGATGTCCCATATAACATATTTTATATCCATTTCGTAACCTACAATGAGTAGTCTCACTATGACAACAAGGACACGCCAAATTTCCCTTTGTACTCCAACCAGAAATAACAGCATATGCAGGAAAGTCATGGATAGTCCACAACACTGCTGCTCTCATCTGAAAGTTCTCTTTTGTTGAGGCATCATATGTACACATCCCATCTTCCCACAATTCTTTCAGCTCATCAATCAACGGCCTCAAGAATACATCAATGTCATTCCCAGGACCCTTTGGGCCTGGAATAAGTAATGACATCAATGAGTAAGGCTCCTTCATGCACATCCAAGGGGGAAGATTATATGGAAATAAGATAATAGTCCAGATGCTGTATTTAATACTCATATTTTCAAATGGGTTAAACCCATCTGTAGCTAGTCCAAGCCTAACATTACGGGGATTCATTGCGAATGACTCATGAATTTGGTCAAATTTTTTCCAAGCTTCACAATTTGCTAGATGTCATAACACTCCATCATTAACATGTTTTTCATGGTGCCATTTCATTTCTGCAGCAATCTTTGTTGACATAAACAATCGTTGTAGCCTTGATTTAAGTGGAAAATACCGCAAAACTTTCCATGGTACCTTTTTATTTTTCCCTTTACCACCCTTATTTGGCTGCCATCTTGAAAGTTTACAAACTGGACATTGAGTCACTTCTGAATACTCCTTACAATAAAGTGCACAATCATCTTTGCACGCATCTTTCTTCTCATAATGGAGGCCTAGATCGTTGACAATCCCTTTTGCCTCATACTTCAAGCTAGGTAGCCTCTCACACATAGGAAATGCATCCTTTAACAGCTCCATCAACATATTAAAGGACTTGTTGCTCCATGATGATACGCACTTTATGTGCAATAACTTGACTATGAAGGACAAGCTTGAATACTTTTCACAATGTGGATACAAAGGCTATTTAACCTCTTCCAACAATCTATAAAATTTCTTTGCATCTCCATTTGGCTCTTGTGGTTCATTTCCACTTGATTCCCTACCACACACCACTTGTGGATAAGCATCCTTGATCATATCAAACATATCACCATATAGCATACCATCATCATCATCACCTTCCCCATGAAGGTACCAAGTAGTATAATCTCTCCTTATAATCCTAAATAAAAGATGATGCTGGACCTCATACTGAGTCTTACGATACCTGTTGCTACAATCAATACACAAATAGTTGATTATCATATCTCCATCTGTTGAATGTTTAAATGCATACTCAAGAAAGTTTTCAACTCCATTAATATACTCAGTGCAAGATCTAGTAGGAAGATGCATCCAAGATTTATCAACCGTCATTTTATCTACACCATTTAAAGCATTGTATTAATCGTAACAAACATTGATGGTGCAGATAGTAAATATTCAGAAGTCAATTTTAAACAAACATGAGCTAAGTTTTATACCGGATTGGAACAAAAACCACTCTTTATCACTTCTTCAACAAAGCTTCTGCAAACTATATCAAGGCCAGCAAATTGTAAAGAAAATCAATGCTTATGCTTCAACCTTCTTGTAAGAAGCAACACCATACAAGCAATACAAGTCCCATACATGCTCAAATATTGATTCAAACCACAAAACCACATGTGTTTTCTTCCTGAACTTCCACTAAATCAAGCCAGGGTGCATATAAAACATAACAATCTTTGTAAAGCATGTCCTAGTCAAAGGTTATATAGAACCTTTGAAGGAAGAAGAAGGAAAAAGAAGTTGGTGCATTTACTACCAAGATTCACTCTAACAGCATCCATGTAACAGTAGTTTCGTGTTCCTGATTGTATAGCCCACAAAAGGCACTGAATTCAAGATTGAATTGAAAGTAAATTTAAAAGAACTAGTGGATAGTCCTAGGAACCATTAGCTACTTCAAAAGAGTGTTGGACAGCCATGTTTATTCAATTCAAAAGAAGGCCAAGAAGTTTGATACCTATATACCCAATATAGAGGCCTAGGAGGCTAAGACACAAAACACTATGCCATAGACCAATATAAAAGTCCCCGGACACAAAACACTATGTCACACATTCATCAATGCATAAAAAAATACCTAGATATTGTTAAAACCAATGAATTAGCTCATCATATTTAGCAATATCTTCTATGGTTCTACTGAGTGTGTTTTCATTATAAATATTAATATAAGAAAAGAAACAACCGTGAGTGAGTGAGTGACATCAACAACAAGAATATTATAAAGAAAAGATTAAAATTATTTAGAATGGCATAACTGACTGGCTTGAGCTTATCGTGCTTG
This sequence comes from Quercus variabilis, assembly GCA_030445155.1. Classification (NCBI taxonomy): domain Eukaryota; kingdom Viridiplantae; phylum Streptophyta; class Magnoliopsida; order Fagales; family Fagaceae; genus Quercus; species Quercus variabilis. The sequence goes on from CP129456.1 coordinate 2,197,352, forward strand.
TACTTGCTTGTTACATGTCTGCTCTGGGATACAAATCTGTCATGTACAGTGATTGACATGCAAGCAGCTAGCAAGAGTAGCCTAACAGTGCCAGCCAGCCCACGCATAAACCAAAACAACAGCTAACTTTTTCTCACACAAATTCTCAGTACCCATTTCAATCATTAACTCAACTTAATATTCAAATCAACGGTTTATATGAGAGTAAAAACTAAGCACTCCACTTAGTGATATGACTGAACACTAAAGATTGATTTCAGTGGCAATGTGGACCGTGTCACATGTGGCACAAATACAATAACACAAAATTGAATCAATGGTTATAAACTTATAATCCAAAAATATCAAACCCAATCTAACGATGACAATTACACTCTACATATCAGAATATCTCTCCATATCTCTAATGGCTCTCCTCACTCTCTTAACTCTCTTCACTTTTCACTTCAGACTCAGTATCAGAGTTCAGATTGAATGCTCCTGTCCGTGGTCATGGGACTCAATCTCAGTTCTCTACTTGCCTCTCTCAAACTCTCACAGTATCAATCCTCAAACCGATTCTCCAAATCCAAACCCTAGCCACCTCCAATGCCATAGCCCACTCCCCTCTCCGCCTCCAATGCCTAGCCGCCGCTGGCCACTTCTCTCTCCGTAGCTACCGCCGGTGTCAGTACTACTTTGTTTCTCTGATCTTACTTTTTTGTTAGTGTTATTGGTTTCATACTTTCATTTGTTATGGAAATCCAAAGTTAAAATCAAGTAAACCCAAAGATTTATAATATAAAACCCTAACCCCTTCCTTCTTGGTTTCATTATAGTCAGACACGGAGGAAAGAAGAGAAATAGTCTGTCCACTACCGCCTCTTCACCACCGCTCGATCACTACCGCCTCTTTTTGTTGCTTCTTGAAAATTGGCCAACTTAGATCGGTTTTAGATTTGTTGTTTTTGTCTTTTTCCATGTTCTTGATCTGTTATTGTTGTTGTTTTGATTTTAGATTTGTTGTACTATTTTTTTTTTTTTTTAATTTTAGATTGTGTTACCATTACACTTGAGAGAGGGAAATGAGCTTGGTTGAGAAGGGAAAGAGTGAAGAAAGAGGAAAGGAGCTGATTTTTTGGGTTTGCTCTCCCAAAAATGACTTTGTACTTAATTGTTTGTACTGGAGATGCTCTTAGTATTTTTTTTTTTCAATATCTAATTTATGGTTTATATATTATTTTTAATGGGTTTTGTATATGGTTATAGGATCTTTGAATAAGCTTTCAGATGTTTCCTAAAATATTTCCTACTTTGATTTTTATTTTTCTCTTTGCCGCTACTTCACATAATTTTTTTACTCTTTGCCGCTACTTTCTGCTAAAATTTCCCGCACAAATTCTGCTATATATTTCTTGTTTTTTCTATGCCTCCAGTTCATCACAAAGAGGCTAGAAAACGAAACCAAAGACAAGGGTGCCAGGTACTGATTTATCCCCTCCAGTTTTATTCTCAGCGCCTCTAATTTATCTCTCTCTCTCTCTCTCTTCCTAATTTCATATTTCTGTTTTCTATTAGCAGATTTGCTCAATCTTTTACAGCTTTTGGTGATCCATCAGTCAAAGGTACACATCTAAAATAATATTTTACTATCTATATAAATAAGACCTACTTTAACTTTGAATAAACTAATGTTACAAGGATGACTAGCTTTACAGAATCAATCTTAAGAATTGATGTGATAGAATAGTACATTTGGTTTATTTTATTGGTATATAATTTTTTGAATTTTGTGATATCTTTTTGTATTGTAATATAATGAATTTCTTTCTGTTTCAATTTATCAATGTGATAGGATGATAAGCATGTATTTAGTTATGAAAAAATTGTTAGTTATATTTTTTTTTTCACAGTAATGTCATTGAAGTAAAAGCTTTGTGAGTTAGGTAGAGTTGTGTTTCATGTGTAATTTCACATTAATATTCATAACTACTAGTGTTCTTTATTTTTTGTGACCGCATTAACATATTTATATTCTACTTTCACTGTGTTGTTTACAAATGTTAGTTTTTCTAATAGTAGGTAGGCATGGCAAAGAAAGGTAAGAGGAAAGGTAAAGGCATTAGTGAGTCTCAAGACTCTCAACTACAAGAAACTCAGTCAACTAGGCCTTCGTTTGATCATAATGAAGTTTCTGAGTAGGAGCTCTCACAAACTCTATGTCCATCATCTGAGCATCAAACTGATGAAGGAACACATCAGGCCTCTAATTCCATTTTAATAGGTAGTATTACATTACATACCTTTTTTTTTTTTTTATCACATATACTTAAACAATTGACATAATTATGTCAATAGGTACACAATCTTTATCAAAATTTTTTTATTATTTGTTTTATCAATAGGTACTAATGCTGGATCAAAAAAGAGGGGTCGAGGAAAGGCTAAAGGCATCAATGCTAGAGATGGTGAAATAGAGGTTGAGATTTATGATGGCAAGTGAGTGACTTATTGCTATGTTGGTTTATTGAAATTAATTATGGTATCATACCCATATGATATTGTTAACATGTTTGATTTTTATTTTCAAAATTATTACACCAAAAGCCACTCGAGAGATTACCATTCCTTTCACCAAAAACTTAATGGAGCTTGGACAACTTTTACAGAATACCCAAATTATGAGCTAGAGACTTTATATGCTCGATATAGAGCTCAACGCTTAAAGCATAAGCAGCCTAATGAGGAAGTCAAGAAGGCATTTATAGAATCAGTGAAACACCGCTATTCTAATTGGATGTTTCACATTAGAAATCCTATTTTTAAGAAGTACGAAGTGAAAGAAGATCGTTACAAGAATGGTCTGTCCTTCATTTCTACACCTTTTTGGAAAGAGATGGTGGATAAATGGATGAAGGGAGATTGGGGGGTGAGTATAAATGAAATACATGTCATAAATTCTCTCACTCTCTCTCTAACCATTATTTGTTAATATTTTCATAGAAACTAATGTTTTAGTGTATGAATTATGCATGTAGGAGACACGTTTGACAAATAAGGACAACAAAAGTAAGTCTAAAATTTTCTCCACTACAGGTTCTGTACCAATGGCCAAGTATAGATATGCAATGGTATATTATACTATTATCAAATAGTTTTACATTTTATTGTGTATTTACATAGTTTAATAACTTTACCAATGTGTTTTTTATTCTTTTAAATATTGCAATATCTTGAGACAGGCTCTAAGCCTAGCCCCATTGATTGGTTTAAGAAATTTCACACAAAGAAGGATGGCAAAGAATGGGCAACTGATCATGCTAAGACATTATATGTATGCAACTTATACCAAAATTTTAATTTTGTTATCAACTTTAGTTTTTTTGTTGTTTTGATTATCCACGTGGTTTTTATTTATGTGTAGGAAAAAATAGATGCCACAAAGGCCAAAGTTGTTTCTGAAGGTACTAAGACAAATGATTATTAGATCTTTCGTGAAGTGGTTGGTGAACCAAGTCATGGTCGTGTTCTTGGCATGGGAATAGGTATTAAGGCTAAGGATGTGTACGGCTTAACTTCATCTGGTAAAGGTTGTAGCAAACGTTGTAGAAAAGATTTTACAAAAGAAAAAGAAGATTTGGAGGCTCGTCTTAGAGAGGAAATGGATTCCAAACTTGCAAAAGTTGTGGAGAAGCTTGAGGAGAAGTTTGCACAAAAGTTGCAGTCGATGGGCATACCACAACAATCTGACATAGATCCAGCTACCACGAAACAATCTCAAACTTATGCTTTTGCCTCTTGGATCTTCTACAACTTTCTATTGGTTTGTTGTGGTTTACAGCTTGCATCTATTATAATATTATATTATTTTATATTTAGTTTTGATAAATGATAATAGGACTATTATGACACTATCTACTGTTTTGAGTTTTGACAGCTGTGTATAGGTTTTGTATTTAATTTTGTATATCATGTGTGTTTTGTGGTTTATGTTTTTCATAATTGTTATATTATTTTAATTTATATGTAATTTTGATAGTGGTTTAAGTAATCAAATTAAGTTATTGTTATTGTTAAATTAAAAAAAAAAAAAAAAAAAAAAAAAAAAAAAGGTTACCTTGAGCAGTCTAGGGATACTAGAATTCATTTCAATTGTTTCATTTTAACTCATGTTTAATGTTTTTTTATTTATTTTTTAGGATGGTACTAGCAGAGATGAAGAGGATAACTCAGACAATAACATAGAGGTTGAAAACAACTTGGAGAGTGACTCAGAGGAAGACTAATATAGATCTTGTCATAGAATAGTTGTTGAAGTTTAAAACAAAGTTGAATTCCAGAATTTCTTTGTATATTTGTATTTTAAAGTTTGAACTTATATGAATTTTTATTTTTTGATGTATCAATTTTTAGTAATTATTGGACTTTTGTATCAATCTTTAGTAATTATTGTACTATTGTAACATGATGGTTAAACAAAAATGATATAAAATAAATTAAAAATAAATAATAAAATATTTCAAAAATTATATAAAATATTATCACCGATGACATAAAAATTTGGTCATAAATAACTTTATAGTGATGACAAAGTCTCTCACAATTAATAGAATAGTGACACTTCTAACCTCTCGCTGAAAATAAGTTGCGACGGGTTAAAAACCCTCACAAATAAATTTTAGCGATGTTATTATTGCGAGAGTATAATGTCCTCACAAATAGTTATTAACAACGATGGCTTCTCCTCGCTAAAAATAAGTTGCGAGGGGTTAAAAGCCCTCACAAAAAAATTTGAGCGATGCCATTATTGCAAGGGTAAATAAGTTGTGAGGGGTTAAAAGCTCTCACAAATAAATTTAAGCGATGCCATTATTGCAAGGGTATAAATGTCCTCACAAATAGTTATTAACGACGATTGCTGCCTCTCGTTAAAAATAAGTTGCGAGAGGTTAAAAGTCATCACAAATAAATTTTAGCGATGGCATTATTTGTTACTAAAAAATATGTTGTCAATTTGGAATTCATAAATAACTAATTGTGAGGGTATAAAGGTCCTCACAAATAGTTGTTTACGACTATTATTTCCCTTCGCTAAAAATATGTCGTCGACTTTTCTTGTCATTTGGTAATATATTTGTGAGGGTGAATTTATTCAGTAGCAACAGTAAATTGCCCTCGTAAATTATTTATTTGCGAAGGTATGGTCGTAAAATCTCTTTTAGTGACAAGTGCAAATACGACGGCCTTTGAGGGCCAAATGCACTCGCTAATAACCTTTTGCGACGATATTTGAATTTTTGCAAGAGTATATGGCCCTCACTAGTAGACTCTTTTCTTGTAGTGCATTTAAGTTTGACTGACATACTCATTTAGCTTAATTTCTAATGAAATCTATTTTTTTTTTTAAAGCACATGTTATCAAAGTTTTTATTAAAAATTATTATACTCCAAATTTCTTAAATCATTTTGTTAATTACAATTACTAACATATCCTAACAAGTTGTGATATGCCATATTAGTCAAACCATTCAACACAACGTTTAAAGAAATATTGATAAATTGTTCACAAAAAAAAAAAAAAAAAATTTCGGTTTAATATAATTACACCCAATGTGGCTTAAATGTGTTTCAAAGTTGAGCACGTTGCATTTGGATGAAGTATGTTTTGAACCATTTCAAAATGTCTATGTCATACTTTGAAGATAATACAAAGTAATATACTTTTGCGGATACATATATTAAATATATTTCTATTTCTGCCAGTCATGTACAGCCTTCCCAACCCATTATATTGCAAGAGCTTGACCAACTCCTAAGAAATGAAATGACTCAATTGCACACAAAAATTATAAATATATATATATATATAATATATTAAAAAAAAAAAAAAAAAAACTCCCAACAGATTAATGCAAGCAACATAGACAATTCACTTGTTTAAACTTGAAATCCCGGCTTATGGCTTCAAGGTTTACCCATGAATAAGAACTGTGATATCTAGCCTTTCCTTTATTGTCTTTTTTAAAATATATATATATATATATATATACTAATAAAAAAAATCATGGTTAAAATTTGGTTTAAAAAAAATCATTAAAATTTTGGAATACACCATCCCTAATATTAACACAAATGAAGGGAGTGTTATTTTCTTCAAATCTCAAGGAAAAATAATGTAATTAAAAAAAAAAAATTCAATGTTTATCTTTGAACTCAAATGAGATGAGGAGAAAAAAGAAAACAAAAAAGTTACAAATATGACCAGATAGCAGATAGAATTTATGGATTTACTTTACTTTATATTCTCAACAACAAAACAAAACATATTGCAAATAAACTCTCAATCAACATAAAAAATAAAAATAAAAATTTTCAAAAAAATAATATAAAAGTAAAAATCGCAATTATTTCATTGATTTTTCTCGAAGCCAAACACAAACAGTACTGGATTTGAAGGCCCAATAACAATAAATATCCTATTTACATTTTGTAGTAGAATCTTTATCTCGTTCAGACTTTTTGTAGTACAATTCGAAGACACATCTGCAAAGCCCAAAAATAGGCCCATAATTGGACTAGGTGAAGTACAAGATACAGGGTCTAGCGCCTTTTTTTGCTATTTATTTTATTTTCACAAACAATTCATTAAGTAGTTTGAAACGAAATTGTTTTGCTAAGTAGTCTCATTTGGAACGTTCAAGTTTTAGTGAGAACTAAAAAAAAAACCTCAAATAAATCCCAAGCTCAAGACCCCTCACAAGGAAGAGAAGGAAGATAATTGAACACCCAATCGATGAGACAGGTGCACAGATCAAAATTGCAAACTAAACAAACTCAAACTAGAGGAGGTAGGTGGGAAAAGGCACATTCCTACGATTGATCAAATTCTACATGACATTGTCCAACTACATAATTTATCTCCTCTTCACTATCATGTATTAAGGCCCTATCAAGAGAAGAATGTATTACATTCAAATATTGAATAATTTCACTAGTGATATATCTTCCATCCTAACAGTGTCACCACAGAAATTAACCACTATGTCATTGTCAAAATCTTTGCTCAGAACATCTCTCTCTCTCTCTCTCTCTCTCTCTCCAAAATTTAGTAAAAACAAGGAAAAACTTCTTCATTTGTGGAAGGGCCTAAACAATAGTACACAATTGACATATCTGTACAAGTTAATGCCTCTCCAACTCTCTATTTGAACCTAACCACAGCCCACTAATACAGTTGTGTTGATATACGGTTCTGTTCAAAAAGGTCATAAGCATGTCTGGTTCTAAAAAATAACAGCATACTACAAACTAGTCCCAGAACTGATATGCAACCCCATAACAAAAATGTTAAGAAATAGCACTGCCTCCCCATACACACTGCCGAATCAGACATTAGTACGTTTCCTAAGCCAGGGCTTATGTTGGCATCATAGACTAATGCAGCAAGATATCCATATACAAGTGACCCAACTGGGATATTGGTGATGAGAATGTTGTGGTTGAGGCCTACGCTGTTAGGTCCAAACAGCTCGGACGTAATTGATACAGCAGCAGCAAATATGAATCCAGAGCTCAACCCAACCAGTGCAGTGCCAACATGCAGTATGACCGCAGTGTCTGAACTTGCTAGCAAGAATAATGCAATTGGGGTTGGCAAAAGTGCAATGGTCAGCCATCCAGTCCTAGCAAAATAGAACTTTCTGCACAAGTAATAATTTGTTAGTGTTGTAAAATATTGGTTATTATGCTACATCTTCTTAAATTTTTTACAACATTTTAGAAACTTCAATTAAGTTTGACAACAACACATGCATTGATCCTTTACATTAGTATCTCATTGTGTTAGGATCCTCTCCATTTGAAATGGATCCATTTCATTGTTCAAATTAAGAAACTCTGTACACCGTCAAATCTAAGAAATAAAATTTTAACCGTGAAGTAGAGCGGAATCTGTTCTATTAGATTATGGTCAAAACTTTAAAATGCAAGCATAAGCATTATGCAGACTCCATGTTTTCTCTCTTCCTAATGTTCTTTTCTCTTCATATTTTTCGAAAATATCCATTGAAATAAGGACATTGATACTAGTCACCGTGCATTAGTAGTCATTCATCATCAATCTATTTCCAAAAGCACTGTAAAAAGTAATAGTTGTGATTACTTACGCGCGTATGTAGTCTGGTACTGCAGAAAGCAATCGGCCGAAGAAGGAGAATGATGAATAGAGAGTAAGGAGGGTGGTAGTTTTTGAACTTTGTCCCAATGACTGTGCTATCTGTCCTAGATTGTTACTATACACAAGGCCAATTGTGCCTCCACAGAAATAAGCCAAATAGTATAGCCAAAAATCGAACCTACGTACAAGCACTCCAGCTGGGTGCTCTTGCCCAAGCATTGCCAACTGATCCCTAACAAGCATTCCCTGACAACATCCTTCAATCTCTCCAGTTTTCTGTCTGGTGATTGCAATCATAGACCCATTATCACTTAAGAGATGAGTGAGTGATCCATTTCCAATAGGGCCAATACTACTAGCATGACGTGAAAGGAGCTCCTTATGAAGCTCAAGATCATCTGCATCAACAAGATTGAAGCCAGAGCCGTCAAAGTGAAAGCTAGAATGAATGGTACGACGGAACCAATTTTTAGCATAGACAACGCCAGGGATACATAGAGGGAAGATTAGTAAGAAAATGGCTACACTAAGGAGGATACGAGCTGTTGTTAAATCAGTTGTGGTAGAACCAAAGATAAGAAGGTAAATACCGGTAACAACTGCTAAGAAATTCAAAAGGAGAAATATAAGGGAGTCATGGCGAACTGCATCAGGTGGAAGAGGGTCTAGAGATGGTTGGCGAAGAATTGGTATTACTGATACAACAGAAGTGAGCAGAGGAATGAGGGCATTTAAAAGAAGATATAGTGCATCAGATGAAGGATCAATTGCATTGGCAGCAAGAGCGTATAAGGCTGCACTTACACCATTGAAGCTTACTGTCAGTGAGATGGCAAGGGGTCGATTAGCAGGAAAGTTTTGATTGCAAAGAACAAAACACACAGTGTTGAACCAGCAGATGCTACACCCAGCTAACAAACAGAGAAGAAAGACCTGAAACAAACAAGTTCCACAATGGAAAAGATTTATCATTATCAGAGGCCACAAACAACATATTTATGGTGCTATTGTAATTGTCAATCAAATTTGAGTTAGCAACAACATAATTGGAATACAGTATGATTGCAAATTTTTTTCTCACTAATTATTAGATGGGTTAAAATCTTGTTCTAGCAGGAATATGCAATTCAAAAATTAATAATTATATTTATGTGCTTCCATGAAAATATCGGTCAATGGTGCTCATTATAAATGGATTATGATCACTTTATTGGATGTCATCTAAACGAATGATAATCACACTAGAACAGTTGTTAATGCTGAAGATATGCAAATTAATAAGATTGCAGTAATTGTACACTAACAAAAATACTTCACACTTCATTAACTATAGTATGTCATGTGTCTGGTCCCATTCCATGAAAAAAAAAAATCCATATTTAGTAGTTTCTTTAGAAGTTTGGAAGGCTAGGGGAGTAAAGATTATGACGGGAAAGGAGAGGAGAGGGAACAAAAAATAATTATACCTTCTCCTTATTTGGATACTCTAAAAAATTAAGTAAAAGGATGATGAATAGATATAACTCCCCTTTGTTTGTATTTTTATTTTTTTTAAAGAAAAAAGGGGAAGTAAGATGAAATGATAAGAAAGTAAGAAACCATATAAATTGACATCTATACTACTTTTTTGTTGGATTAAAAGAAATCGATCTAAGGTTGTGTTTGTTTTGACTTCAAAGTACTTCCAAAAAACAATTTTCGTAAAACTTAAGTGTTTGGCTGATTTGGAAAATTCGGTCAACTGAAAATCATTTCCCCTTTGACCGTAAAATAGAGCTCCCAAGGGTGAAATTCATTTCACCTTCTATTTTCACTTCAAATGCCATTTTCCGGAAAACAAAGAGAGAGAGCACGAAGAGAGAGAGAGAGAGAGAGAGAGAGAGACCCAGACTAGCGACCAAGCCCCACGAACTGCCGGCGAGAGAGACCAAGCCCGGAGCAATCGCACGAGCAACCGTCGATGACCTTCAACCCACGAACCGACGAACCCAACAACCCACGAACCGACGAACCCAGCGCAACCCATCACCTTCGACCCAGAGCAACCCATGAACTAACGAACCCAGCAACCCATGAACCGACGAACCCAGAGCAACCCATCATCGCCTTCGACCCAGCGTAACCCACGAATCGACGAACCCAGCAACCCATGAACCGACGAACCCAGAGCAACCCACAAACCTCGATCTCATCGTCGACCCAGACCCATCGCTCCCTCTTCCTCGAACTCAGTTTTTTTTTTTTTTTTTTTTTTTTTAAGTTTGATTGTTGTTGTTGTTGTGGTGGTGTGGTGGTAATGTTTTGGTGGTTGTGGCTTTTGATTGCCGGAATTTGTTGTTGAATTGGCTATGATTTTGAAATTTTTTGTAATAAAAATTGTTTGGATGCTGAGAAAATAGCTGAGAAAATGTGAAAAATTGTAGGAAAATAGCATTTTCAGAATAGAACCAAACACATGAAAATATTTTCCACAACAATTTTCATAATGCAGCCAAATACTTAGAAAATATTTTCCTTTTCCGAAAAATAGCATTTCCGGAAAATATGTATTTTCCGGAAAACGTTTTACAAGAAACAAACACAGCCTAAATTGATATTATAGAGACACAATTGATAATTAAATTTTTTTAATATATGTGAAACCTTCCTCTATTAATTCTTCCAATTAAGGGAATAAAAAATGAGGAGTTTATAGGGGTATCTTACCCTTCAAAATCCCCTCAAACTCCTTTCCCCTCCTGCCTCTAAAAAAAATCCAAACAAGGTTAATTAAACACCCCCCATCTCATCCCCTCTCCTCCCCCTCCATCCAGCAACAAAGTTAATTTTCTTATCCCTATCTATGATATCTTTTCATTGTGAACTTGCAAACAAAATGCCAAGAATGGTTTTTGTATATCAGAGAGAAAATGAAGAATGGAAATAGTTTAAAAGTCAGAGAAAAAAACTGTTCTTTATCTTTCTTTTTTTATACCAAATTGTGCGGATTGAAAGTTAGTCCATGTTTGATGAATTATACAGAAGTCAAAGTAATCAGAAACAAAAAGGGAGTTGGAAGGACTCAAAAAACGAAAAGAAACACCTGGCTGACAATCACATGCAATCTCTGTACCTTCAGATTATTAATTCACTTAGACATGGATCCATATTTTTATTTCATGACTTGCCAGGTAAAAAAAAAAAAAAAAAAAAAGAAGCATCCATCACATGCAACGTTTCTAAGATCAGCCAGAGGTTAGACACAATCCTGTACCAACAGTTTGATATTCCCTTTACGTTGGCAAGAGCAGAAAGATTCAATTAATATAAATGAATATTAGATCTGATATCATGCAGGTATTCAACAATTTTTTATTTGAGACCACTTAAAACAGCATTAATAGTGATAAAAAATGATATGTCAACTAACAAGATTACAGAAAGTCCAAAAATATAATAGAATAACGGACAAAAATACACTTGACTTATCCTAATTAGTCTTTTGAAAATTCATAATGATCCTAAAAGTTTAGGATTACTGTTTTATTGTTGTTTCAAAAGTGAAACAATATGATCAGGTCTTCAAAGGTTAAAAGTTTATAACATGTTAAAAAAACCATGTAAGAGGAATCATTCTGAAGAATTTTAAATTACTAACGTTTTACAGAAAAACATGTCATAATTTTTTATTTTTTATTTACCAAAAAAATAATAATAATAACCTGGAGTTGTACCAGTACCAGCCACCATCCCACTTTTTGAAATTTCGGACAACTGTTGTTCAAAGCCGACGGCATAAAAGCATTATTAGACATGGCATATCTAAATCTAAGCACATGCTCTAAAGTCTAGAATCTTGATTATTGACTATGAGGCTTCCCTTCTCATTTTACAGTTGCTACTCAACATTGTTGACAATGATTAACCATAGGTCCTTGTAGATGTAATTGTGATTAACATTAATGGGTCATAATTTTATAAGCGGAAACATTGAACAAAGGACCAACTCTACTATTTCAGCATCATACTCTAAAATAGTTTATTGGAACCCTTTTGGGCTGAGCTTAGTCTACCTTAAGAGACAACAATCAATCCCTCCACAGGCTCCACCCAAACACCCCCGCGAAAAATAAAATAACAATAATCAAACAAATAAACAGAAAATCCAAAACTATAAGGTCTAGGAAACCTTCAAGTTTGTGTCGATTTACAGCATACATTGGCAACGTGCTAACTGCTAAGTAGTAGCATAAATACAGTCCAAAAAAAAACAAATAAAAAAAACTCAGGAAGTCAGAAGAGAAGATTTCTATTCAAGGAGGATTTGTATTCTGTCCTCCTCATCTCTCTAGTTCACGTTAAGAGTTTGTTTGGATACCACTTATTGCTCAAAATTGAAAACGAAACTACTGTAGCAAAATAGTTTTTAAATGTGTGAATAGTACCGTAAGACCTAGTTTTAAACAAAAAGTTGCTAAATATGATACTTGTGGCACAAGATCCACAAGAAAAAACGCTTTCACTGGAAAATCACTGGAAAACGCGCTTCCCAAACGGAGGCTAAATCCACACATATGCTTTCCATAAGGATATTAAAGACAGAATGTGCTAGGGATTAGAAAAGAATTAACAATTTCTTCACGGGAAACATTCACGTGCCTAACTTTCCTGTACTAGTCACATTATTGTCACTGCCAATATTGCCACTACCAGTGTTGGCACTTGGCACAAATTAAAAGAGTCCTGAAACTTAGCACCATAGTGGAAAGGGATGATATGAACTTGAATGACATGAGTCAAACTCGTCAGGCTAGGCCAAGAACAATATAAATCACCTATTTAATCCAAAATGAACACTCCAGACTACGTTTGGTAGGTACTAAAATAGTTTTCTTGAGATTAAAATGCTCTATAATGATTGGATGGAGAAGGTCTTGGTTCCAAGAACCACTATATATGTATATAAATTACCAATAAAAAAAAAGTTGTCAAGGACTATTCGTGGTTACAAAAAATATGTCCAACTGTTTAGTGAGTAAGATCCAAACAATAGAGTCCTAATCCTAATCCAAACTTGACATGCTAATGAGAGAGAGAGGTAAATAATAATGGAATTTAAAGGAAAAGTCCAATTGAGATTAGTAGATAATGGAAGAGGAGGAGGTGAGGTTCAAATTACTGATATAGATCACCACAAATGATATTATCTAACCTGACTCACGCAACTCCGTATTACTGTTTCTATCAATGTGCAGTTAGTGTTTGTTGCACAAGATCAAGTCATGTTATACTAGAATATTCCTTAATTTGTTGTGTTTTCAATTTGCTTTATATAATATCAATTTTATTTTATTTGCTTCACTATATTTGGAACTATTATTATAGACCGAAAAAGATATTAAAGAAATGAAAAAAAAAAAAAATTAAGAGTATGTTTGAATATTGCTTATTGCTGAAAACTGAAAATAATTTTTAAATATGTAAATAGTGTTATGGGATCCAGTTTTACTAAAAATTTTGCTAAAAATGTTTTTCAAAGCGTTTGCGTCTCTGTCAATGAGTCTCATAAACAGTACACGAGACTCACAGAAAAACACCAAACATAGAGAAAAAAATAATTTCAGTGCAATCCAAACTCAACTTAAATTATTGGATTTCCAAGCCAAGCCAATAGGCTCAAGAGGGGTCAAATATCTCAGCATCTGACCTACCCTTCTCTTCCTTGCATGCTTACACCAAATCAAGAATGTGTATGTACCCACGTCATGGTTAGCTGGTTAATTTAGTGTATGCATGGTTTGCATTATTCTTTGAATTTTCAACAGTTTTGTAAAGATCAAAATATTATAATGTTTTTTTGATGGACAAAACTTAAATACAATATTTTAGGTATTATTCCTTAAGTTTTTCTCTTAAGATTCAGTCATATGATCACTTAACTAAAAAATACGCTTTCATCCAATAAGAAAAAATTCACATTACAAAATTTTAAAAGAAAAATATGAAAAACATCACCAAAATATTGTAGCTAATTTTTGTACTTTTTGAATCCGGAGCTTTCTGGCTAATTCTTCGAAAAGGAGACAAATATTCGTGTAGCAATCAGTGCGTGCTCCATCCCCATCTTACTAAAGTTGAAATGCATGACAGACATTTTTATAATAAAAAACACCATGATTTGGGATCACAAATTTTTCTCTAAATAATTGTATACTAATACCAAAATTATTAAGAAAAGTTGAGACATCATGTGAAAAAATCTTGTCTTATTTCTCTCAATTATGTGTCGGCGACTTTGGCTATTCATGCATAAATTGGCTCCCATTAATCTAGTATTTAATAATTAGGTTGAGATTATATCCGGTGCACTGAACATGTTAGAATGCAAACATATGTCCAATTTTAGACACGTGTTTATATATGAATGTAGTAAAATAAATCACTTTAGTTTTTGACTTTTTTCTACAAAATAAAATAAAATTTATGGTTTGCTTTTAATAATTAAAAAACAAATAAAATATTCTACATAATAAATTCATAATGATTTGGCTAGATAGGTCTTGAAAATAACATAAAGGACAAAGTTTAGTGAAGCAAATAAAAATGATTTAAGGGTCTGTTTGGAATTCGCTTATTTTGATGAAACTGAAATTTTTTTATTGAAAGTACTATAAATAAAGGTAAAAGTTAGCTGAAATAGTACAATAGGACCCATGAATAGTCCAAAAAGTGCAATGAGACCCATGAAAAGTAATAAAAATAAGCTAACTTTTTAATTTAGAGCCAAACGAACACTAAATATAAATATTTATATATTTTACATGAGTAGTCTAAAATTATGAATCAAAAATAAATTCATAGATTAAATAGTATATAAAATTCGATTGACATGAAACTTTACATGTGTTTTAATAATAACATAAAAAAACATAAAATCCAACGTTTAGAATATGTAGTTAATTAGTTCAGCTCATATATATGATTTATTTATTTATTTATTTTAATTTGGGTGAGAGGCTTATGTATTTGACTAATATAATGAAAAGAAAAGCAAATAATGGCTAGGATTTGAAAACAACGAACAATTTATCTACGCAAATAATTTAAATATTAAAATTTAAAATGGTCCCATTACCATTAGCTTATAAAATCGAAAAATTTTAGTAATAGCCCTACAAATATATTAGTCCTCCAGCAACCTGTGGTCTATAAAAACTTGTAAAATGTAATTTTTTTTTAAAATGTTAGAAATATATATAGATTAATATATATATATATATATTGGAGCTCAAATAGAAATCCTAATCTAATGAACCAAATATACTACCCCCACCCCTCCCCACTCAGGACCACTCGAACTTGATTCCTCAAACCCCAAAAGCCTTTAAGACCTAGAGAAATACCATTCCACTCAACGTGGGCGGTGGTATTGTTGACCTTGGGTCCGTTTGGATAGCACTTATTGTTGCTGAAAGTTGCTGAAAACTGATTGTTGCTGAAAACACTGTAGCAAAATAATTTTTAAATGTGTAAATAGTGTTGTGGGACCCACTTTTAATATTAAATATTGCGTGAACAGTAACAGTGCGTAAACAGTGCGTGAACAGTGTGTAAACAGTGCGTGAACAGTGAATTTTGTCCCCAAAGTCAAAAATGCCGGCCAAAAAAAAAAAAAAAAAAAAAAAAGGGAGAAAACGTGGAGAGCATAACGTGCCGCAACAAAACTTGCAATCCAAACCCACACCTTGTATCATAAATTCCTCCCCCTTGAACCTCCAACGCTAGTCACCTTATATATGGGGTACCATCCTAACAACTGTGTGTGAGTACTTTGTAAAATGTGGTCAGACACCGATATGACCATATAACTATATTAAAAAAAATTACACGTAAATAAATTTATTTGCTTTTGAAGTATGGGTGGCTGTAAAAGCATTCACATCCATTTTCAGACTATTCTATTTTACCATCTTAAAAGCTACTTTATCTACTATACCATACTATTTTACAATACATCCAATATCCCAACTTTTATTTTACAATTCAACAAATTAAAATAAGATAAATTATATATTAAAATAATAAATAAATTATCAAAGAGAGAGAATTAGATGTGGAAGAGGTAGAGAAATGAGAGAGAGATGTGAGAGACAAAGGGACGAAGTGGGCGATAGCTAGAAGAGAGAGAATAAATTAGTAAAAAATATATACAATCCTGCTACAATACAATCTTACATATGGTACTGTAGCAGTATTATAAAAAATTTTACAATTAGCAACTCAGATGAAACTTAGTTTTTGTGCTTTGATGGTAAAATTTGCCAACATATGGCATATGGCATTGTGAATGCTCCAAGGGCATGAAAGGTTAAGGTATGCTTTTTTTTTATTTTTTGAGAAGGAAAAAGGTTAAGGTATGCTAAGAAATAAAAATTACTAGTTTTGGTTGCATGAAGTTATTAATAATTTAATATTATAATAGGTTATACTTAAAATAAGAAAGTTTTTTTTTTTCTTTTTTCTTTTTTCAAGAAACTTATAGGAAAGTATATTATGTTACCAGAGTATTCAAATTTATGAGTAATACTACTGCCACAAAATATTTTATAATATTTTTACAAAATGTTGATGTGGCTAACTTCTTATTGATTTTCATCTAAACCTATCATTAATATCACTTTTTCATTTACCAATAATCACTTACCACATCAGCAATTTGTAAAAAATTTTGTAAAATAGTTTGTATTTCTAGCATTCAATTTATATATCCTCTTTCCTCAACAACCAAAAAAAAAATGAAATTTATATAATCATTTAAATTTTAAGTGGAAGGAGACTCAAACCTTAATTCTATTAGATAAATCAAATCTATATAATGGATCCCATCAAATAAAAACATCTTTGTAAAGGGATAATAATTATACCTATAATAGTTATTACTTTGTTTGGATGAATTTATTTTTACTTCACAAAATAGAATTTACAATTTTAGAAAAACAAAAAATTTTCTAAAATGAGACGATTTTTGCATACAACAAATATAAAAATAAATAAATAATTCTTTTTTATACACAAGGGAACAGAAATAAAAATACATCACAAACTCCACTTAAAAAACTATAATATTAAGTATAGGTAAAATATAGCCTTTAGTTTGATAAACAAATTACTAGTGTGCAGTGCAGCCATCACTATTTTTACTCCAACTCCCCAAAGTATCATTCAAAAACCAACAAATTTCATTTCCTAGTGAAGTTATGGCTTTTCTTTTCTTAGCCACACAAAGAGTTCTAGAAAAAAAAAAAAAAACAACAATGTATGCCATACATAGGGATAAAACCAAACCAACCAGAGTCACTGAAATCTCAATCTTAACCTTCACTGTAGCCCAAAAAAAAAAAAAAAAATCAGAATATCAGAACTGTTGGTAACTCTCTACATCAGTGGTGTCCCACTTGGACCTTTAGCAACCTTTTAATTTTCTTTTCTAATTAAAAATATGAAAATTAGGTAATAAGGAGTTTTCTGCTGAATTAAAAGTTTTGGATTTGAACAATGAATTAATTAATATAAGAGTACCTTTCTAATCCAAGGCATCCAACAATATTGTCATCCAACTGCAAATCCAATTTCTGTTTATGCCATATTAGAAATCTTCAAAGAAGCATGCTTAATTTTCTAAACCCATTTAACTCTAAATATTAATGTGTAATTAAAAAATATCTCCTGATATTTCGAACAGGAATGAATAGAGCTGAAGTTTTCTAGAGAGAGAGAGAGAGAGAGAGAGAGTACCAGGAAATAAGGCAAGGTGAGGACGTTTCTGATGAGGAGCCACTGAATGCCATAGCCAAGTAACCCCATGAAAGCAGCCATGAACAGCACCACCCAGAGTGGAAAATACATCAAGGTCAGCCCAGAAGACCAACCAAACACTTTTCCAAGATCAGAGGCCACAGCCAAGTACGTCAACTGTACCTGGGAAATCCCAAGAACCGATTTCAAAGACGAAGAATAGGCAGAGAAATCAAAGTTTGTGCCTGTAAATGCCTGAATCCATATTGTTGCCACCAATATCATCCATTTACGTGATTGCCCCGCCATGATATATGAATCCTAATTACTAGTTTATGCTAAGCTCAACAGCAATAGTTGGATAGCC
Organism: Quercus variabilis; assembly: GCA_030445155.1. Taxonomy (NCBI): domain Eukaryota; kingdom Viridiplantae; phylum Streptophyta; class Magnoliopsida; order Fagales; family Fagaceae; genus Quercus; species Quercus variabilis. The sequence continues at coordinate 2,215,648 of CP129456.1, forward strand.
AATATAGGCCTCTGCTTACCACAAAGAGCAAATGGCTTGACTCTCTGCCTTGATGTTTTGGGTTTTATAGCATCCATACGTGGCCTCATTTAATAATCAATACCAAATCTTCCGGTTGGTTCTCATTTTAAATTTCAATTTTTTTTTGTCTTTTACTATCATATGTTCCTTGTATTATGGCCTAGGACAAAAAGCAAGTTTATCGTATAGTAAATTATGTACTGAATTTAATTATTCTTAAAAACTAAATATTACTTGATTTTTATATATCAATATTTGAATTTAGAAAGGTAAAATGTAAATTACACCCCCTAAAGTTTGAGAGTAATTGGATTTTACACATTGAAATTTTAAAAATTAGATTTTACCCTTATATTTCAAAGGTGTTTGGATTTTACTCTCTTAAATTTGGGGGGTTTGGATTTTACACCTTAAAGTTTCATAATTTGGGGTGTAAAATCCAAGCACTCCTAAACTTTAGATGGTAAAATCGAAATTTTGAAATGTTAACGTGTAAAATCCAAACACTCCTAAACTTCAGGGGTGCAATTTGCAATTTGCCCAACTTAGAAATATGCTAAAACTACTATAAAATTTATTATATAAAACTTACAAAATGATATAATAATGAATATGTTCCTTCAAGGGGATACTTAGGTGGTGTGCTCGTTGGTCTAAAGTGTGACACAAACTTAAGGTACATTTAGTAGACTGTAATAGACACTGTAATGTAATAGTTATTTCTATGGTATAGCTATTCAGTAGTTTATGGTACGTTTGGTACACTGTAATGTAATAGTTATTCCTATGGTATAGCTATTCAGTAGTTTATGGTACGTTTGGTACACTGTAATAACTCCTGTAATGTAATAGTTATTCATGTGTAATATCAATTCGGTCATTTGATTGCATCTTTATTACATGGATTAATTATTACATTGGAATAACCATTCTTTAAATTGAAGAATAGCTATTCCTCTTTAAAATGGATGTAATAGCTATTCCTTAGTGTATATAATAGATTTTGAAATTAATATATTTCCAAAAATATAAAGTTTCCTTATACATCATCTTTTTCAAGTTTTCCATATGTAACAACCAAACTTATGAATAAGAATAATTATTCCATTACAATGTCTTCTATTCCCAGTAATAAAGATTACTATTCCTAATGTAATCTACATTTAGTGTACCAAACGTACTCTTAGTTATATTTTTATTATAAAGAATAATCATTTCTTATAAATAGTTATTCTTTAAAATGAGAAATAACTATTTATATCTAAAATAGTTATAATAGCTATTCCTTAGTAGGTATATTAATTTTTAAAATTATATATTTCCAAATAAACAAACTGTCCATATGCACATAACAATTATGAAAAAAAATAATAATCTCTCTTTCAAACTTAAAAAATATTATTTTTTAGGAAATATAATTATATGAGTAGGATATTTCCTAAAATATATCTTAAGTTTAAATTAAAATTCTTTCATTCCATTGTCTTTAGGATTCTATTATTGTATTATCATCAAACAAATGAATAGTAATAAGTATTACATTACAAGATCTTGTATTCCTTGTGATACCTATTTCTATTCCTACATAATTACCATTACAATTTACTAAACGTGCATTTAGAGATCTCAGGTTAAATCCATCACACTATTGGTCTATGAGATTTTCAAAGTATCTCATAGGTAAAGAGTCAAATAATCTGATTAAAGACTAAGACACCACTTCCTTTAAATTACAATCATATACTTATAGGAGATTAGATATAATGTCATTGGCCTATATGGCTCAAGATAATTGGCTAATTAATTAAATATGTGCTCTATGAATTAAGTCATGTGTTAAATGAGCTACATGTGTTAATCCCTTTAGTTAGGTTAGGATTTAAGCATATGTAACTTATTTAACACATGACTTAATTCATAGAACACATGTTGAATTAACTAGATAATTATTTTGAGTCATGTGTGCCAATGACATTAGAACTAGTCTCCTATAAATACATGATTATAATTCAACATTAGATATCAATAAAGAATAAACCAACTCATTGCTCTCTCTCTCTCTCTCTCTCTCTCTCTCTCTCTCTCTCTCTCTCTCTCTCTCTCTCTCTCTCTCTCTCTCTCTCTCTCTCTCTCTCTCTCTCTCAATGTTTCTTATTCATCTCTGTTAAGAACCACCAGATTTCTAACATAATGACACATCAACTTGCCTACATATGGTAAAATTTTTAGTACTCATGACAAGTGTTGAATTAAATATTCTTCCAATCGTTCTACCTAAAAGTTTGTCCCAATTTTTAGAAGAGGGAAACTAGAAATGGATTCATGAATGGAAGGCCTGTGAATAGTTTTCACGTGGAGGCATGTGATGGCATTGGCAGAGCAGCTGTCAGTAATAGAAAGAGACAAGTAGTTGTAAGTTGTAACTGTAGAGGTAAGTAAAAATATTTATTATGATGCACTTTTAGATATATATTATTGTCAATTTTTTTAAAAAAAATTTTTACTCTTTTTTTTAGTGTGTATTTGTAAAAAAAAAAAAAATACTAATGAGTGCTCTTAGAACATTCATTAATAATCTATTTAAAGAAAGTTTTTATGAGAAATTAAAAAAAGTAATTAATATTTTGACAGTTTTTTTCATTTCCTATAAAAATCATATCAAAACTTTCTTAAAATGAATTATTAATAAATACCCTAAGGATACTCGTTAGTACAACATTTGTTAAAAATACTTAATATTCTTAAAAAAAAAAAATAATAATAATAATAACTAATTTTAGGTACAGCCTCGTCAAACATTGCTAGCAACTGACGGCTAGCCAGCTCATGGTACTCGTAATTCCCTGGTGCTCTCCATGATAGGATTCACAGGTCATAGCTGAGTTTGCATGAGCTCAGTGAGGATATTTCTTTGTGTCTGTGTTAAATGAATCTTGCTATATCATAACTCAAATTTAATTTTATAAATTTCAAGATATAAAGATTGATATGACAATCTATACATTGTGTGATAAAAAAACAGTTAAAAAATAAAATCTTAATAGTAAAATGCACTTTCTTAATTTGAAGTGAAATATGAAGAATCCTATCGTGTGTTATGGAAAATAAGATGGTGAGTTAAGCATTTATTTTATTTTATTTTATTTAAAAGAAAGTATAAGGTATTACATCATTAAAAATTTTAACAAAAAAAAATTTGTACACATAAATATAATATCGCAAAAAAATAATGATAATAATAATATATTAATTGGTGATTCTGTTCATTAATTAGTGAAAATTATATTTATATATATATATATATATATATATTTATATTTATGCAATTATGCCCATGACGTACCTTAGAGCATTTACATTAAAGATTCTAAAAAACCAAGATTTTATATTTTTTAACACTTCAGTAAAATATCGTTTCTTTATTATTTTTTAATTCTTTTTTGTTCACCATCTGCATCTTTTCCTCTCTCATTATCTGTGTATCTTTCTTCTCCCACCACTCACGCCACCGCCACCCTCCACCATCTTATCCACTGAAAAACCAAAACCCAAGCCACCACCCACTGCAAAACCGAAACCACCAAAACCCAACCCACTGGAAAACCGAAACCGAAACCCACAACAAAACCAAAACCACCGAAATCCAAACCACTGAAATCGAAACCCACAGCAAAACCATAACCATCGAAGCCCAACCCACTGGAAAACCCAAACCACCGACATCGAAACCCATAGCAAATCAGTAACCACTGAAACCCGACCCCATAGCAAAACTGATACCACCGAAATCCAAGCCACCACCTACCACCCCCTTTCAAACCCACGTCATGAACCCAAAAAACCCAAACCCATCAACAGTGAGACCCACAACCGAAACCACCACCCACAACACAACCAAGAGAGTGAGAGAGGAGAGAAAATCAGAGAGAGAGAGAGTGAAAGGAAGAGAGAACAAAAGAGAGGAAAAGGAGAAAGTGAGAGGTCTGAGAGACGTTGGGGTCGGGGAGGAAGAGAGAAAGAGTTGGGAAAGAGAAACGTAATAGTTTTTTAATCAAAGGAGGAGAGATGTAGAATAAAAAATTAGTTTTTATTTTTAACTTTGTGTTATAGTAATAAGCTGTTAAAAATGGCAGTTTACTGGAGCTACGTTGTTATTTTATTTAGCGATAGCACATTTTTTGTGAGCCACATTTTAGTGCCTGAGGGCATCTTCATTAGTTTCTCTAAATTTTTTTATTATTTGAAGAATAAATAGTAATATTTAATTTTTATTTATCTACTTTTTTAAATACACTTTTTAACAGATTTTTTATCTCATTTAAATATTATTTCTTTCTTTATTGTTTATTTTCTTTTAATAATTATTTATTCTTTTTTAACAACTATATTTTTCAATAAGAAGTGTTATGTTTATAACATTTTACGCAATATTTTTACAACAAAATTTATGTAAAAAGTTGTTACTAGTTCTAATTTGAACACACCACTAAAATTATTTTTTTACTCACCAATATTAATTAATAACAATCTATTACTTATTATGTTTTATATTATTTTTACTTTCTTAAGTACATCCATACACATTTTTTTTTCTCTTGGTTTTTTCTCCACCACACACGTATCCCAATTATCTCTATCTACTTTCTTTTTCTTTTTCTTTTTCAAGTTCATTCCAGATCTCACTATCTCTAGTTCTCTCTCACTCTTTCTTTCTCAAGCTCTCTCTTTTTTTACTTTTTCTATTTCTACTTCATTTTAGAATACTCTCTAGCATGATCTTTTGACTTCTATTTTCTTTCCTTTTCAGCTCACTTCACACACACATAGCTGACATGGCCTTCATCTATCTTGTTTTTTTTCTTGTTCTGATTCACTTTGTTGTTACAATGGAACTTAGATAGGCTTTCATGCTTTTGATCTATTGTTTTTTTTTTTTTTTTTTTTTTTTTTTTTTTTAATTTTAGATTTGTTGTTCTAATTAAATTTGTATTTTTCCCTATTCTTGATCTGTTATTGTGTTTGTGTTTTGATTATGTTACCGTTTGAGAGAGAGACAGATGAACAAAGAAGGGAGGAGGAAAGAGAAAGAATATTTTTTTTTTATTCAACCGGGTATTTTTTTAAGATAAAATACTGGTTTAGAGTTGCTAGATTTAGAAAAGTATTGTAGCAACTTCAAAAAAAATTTAGAAAAGTTTTGGGTATACCGAACTGGTTGGAGCGTGAACAATAGAATCTCCAAAAAAAACATCGATACAATATCTATTGGAGATGCTCTTAATTGTCAAAATACTAACATTTTAGCATTTATATAAGGTTCATAAATAGCACACCTATACATATTCTATCAATAAAAAGTAAATTTCTCAAAATTTGTTCCATAACCATTTCCTCTCTTACATCTTCTACTAAAAAAAATTCTTCCTTTCAAGGTAATGCTATAAATGCAACAAATATTACTGCATAAACTTTATAATTAATGTGTTAACTTTTAAATAAAAATTAATAATAATAATAAATTATCTTTAGCACATATCATATTTATTATTGTTGGATATATACGTATAAGTAAAGTCTCACACTGCATAATTATAAGAATAATGAGTATTTAATATAATATAGTTAAACACATACCTATTGGGTTTAGGCATTTTGGGTCAAATGTGCTTTTATATGTTATAATAACTACTTAAGGAGTGCTCATGGTGGTGTGAGGCAAAAAAGTAATGAGGTCATCAAGGTTCATTACGCAATTAGAGCTAGAATCGGGTGTGTGTACTTAAATCACTTTCGCAAATAGAGGAGGAACAAGTCCCTTTCACAGTTGGAGTAGAGACAGTATGTTACATAAGGCAAGCCCATAGAGTCCACACAAACGGTCTTGAAAAAAGGCTCAATAAAAAAAACATTATTGCTAATGGTTTGAGGTTTCCATGGATGAAAGACATGCACGTTAATTTAGTTAATATGAAAATTATTTTATAGTAAATTAGTAATAGTTTTAATTTTTTTTTTAAAGCTTCCTATAATCTCTTAACCGTCCTTTCTATAACTATTATTAACATAAGTTAGATATTATATAATTATTTGCAACATAATTCTTTATATTCTCGAGATTATTCTCTTTTAGGCACTTAAGCTTCTTAAAATTTGAAATCTAAGTTTCCTATTAGTTTAGTAATTAGGAATCTCCTTTTCTATGCAATCTTAACAAAAGATTATTTATGTAAATTCTCCAGAGTCAAGTTCAATTGGACATCTATAAAGATTTCTCTTTTTTTTATGCAATCTCAATAAAAGATACCACCACATTGATAACGCCTTAAAATTTATACTTGTTATATATTTATGCGGGCCTTATCTCTTTATTACTGTGCATAATTTGCATAATTAAGCCATGATTTGCATTAGTCCCTATTATTTATCTTTACATAATTTCTTGACTAAGATGCCATTCATTGTGTGTAATTTTCTATTTTCATGAAATCATGTGAGAAAGATGAGTTTATAGGAATTTGTGAGAGAATGGAGGCCAAACTAAAATAAAAGTGGAGCTATAGGACCATGCTTAAATGTCTAAAGAGGTGCAGCTGGAGTGCTTGGATCGCCTACCATGATTGGAAGCTTCAATAAGGAAAGAAATCAAAGAGGCAGAATCTAAAAAGGAAAAATCTGATTTGAGTACTGATCAGTATTTTGGGCATATCTCTCTTCTCAAAAATCCAAGTGACACAAGGCTAGATGGGTTGGAACTATGACTTAAATATCTACAACTTTCCAATTTTAAGTTTTTCAAAATTCTCAATTTTTGAAGCCGAAATTAACTCACAAGTTACTGCTGTAACCTTGAACGGGAATTAAAATAGAAAAAGTTTTATTTTCTTTGAACACTTAGACATTAGGGTTTTGAAGGGAGGCTAGGTAGAACGAATTTTGGCAGAGAAAACCTTGTATTTTTCTTTCTCTAATGTCTGCCTAAACTCTTTGCTAGGGTTAGGGGTTATGTTTCTTTTATACGGTATGAATATTCAATGTGATTCTTTCTAGGATTTTATCAACAACATATTTGATTGTTCAATTAGATTTCTTTTGATGTATTAGTTCCTCCATGCTTTCAATAAGTTCAATCATGTTTTTCTTATTGTTTAGATGAATTTCTAATAGTTTAAAATAGAAATCAGGTTTTAAAGTGAATGAGTTTTTCTGAAAACTTTTCTAACCGCATTATTAATCGAGATTATTATGCGTTCTTGAATTGTCTCAGTTCAACCGAATCATAAGTTTTTAATTGTATAAGAACAATCAATTATGAGATAGATATTTTCTTAGATCACAAAGAATTTCATATCGATATAGGAAAACACCCCGATACCCTAGTATTTACATTATTGATTTAAATAAGTTTATATTATTATTCTTGTTGACAATCACCAAGAAAAAGTATTTTTCTTCTTCACCCAAATTACTGTTTAATTATATTGTCTTTGAATCTATCCTACTCCTTGTGGTTCGACCTCGGTACTCCAAGAATTATATTGCTACGATCTTCTGCACTTGAGAGTGAGCAAGCACACACACCCTTAAATTATAATGGTTACTTTACAAGTATAAGTTTTGGGAGAAAATGATTATTTAGCCTTTATTTTTAAACTATTTAGCCAAATAGCTAATTTTTCGAAGTATCTAACAAATTACCTTTGTTTTTGGTACTCAATATTACTGATGTCAAGTTCCAAGTCAAACTCAACATTAGTAATATCAATTTCTATACATAATTTATCACTCAAAAATTTTTTTTTTTTTTGAAAAGTTTGCATAAAACTTGAAATTGCTAATGCTGAGTTCTAGGCAACATTAGACATCAGCAATATTGAGTTCCAAAACAAGGGTATTTTGACACACACACACACACTTTGAAAAGAAGGTTGTTTTGCTATATACTTCAAAAATAAAGGGTATTTAGCCATTTTCTCCCAAGTTCTTGTAGGATGAGAGGGGCAAGGACCGAGATTCAAGCCTCCAAAAGAAAGCTTTACACACATATACACTTAAATTAGGCTAGAGTAGAATTTCTATTTCATATTTTATATATATATATATATATATATATATATATATTATTTATGGAAAATCCTTCAGGGAAAATGGGCATTTGTCCATAATATAAAAACTATGTAATAAAATGCCATTGTTTTGAAATTATTTAGCAAAATGTCTCTATTTTTTAAACTCTATTTTCACAAAATTGAGTTCTATGTAAAACTCGATATCCTCAAAATTGAATTTTATGTATATTTTTAAGTGGAACTCGACATTAATAATGTTGAGTTCCACTTAAATTTTCAAAAAAATTTATGTGGCAAAATATAAATAAAACTTGATATTGCTAATGTCGAGTTCCACCTGTAACTCAATTTTGTTAAAATCAAGTTTCAAAAATAGAAGCATTTTGCTAAATAATTTTAAAACATAGACATTTTGTTGCATAGTTTGTAAATTAAAGGCAAATGCCCATTTTTCCCCAAATCCTTCATAGTCAAGTTCAATTGGACATCTATGAAGATTTCTTATTTTCTATGCAATCTTATCAAAACATTTTTTTTTTCTATTTTGTTTAGTAATTTGAAATTAAGGGGGGTATTTTATTTTATTTTTTTAAGAAAATTATGGAGGGTTTATATATTGACTTAATAGGTGCTTGTTGGTCCTACTTTTCAAAATAGTATCAAAATTAAATTATTAATGGAGTAATTGGACAGTGGGATGTACTAATATGTCAAATTTAGAAACAAATATTAATCACGAAACAACGTTCATTGTAAGCAAGGGAGTCGATTTCATACCGTACCGGCCGGTACCGCCGGTATATACCGTACCGGTAAGCAAACCGGTACATATAATCTCTCTGTTTCATACCGAAAAAAATACCAACTGTACCGGCCATGTATCGGCCAATTTCGGGCAATACCATCCGGTATAGAAAAAAGTTTTTTTTTTTTTTTTTTTAAGTTTTGTAATTTTTGAATTTTTGTTAGGTTAGAATGGTAACTTATTGCATTAACTTATTAGTATTATTTGTTTTCTTAGTATGCAATGGTAACTTTTAAGCTTTCTATTTTTTATATTGTGTTTTCTTTTTTTCTTTTAATTGATACTAAAATTTAAAACCATGAATCATTAGTTCTGAATTGAGAAAATGTTTTATGCTAAACTTTTATATTTATTATAATATATACACACACACATACATATATACATACATATATATATATATATATATACTGATTAATTAAAAGACCAGGAAATGGATGTTTCTTTTCATACACCCTGAGAGTACTTCCAAAGTGTTCTTCCCATTCTAACTAGATGAACACATTATCACCTTCATCCAATTCGCCAGGATCGGGAATAGTGGCTGTAACAAGTTTCTTGAAACATGTGAACCATAGATCAAAAGATCCAAACATAGCCTTGCTTTCTAGAATACAAGATTGTATGTCTATAGGCAAGTTGGCAACAGCACCTCTTAGCTGAGATTGGGTCTTAAGACTCAATCTAGCAAAATTAGTGCCCATTAAAGTCATTTTATCCTTTGAATGGATATCCTCTTTGCCAAAGAGTTGACTAATATAGTTATCAAGGCGAACTCTAAGAGTCACATTTTCTGGAACAATATCATTTTCTGAAATAGGGTTGGTTTCTGAAATAAGGTTGGCATAAAGGTTAATATAAGCATCATTTTGAGCGGTAAGGTTAACAAGGTGAATTTCAAGAGCATGGAGGGTTTTTTCAAACAGGGAATAGTGGTCTTTGGAAAAGGCAGCATAGAGATTGTCAAGAATAAATTTAATGGAATCTGGTAATTCATTATAGATACCATTATGAAACTGTAAGGATCTGGATAAGACTTCTTGTAAAGCAATCATCATATCACCACTGGAATAAGTCACCGTTGCCAGGACAAATTCTTGAAGGGATGTTGATCCACTGGGTTTTATCCCAGAAGATGCGCCTTCATGCAAATCAAAAGGTCTTCCCGATGGGAGCCTTTCATTTTGAGAATAGTCCTGTATAGGAGCTTTTCCCTTGTTTTTCCTTTCGGAAGAAGAGGGAGCCATAATAATCCACTTATTAGTGGTATAAATATAGATATTACTATTATTATCCCACTTATTAGTGGTATTTATCCTCGCATCATTGTCAAATTCCTGCAAAGAATCATTAAAATTATTAGGAATATTGGTAATAGTTAATAATTTATCACTACTAGTATTACCTTGAAAATACGAACTCATCTGAGATTCATGAACAGATTTATCAATAAGAAAATCACAACACAAATCTAAAGCATTATTAATATCAATTTCAAGTTTTGATGCAAATTCAAATTTTACTTTCTAACCAAATGGATCAGTAGTAATTCCATCATGTTCAACAAGAAAGGGATACACAGCATTTATAAATGGTAATCCAAGAATCACCTTGTCAGTCATGTTTTTGACAAGAATAGAAGGAATTTTGAAACAAACATTATTATGACAAATATGAACATTATTCAATTCATAATTAATCTTCATTCGGGAACCATTAGCAGAAACCATTTTTTCAGTTGATTTTTCAAAATATTTAGGAGGAATTAATCCTTCCTGAATACAATTCTTATCAGCACCAGAATCAATCATAGCAATAACAGTGAAACAATAATCATTGGAAACAACAATTTTCACTTTTGTGAACCATTTTGGAGGAAGTATGTTGGTAACAAAAGCAAGTTGAGAATCATCAATATTACATTTATCAGAAAGAAGAGCTTGTTGACTGGATTCATCTCCATCTTTGTGCTCATCTTGTTCATTATCAGATTTGCTTTGGTCAATATTTTTATCAAGTTTTAACATTAACAATTCTTGTTTAAGATTACGATTATCATTTTTTATATTTTGAAGAGCATTCTTAAATTCGCTTATCTCTTGTTTAACAATATTAATTTCATGATGAAGATCGTTAATAGTTAAGTCTTTGGATTTCTTTTTATTAAATCTTTCCAAAGTTTCTTCAAAACTTATGGTTGATTTAAATTTTTTAGTAGTTTGTTCTTTTAACAAGTTTTTCTTAAAGGTATCCAAATATTCTTTTTGTAAAGCAGGGTTTTCAATTTGACTTATCAATTTAATCAACAAATTTTCATTTTCTTCACTTTTAGTGAGGACATTAACAGAGTTAATAACATTACAACATGAATCTCTACAACCAAGTTTAATATTAGGGGAATTAGGAGATTCATCAGCAGATTGAAAACAAGAATTAATTGGTAAAAATGATTCTATTGATTATGATAATTTAACATATGGTGATATTTTAAGCACTATTAAAAAACTTGGTATTAATATGTGCCATGATGAAAAACTGTTAAAACACCAATTAAAAAATAAAAGAAAAACTAAATATAAAATGGGTAATTTCTGTGAACAATATGGTTTACCTCCAATTGCTCATTCTAGGCAAAAGGGTAAAAAACATGATAAAAGCCACAGAAATTATAAAAAATACAAAACTGATAATTTCTATGCTAAAAAGAAAAATGTTTCAAAAAAATATGTTAACCAAAAATCTGGAAAAGGTAAATGTTTCAATTGTGGAAAACCTGGTCATTTTAGTAAAGACTGCAAACAGAAACCTGGTAAACTGAAAAACAAATTCAGTTTTATTTATATATATATATATATATATATATATATATATATATATATATATATATATATATATATTTTATTTATAAATATAAAAAATAGCGGTAAACCTGAAACGATAAGCCGATATTGACCGGTATCCAAAATATATTGTACCGCTGGCCAAACCGATACAGCGTCCGGTACAGTATTGACTTCCTTGATTGTAAGTATTTATAATTTGCGTTGAACATAGCACATTTGCCCATATGGTTGGGTGATGGCTACGATTAATTGTTGACAACTATGCATCCATGGTTGTATACCTTGAAAATTTTATTGTTGCATTATATTCTCAATATATCTTTCATTCTTGCAAATTTCAAAATAATAAAAAATTAATAGGTATTTCATCTATAAAATTTTATAAATTTTTTTATGTTAAAAAATTATGTATAAAAAATTATTTTATAGATCAAATAGTAAACAAAATTTTAATTTTTAGTAGATGAAATAGTAAATAACATTTAATTGAAACAAAAATTTGGCATGTGTATTAAAACATATAAAACATATAATCTAAATGTGGGACTTTCAAGATATTAATCTATTAATTATTAGGTGGAAAAAAAAAAACAAAAAAAAAATTATTAAGCCGTGTAATAATAGTGATAAAAAGGCTCCATTTGTTTCAGGTGAAAACCACTTCCGGAAATGCTTTTCTGTAAATGCGGGTGTTTGGGTGTGCAAGGAAAATTGGGTCAAACAGAAAATCATTCCGTTGACCGTAAAAATGCCTTCTAATTACGGAAAACCATTTCTGTTTGTATTTTACCTTCAAATTACTTCCGGAAAGAGAGAAAGAGAGAGAGAGAGAGAAAGAAGGACCCAAAGCCGTCCTCGTCCTCGTCCTCGTCACCTCGCGCCGTCCTTGTGCTCGTCCCATCGCCAACAACCCACGAACCCAGAGCCTTTAACCCAGACCTAGACCCATCACCTTCGACCCAGACCCATCGCCTTCTTCGACCCAGACCCATCGCGACGAACCCAGAGCCTTCGACCCAGACCCAGACCCATCACCTTCGACCCAGACCCAACGCCATGAACCCATGACCTTCGCCTTTGACTTCGTCGGAAACCCACGAACCGATCTCTCTTTGTGTGTGATTTTGATTTCTATGTGATTTTTTTATTTTTGTTGTTGTTGTGGTGGTGTGGGTGGTGGTGTTTTGGTGGTTTTCCTATTGTGTGGTGGTGGGTTTTGTGTGGGTGGTGGTGGAAAATTGCATTTTCAAAATGTTACCAAACACATGAAAATATTTTCTAGAACAATTTTCATAATACAACCAAACACTTGAAAATATTTTCCTTCTCCGAAAATAGCATTTCCGAAAAATAAATATTTTCTGAAAAATATTTTACAAGAACCAAACACAGTCAAAGTTACAATAGGTTGTGTGTGTCTATATATATATATATATATATATATATATATATATTATTTGATGCAAATTTTAACAAATCCATTGTCAAATTAGATTTTCTTTTTATACTCTACATGCTTGCAAATTTTCAAGATAATCTGCGATCAATAACTATGTTATCAAGCTTTTGTATTTAAAATTGTGCATAAAAGATGAGTCATGGATCGAATGGTAAATAACATTTGATTATGTTATGATCCAAGTATCCCATATTGCTTAAGTGTAAGCATACACATGTTTATATTCGCTCTTGGGCACTCCCTTTGCAAGCCGGTTTTCAAGGGTAAGTTATACCCATGGGTTCCTAACATTTGGTATTAGAGCCAACCACCACATCAAGTAATTGGATGTAACTCATTAAGTATAGGATCAAATGAGTTGTGACTTTATGATCAAATCCTGGAAGGAAGACCTAGAGACTAGATTAAAATAACTGATAGGTGAGTGGAGCTGCCAAAAGAGAAAATGCTACCATTCGATCAGTATCGATAAAATGAGTTATTGTGGACGTCAGTTGCGAAGCGTAGTGGTATGTTACAGGTCAGTCTTCAAAGGTGAGTTCTACCCATGAGTTTTTAATAGATTAGCATAAAATTTGATGTGCATGTTAATAACATATAGATCATGTACTTTTTAGATGAAGGACAGATGGGTTTCTAATCCTTGATTTGGTGCATATGTTTAGAAAAATGGTGTTGCTTAATTCCTGGATTTTCTCTTTTAAATTTTCAACTCATACTACTCTTGGTTCCCCTTTTATGTTGAGTCTAGTTTTATTTATAGTGAAATTAGTTCAAAGACTTAGAAACCTATTGGGACTCCATTATTTTAGAGTTTTCATACATTTATCCTTTTAAGATGAAAAGCTAAGAGTGCAAATCCAAAAACTAAGCAAAATAGTCAAATTTGGGCTTCTGATGCTAAAGTGCCAATTATGAGCTCTTGTTTCTTGATCATCACTTCAATTCCAAGTTAGAGTCGATTGGCACTTTGAATCTTGTTCAGCTTATGCTTTAATCATTCAATTCACTATAGCTAAGTTTATATTGTGGAATAGTGTTGGACACTCGATTTATCCGATAAACCGTTGGAGACTATTGTGGCCAATTTCATGTCATGCACATAAGCAATCATAAAGATTAACAGCATATCATTTATAAAGAAGTATGAATTGAATGATTAAGGCATTTAAACATATGAGAGAGCCTATTACCTGACCAAACTGAAAAAAAATGTGATTATATTACACATATATATAGAGCTAACTAACATGTTAACATCCTTGCATTTGAGACAGAAACATATAATTGCATGTGATTGATGAGAATTAAAAATATACATGCATTGATAAGAGTTAAGGATCTAGCATGTTAACATGTCAAAGAATTTAAAAAACATGTGACGGCATGTTATCAATGAGAATTTAAGATAGCATGTGATTATTTCAAGAATTCCACATGAAGAAATAGATTATTTCAAGAACATGTGAAAAATCATATGATCATTTCATAAAATTAGAAAAAAAACAAAAAACAAAAAACAAAAAACAAAAAACAAAACAGCATGCTTAAATCCTATCATACAACATCATAATTCATAACAGAGTATGCTAATTCAATCAAACACAATAAGATAATCATGCAAACAATGAAACAAACAATAATAGCTACATAAAATAAAATAAAAGGGGGGAAAATTTCACAAGAATTTTAGAGGGGAAGCATTGAAAGACTTGGTCGCAAAACCAAATGAAGGATCACAAGTTGCACAAACGGATTGACTAAGATTTGATTTTAAATTTCAAGAAAATGAGTGTCAAAAATCAAAATTTTGAAATTGAATTATACAAGTGCCGATCAGCACTTGAAAACTGCCACTGACTACCAATCAGTAGTTGGAGTGTTCATCCAAGTTTCGATCAACACTTGGATGTTGAGTCCCTCTTCATTTTGAAATTTTGAATTCAGACGTAATTTTTTTCCAATTATGAGTTGTAATACGAATTTAAATTTTATATTTTTTAAGGATAATTTTAACAACTATCTAAAACATATTAAATATCCTCAACATTATCACAATCTAACTTAATCCAATGTGTGCACACTCATGACAATTTTGAATTTAATCCGAATACAATTATGATACATCATTAATTGAAACTAAGTCCTCATAGAACTAATCATAATTAATTGTTCATAATTATAATTGATTAGGCTTAATCATGCGGAGCATCTTATCAATTGAAATTTGATTTGGCTATAACTTTCAATCCAACAATTTGATTGAAGCTTATGACATATTGTTTTGATCGCTAAGTCTTCAAGATTTCTTTTATGTGAATAATTTTTGCTCACATTTGAGATTAAATGTAGGTTGCAAAATTGAGTGTCTATACCACTATCTACCTATCTTTTACATAAATAAATAAAAATCCAGAACAGTTAACATTGTATTCGATACTTTAGAACTTTTTGGGTCAATTCTACTCTACTTCCCTCCAATCTAAAAGGACCCTACATTGTCTGATGTGCAAAGAAATTTGGGGTGGGGTGGGGTGGGGTGGGGTCGGGGGGATTGGAACAAGAATTTGTGACCATTATGAATTATAGAAATCGTCTTAGGGATGTAAAATTTTAATATATATATATATAGAAGAAGATAATCTTTTGAAAAGGAAACGAATTTCAACGAAGCATCTCCTTTCTTTGTCTTGAGTTAATAATGTTGTTCCTAACTTGAAATTTTTCTAGGGGTCTTTGTAGTCGAAAATGAGAGGTGACTAACGACTGCATGAGCTTATCTTGTGAAAATAGATTTACGTCTTCTTATGTGACATAATACTACCAGAGCCTCTCTAACCACCCAATTCTAATCTTTAATCCTTAAAAAATAAAGAAACAAAGTCCAGTTTTTGGCGTACTTTTGACCACGTGTCAACATTTTAACGTGCTCAATGCATTGGGAGGTAACTAACAACTGCAAGAGCTTTATCTTGTGCAAATAGATTTACGTCTTCTTGAGTGACATAATACTACCAAAGTCTCTCTAACCACCCAATTCTAATCTTTAATCCTTAAAAAATAAAGAAACACAAACTAATCTTTGGCGTACTTTTGACCGCGTGTCATCATTCTAACATGCTCAATGCATTGGAAGGACGTTTGGATCACTGTGATGTGTCATTTATATAATACAAATTACAATAATGTGAAATTAAGGGTATATTTGGTAACTGTTTTTTCCCTTATTTTTTGTTTCCAAAATTTTTTTTCTATTTTTGAGACTAAAAAACTTGTTTGGTAACTCAAAATGGACAGAAAACAAAAATTGTTTTCAAAATTCAATTTGTGAAGGAAACTGAAAACATGCAAAAGGTTGTTTTCACTTTCTAAATTTCAAAAGTCAATGAAAATACGCATTTAATTTAATGAATCTATCTCATTTAATGAGTTAGCATTAGAGTTCAAATCCAAGTAACAACATATTTTAATATTTTCTTCTTCTTTTTTTTTTTTTCAAAAAAATTATCTTTTTAATTTCAACTAACCAAATTTTTTTATTTCAAAAATACAAGAAAATTGTTTTTTCTTAGTATTCCCCAAAACAAGTTTTTGAAAATATAAAACAAAAACTGTTACCAAACATAACTTAAGGTTTTTGGTTTTTTTTTTTTTTTTTTTTTTTTTTTTTTTTTAACTTCATTATAATCTAAAATTATAAAATATATCACATTATCTTAATCTCATCACCTTCCTAAACAATGTAATATTGTATTCTCGTATTTAGATTACATTAATATAAAATTACAATAATATAATATTACGATGTAATGTAATATATGACGGCAAACTAAACGCTCCCTAAATGTATTGGACCCAAACCAAGTCCTCGTGTATTGTATCTCCAAAATCCTTGTTATGGCCTCCCATTCTAATTCCACTACATGGCCCAAGATTGCTTTGGTTGAACTCAACCATCTCTACTATCGAACACCTAAAAATTGGTGGAAGCTTGCTAAGCATAACTGTCTGAAACTCTGAATGCATCCATTTCAAACATAGATGTCAAAAGTGAACATTTCTGCCATTTTTAGTTTCAAGAAATGTCATAATGCACACTTTTGATTTGTTTATATTAATTAACTAAATGATGGAATAGAAACATTTGGAAGCATATTTGGACAAATAGACTATAGATTTCAACTGGCCGGGAGAGGAATCCAGAGATTCCAATTGACAAACAATTTTGATGTATCTTTCTTAAATTTATGTAACAAACTCCCAATCAGGGAAAAGTGATAGGAAAATATTCCTTATATTCCATTTAACATCAATCCCAATTTCTTGGAAGATCTTCTCTAGTAATAGAAATGGGGACAGGGCAATGCATGGACCACATTTTTGGCCTTTTCATCATCAAACTAGGCTCCTTTGGTAACCTTGGAATTGGCTCCTCAGTTGTCTCTTCTTCATCAATGGTACAGGATCCTCCATGTAGCACCTCTATTATTTTAGTACTATTTATTTAACATTATTTTAGTATTATATATTTATTCCATATATCATAAGATGGAAACCAAATTTTTTATAACCCCTTAAAAGTTATAAGCTGTATTCAATCATTAAAGAGCGAAAGTTATATCTTTAAAATACTATTGCATTTATAAAAATTAAACCTATAGGTCGTATGCTAACAAAACATAATTTTGAGAAGCAATTTATATTTTCTAAAAGAAGCCCAATGTTATTTAAGGTTGGGTGAGTTATTAAAAAATAGAAATAAAAGAATAAACAACTATTGACAGATGAACTACACATCTCTAAGAGCAGGTTAATGTTATTTAAGGTTGGGTGAGTTATTAAAAAATAGAAATAAAAAAATAAACAACTAATGACAGATGAACTACACATCTCTAAGAGCAGGTTAGCTCAACTAATTAAAGAGTTAGTTTGGTAAGATTTGGTTTGCATCCAGTGTTCCAGTGCATCGAATTGGACACAATTCGGGCATACATTCAAAATTAGTCACATGTTTGCATTGCGTAAAGCTTTGCTCAGGTCAAAACACTCTTATTTATAAATAATAATAAAAATAATGATCATAATTTTCTAAAAATCCTTTATAAATAAATATTAAAAAAAAAAAAGGAAAAAGAATTCTCTCTAAAAGTTTGAGGCTAGAAATATGATAGAAAAACACCCTAACTTAGCATCAATGTACTCGAGCAACTAATTCGCGGAACCTAACCTTCCTACCATTCCTACAACCTAACACATGCATGGACCAGGCCCTAACACGTGCATGGACCAGGCCCCTTCCCCCATATACACTTACACTTCTATATATGTGTGTGTATAGTTTAAATAGAAGTGTTTATAGGCTACAGCACACCAGCTTTAATTCTGTATTTCACTAATATATATAGCCTACCTATTATTTTATTTGATAGGGTTGGAATCTCCCATCTCCAATCTTTTAACAATCAGATTACTAGATAAAATAGTCAAAACAAAAGAAAACCAAATTTACTTGTAAGAGCACTAGCATCAGCTCTGGCAAGTTAAATGTCATTTTAACAAACTAAAATCTACTTTATATATTTTTAACACATAATTTTACAATATATCATACATCATATCTTCTATTTTATTAACATTTAATACATTAAAATAATACTAATCTCATCATATGCGCTTTGTGCATACAATGAAGCTTTTTTTTTTTTTTTTTTTTTTTTTTTTTTTTTTTTTTCCTGGGTTTAGTGTCATAATTTTTCATTCATAACTAAATTTTCTATAACACCTTTCATATAGTTCAAGCATCACAAAAGGTCATAAAGTTCCCAATTCACAATATATGTAATTGATAAAGTATGATACACAATATAAATTCAATTGAGAAAGTAGTATATAAATTTTGTTCATAAACTTACCAATTTTTACAAGAAAACGCCTAATTATTAAGAAGAATTCAATATATGAAACAAGAGTGTGGAAGAAGATAGTGCCGGTTAGCAATAGGATTATAGAATGAAGAAAAAACTGAAGGAATATTTTGGGTTTGCAATTTGAGAGATTTAGAATTTTTCTTTATTCATTCCACAATTCCACAACTTTAGGAAGGGGAAGAGAAGCAAGGGCACCACCTTAAGGCCAAGGTGGTCCCAGGACCACCCTAAC